>OZ007590.1:339971372-340550245 GCA_963931845.1 Maratus michaelseni | reverse complement strand
TCATATCGACCATGTGTACTGTTGGTAGTCAACGGTTTAATGAGATAAACTTTTGAAGTTTTTCTGTTATTATTTTTTTTTTTTTTTTGAAAGAATAGAAAAGGATTTTAGAACACTAGAATGATTAGACATAAAAAAATTATGATTTTGAAAATATTTTGACGCAAGATAAAATTAAAAGTTACAAAATCTTATAACGATAGAATTAAATAAAGATTTTGATTTTACATTTCCATTATAATACTAATATGAAAACATATATTTTAAGTCAGTTTAGGGAATATGAAAATGCTAGTTTTCGATCATACTTGCCTTCTTCTCGTTATATAATATCTGTACACTACTTTGTTCATAACTTTGTGTCGATTTAACTTTTTAATTACTTAGTTATTTTAATAATATATTATATTGCTTTATAATTTGTCTATCAATGACACCGTTTCTTGCAAATCAAAAACGTGAGATTTTGAAAATAAAAAAGTAAAGTAGGTAAAGGCATATTTAGCCCGAATATACATCAAAGATACCAGTTTAATAAGCACAAGATCCTAACAGGTGTCATATCTGAAATAGCACATCTTTAACATTGACATTAGACGAATTAACAAATTTAAGTGATATGATGAAGAATAAATCTGTGCAAATAGGTTTACTTATAGCAACATTTTGGTGTACTACTATCTGTCATCAGAAAAGAGCACCATACTCTCAATCAATTATGCAACTATGAATTTATTTTATTGCAATCACTAAATCTGGTCAGAGTGAGATAATCAAATTTCATACTTAGGTTTATGTATCACTTTTACGAATATCTCCCTTTCTGTGGATCGTGAATTATGATGTTAGATGAAACACTAGTATGACCTTAAGGCTGACATCACACGAACGATCATAATGAGAGAGACATTATCAAATTTTGCTGTGTTATTGTGTAAATTAATTTTTCGAGCAAGAAACAATCCCCGCTCGAGAGTCACTAAGTGATACTACTTTCCTTGTATAGTTCCTTTAAGTTCCTTGAAGTACCTTTCTTTGCATAGCTTCAGTTTTGACAGCTGTATTTTTAACAACCAGCTTAAGGTTTTACTATGCCTTTTCCACTCTTTACAATTAGACAGGATTGAAACGCTGTGAATTGAATCTATCTTTGGATAATTCTAAAAAAAGGCTTTTTCGTTACATACGACAATTATTTAAATATCCCCAAAGAGTTGTTCTGAAGCGAAACCTATTTATGAAGCCATCAACTTTCATTCTGTTGTCAGAAACTGGATATTTTCATCTAATACTATTATACGATATAAGGTATTTCGTAGAAATATGAGTGTTACATACCGAAATCTACATATTTTGCAGTATTCCAGATACAATCACTTTGAGATTATTTCTGTAATTGCTATAATTTTTTCTTACATAAAACTACTGCTTTTCATGTTCGTGCATGGCTATGTTTAGTATATGAATCTTTCAAACTGCTCTGTGGGTGCAAATTAAATCAAAATTTCTATATGTGAGAAATCTGACTCGACACCATCAATACTTACTTCAACAATCGAATTAGGAATGGATAACGATCGTTTGAAATTTCATTAATAATTTCCAATCATCACATGTAAAAGAGATAAATAATACATTAAATGTTAGAGAGGGTTACATTTGTACTTTGTTTTTATTAATTATGTACAATAATAATAATAATAATAATAATAATACACATATAGATAGGCATAAATATATTTTTAATTTTAATGTAGAGATTTTTCTGATTTTGATGAAAAAACAGCGTTTTTTGCTACCGCATAAGATTACATTTATTAAACTATATAAATTTCCTGCGGTTTAAGGCATAAAAATCTGCCTCATACTTAACTGTTTACTTATAAAGCACATTTTTTGTATTGGTATTGATAGAATCCTATTAAACATTTTTAGGTATCATTAATCACAGTTGTATATTACGTCTAAAGAAATTTACAATAATTTTCCCGTGAAGTAAAAGAAAACTTCTGGATTAATAATTACATATACTTTTAAGTTTTAGATATATACAATGTGAAAATATAGTTAAATGAAAAATATACAGCATAGCATTTTAGTAGGAAAGATTGTAAATTCTAACTCAACTGATGCTCTATCTTTATTGATAATGTACTGTCTTAAAAATAATTACTGCATTTGCATAACCTGATTGATTGCAATTCATGAAGAGCAGGTCATGTTCTTTTCGAAAACTGAAAACCATTGAAGGAATTTATTGTTAAAATACTCTTTCTTTTGTTATTCTATTGCATTTTGGAGTTGGAACGTGTTCCTCCATTTTGGCAATTCATCATATATCTTTTAACCTCGATGTAAGCCAGGAGCAAACAACAAATTTCTCTTTTCAGTCTTATCTAGCTGGCATGCAAATGAAATGAAAACGAAGCTATCGCTGCATTAGCAGATGATTAATCAAATAGACGAAAATATTCCTCCACAGAATTTGAACATTTATCATTCAGGAGTAAGAGCTGGGGTGGTGGACAGATAAAAATAATTTGGCTTGTTGTCAGGGGTGTAGGCGGGATACAGAAATGATGAATTTTCCTCTGTAAACTTAATGACGGGTATTTTGCACCCACATATTGCAAGATTCACTGTTACATAGTGAGATGGTATATCTAAAAGTTTTAAAATTAATGTGTTTTGAATGAGCGATTGAGTTTTTACTTGTTTTACTTTAATACGACATTTTAATTGAATTTTTCACTCTTAAACCTGTTTACACCGGAGTTTAACACCAAATCCTGTCATTAGACAGTCGAAAAAAAGAGTTTTGTTTTTCCATTCTAACAATGCTTTCTGCTATTGTTGTTTTGACTTCAACTTCACTTTTCCAATAGTCTCTCTTTTCAGAATCATATTTTATAATCAAAGTAACTTCAATTTCCTCGTAACTGAAATGATATTCTGAATGATGAATTTTTCTTCGTAAAAATATTAATGGATATTTTGCACTCACGTTTTGAAAGATTTACTGATACGTTGTGAGGTGGTATATCTGAAAGTTTTTTAATTAATGCGTTTTGAATGAGTGATCGAATGCTTTATTTGGTTTACTTTAATGCGACATTTTAATTGAATTTTTCATTGTTAGATCTGTATGATTTTGAATCCCGTTATTGCATTTTAATGTCGAAAAAAAAACATGCCAACAAACCTTGTCTCCACTCCTACGCACTTTTCCATTTGTCTCATTATCCAGAATCAGGCGTTATAATTAAAGTAATTTCATTTTCATAGTAACTAAAATGGTACACTGAATGATGATTTTTTGCCGGAAACTTAATGACATGTATTTTGCACTCATATATTCAAACAGTCTCGATTAAATTATGAGGTGATACATTTGTTTTGAAATTTATGGATTTTGAAGGAGCGATTTTTTATTAGCTTTATTTTAATTATATTTTAATTAAAATAGAGTATCCCTAGTTGAGTCACTAATAGTGACCACAGCTCAGCCTCGGAGGAAGACACAAACCGAGGCCCCCAAGACGCCAACAACCTTATTGACAAATTTGGATGGTTACATACGTAAGTCCGAAGACATATACCGTCATAAACGTGACAATGGCTGCCTTAATAATAATAATAATAATAATAATAATAAAATATATATATATAAAGGGCTGCCATAAACGCAACAGGAGGCTACAGGCGTTTAAAAACAATCAAGAGAAATAAATGAGGGTGAGTTCTAAGTTCAGAGGGGAAAAATAAATTTAATTAGTAAGCTGAAAAAATAAACTTAATAAAAGAAAGAATTAAAGTATTTGAACCGAAAGAAATTAAGTAAGAAGTTGTCCAAGAACCAAAAATTAAACATACAAAGAAATCCCCAAATTAAAAATAAGGCAAGTCAAAAGAAAACTTTATATTTCAAAGTTTATTAAATTAATAGATCTACAAAGAAGTTTTATTAATATTTAGAGTCCAATGAAAAAAAATAAAGGATGAAAAAAATAATCTGAGAAGAATTTTTTTCACTTTAAGTTCGGCTCCGAACCAAGGATTCCACATGGAGAAAATCTAAAGAGAATTTTTGATTGATATACCATTGTGGAGGATTTGTTAAAGGCATAATATATGATCATTTTGGGGACCACGAATGTCGAGGAGGTAAGTAGTACTGGTTTATGTGAGATGGTCTTGAATATGAATAATTGGTAGACCATAAGAATCCGGTAAAAGATGTGGACTTTCGGAGCAAGGCTGAACATCCAGTAACGAGAGGTTTCACTGATAAGAGAATGGTCTAGGGCCACAAGAAGAGCTTGGAATCACCAATGTGTCTTAAGGAAGGTTTATATGAAATTGGATACTGGGCATCCAATTTGGTCAATCGGAACAAAATGAGTCTGAAGCCTTAAATTTAATCTCCAACTTCGTTTTATGTTTCATGGTATGAGAATAACAATTAATATAGAAATAGATATGTGAACAGACGGTGGAACAATGTTCATCCCCAAAGTTATTAGTTCATTGGACAGTGCTTTTTCGGGTGGCCAAAATGTTGGAATTTGTGGCGACGCATAACTAATATGAAAGGTCTGACTCTATATAACTTGGACCCAATGAATAAACTCCCGCTCTTAATGATGGCTTTCAAAAGCGACAGAGCAAGCAATGTAATCAAATTTTTTGGTCCTGTGATCTTGAGATTGGTGTTTTAAGAATTTAAATTCATATGGACTAAAATTGTAACTATTCTGTAGAGATGCTGTGATAGAATGAGTTGGGATAGATTCTGGCACACCCAAAAGGAGATTAGATGATTAGATAAAATTAATTTGATGAACACTCAAACAGATGAATTAATTCCATAAATTAAAAGTTGTTCGGGATTGTCGTTGATAGAAACAGAATATATACACCATCCCACTCAAAAATTAACACCTTCATATTCATATACTTACTCACCTTCACATTACTATGCTGACTCACCTTCTTATTCATACACTAACCCACCTTCGCATTCATATACCTACTCACCTTCATATTCACGAACATGGTAAGCTTCACAATCATAGTTATACAAGAAGAAGGGCACCTACCCCTTCGTGTGAAATAGTAAGAATAAGCCAAATGACACATGTATGAAAAAAAGTGGCATTTCCGTAAAGAACGTCTCAGCAGACTTTACCCGGAGCAGGGCAACTGTACGGGCAGACTTTATGCCGGCTTTGCTGTTTTACTTTACACCGGGTAGATGTAAAGTAAAACAGGATTAATTTCGGAAATGGGCGCAATTGAAATAGATTTATGTTGCGTGGAAACGGACCAATAGGAAACTAGAAATCGAAGAAAAACTGTATATAGAATAAGAAAAGCGCCACCTAGCCGTAGGGGCAAAAACCTATATTAGTTTATAATGTGCGAATAAACGAAAATTAGAGAATAGATAGAGCATTAGAAAACAAAATTTCAGAGCCCTCAAGCGTTTAAGAGGGGGGGGGGGGAGGATAAAGACCAAAAAATAGATTTCTTAAGCATTTAAAGTAATCAGTTACTAGCATAAGCATCCGTAAAGGGAAAATTTAATACATAAGTAGGAGAGAAAAAACTTTAAATTAGCTTAAAAAAATATGAATGCCGGTAAGATAAAAGAAAAAATTCAGCTACACGCATCTTCACAATAATTCACATCTTCTCATCCGTGAACTTGAGCCTGGGGGGGGGGGGTGCGGGAAGAAAGAACAACAAAGGGTTAAATAGTGGTATAACTCAATAACTGAGAAAGATAAAAGAATCACAGTTCAACATGCACCTCTTCTTATTCATACGGGGTCAAGAACTGGGGAAAGGGAGCGACATTCAACTAGGTTGAAAAATGAAAAGTACGAACGCGAGACAGAACTAAGAAACCTATAAGAGTAATCACACAAACATACACCTCTTCTTATTCATTAAGAAAAGCCGGATGAGAACAGCATCACTTCAACCAAACTGAAAAACAAACACGAGAATTAACTAAAAAAACCAAAAATAATAACTACTAAAAGAATAACATACACCTCTTTTTGTTCACTTGAACAGGAGCCGGTGTGGAGACATCACTCAAACACAGCCCAAAAAACGAACACGAGAAAAAAATTAAAACCTAAAAGAATCATCACAAAAGAGAATTCAGAAACTTTATAACTTTTCAAACATGCACCTCATCTTATTCATTATGAAGTGGAGAGGGAGCATCATAAACAGAAATGGCAAAACAGAAGGAAAAGGGCAACTTATGCAACAACAGGTTTCCGAAACATTTACACAAACATTTCAGAAATTAAAGGGCTTATTTGTTGTCCTGAAATTTTAGAAAAGCATTTCCGTTAACTTCATATTCCTATCAGTTTCTGAGAATTCTAACTGATTCTTGTCCTAAAGATTTTTGAGTATAAAGAAAAAGTTTTAGAACCTTTCCTAACTTCGAAATTACACTGGGTGTTGATTAATATTTATTGCATATCAGGAAATGTCTCAGTAATAATATTTCAGCATATAAGAACACACATTGATCCTTGTGAAATGTATAATATAATAATTCTTCTACGAGGCTAGTATACAGTTCTCCTTCAAAAATTAACTACTACCTTACTAAATATATGCCATTAATTATCCACTATTCGCTCTGTTGCACAGAAATTGTTGGATTTATGGTACCATTGTCGCGCAAAATCAACTACAGTGATTTAATTTTTTTTTAAAAAGCCGCATATTTAGTTCTTACTATCTGGGAAATCTCAATTTTCTGTTAAAATCATCATTTATAAATTTATAGGTCTGTTTTAGTTAGATTTATAGATTTAGATTTATAGGTCTGTTTTACGTATGTTCATTAATATATGGTTGCTAAAACATTTAAGTGAATAATAAAACGAGCTTAAGTTTTCGAGAAATGTCATAAATCAATAATTACGAAGGTGAATAATAAATTACAGTAAATAAAGCTTGCTTTGAAATTATAATCTTCCACTTGTTCAATATAACCAGATAGAAAAAAAAAATATCACACAAACATTAGATTACGCATAATTTGAGTCCCTTGAAATATGAGTCTTAAAATGGCATCGCTCATAGAAATATGATCGATCGTAGAGTTCAATAGTGTGTTCGAGTTTTCATTTTTAAAAATTACTTCTCTAACATAAATTGATTATGAACTTATTGGAACTAATGTTGCTAATGTTGTGTTGCAGAAATTAGAACGGAATGTTGAGCAACAATTTGTCATTATTTTTGTCTGCAACAGATACATGTGCCATATCGAAAGTTCGATTCAAGAGGATCATGGAATTTGATCCAATAACATTGCCAAAGACTTGATCAAAGGACAATGTCCACATTATCGTTCATAAGCCGCTCAGCTACAGAAAGAAAAGTTTACGTTGAGTACCAAAGTAGCAGATGGAACATCGTTTAACCTTTAATAAGGGATGGTTTTTCCTTATTAATGGGATTAAAAGGCTCTGTTAACCCCTACGAGGGTTCTTTACAGAATTTTTAATCTTTTACTAACGGTTTTTCAATACAGAAATTTTGGCCTATTTGAATCGCCAAAAAGACCAGAACATCTTTCAACCGGTTTCGTGTTATTGCAGAACTGCAGAACATCTGAACATTCACCCAACAAAAACACATGGGATTGAAACAGTTCATCCGAATGGAACTACTTCACCATCCTCCCTTCATCCCGATCGACAACCGAATAATTTCCATTTCTTCTTTCTTTGCCCAATTGACTTTGGCAATGTACCTGGATGGCAGACAAGTCACAACACTTTCGAAAATACAGCAAACTTCATGACGTAGCTTCAGACATTTTTTTACAGATTTCGCTTTATGTTCTTTAATGTGCTTTTGGAACCAATGTTCGGACAAGTATTGTGACTACAGTGAAGAATAGAATATGTGTCATTGTCAGACATACTTTTACACAACTTTGTATATTATTATATTTGGATAAAAAGACAGCAGGTTTTATGACGTGGCTTTAGACAATTTTATACAGATTTCTTTTATATTACTTAATGTACTTTTGAAAAAAAATGTTTGGACAAACAATATGACAATATTGAAAAATAATGTGTGTAATGAACTGTAAAGCATACTTTATACACAATAGTATATATTAGCATATCTGGATGCGGAAACAACCTTGCTCATAACAGATACACATAATGACGAATAAAAAAGGTGATTGTAAATTTAAACAACATTTGAATCATGTCTTTTTAAAATAAAATCTATAACTTACATAAATATAATAATCAGTATTCTCCTAAAATTAAATGCGTATTACATTTATTGATAAATAGAATCGTAATTCAGTTATCTAGAATCTGGAGAAGAATATATATAATTTCATTCGCAAATGGATAAATATTAATTCCCATTTTTAATGAAAGATCTATCCAAATAGCAATTTAGCGGGAAATACAATTCGAGATTCGTGATCAATCTAATAAACTTGTTTATTTCAAATTTAGTTTTTATTAAACTGACTCCAAACGAAACAATCCAATAAATATACATACATATATATATATATAAGAAGAAAAGAAAAAGGTAAAAACTGCCCTTTTCTATGAATAATTTATTAATACTAAGCATTAACGAATAACACCATGCATTCAACTAATTTTTCCTATTATTAGACCTCAAAGTTTCGATATAAATTCACTTTTCCACAATTTGTCGACATTCCCCTGCTGTCTGCCGTCATCATGCCACTGGAGACGGGGGAGAGAAACTAGGGGGTTGCAACGAGCAAGGCAAAGGAATGACAAATGACCCATCGGTAAGTGGTCAATAACATGTGATAGGTCATTAGTTTCCCGGAGCGAGGGGCCTCAACGCCGCTTGACGGATGGACCTAAGTTGCTGGTGCTCTGGCCCAGCTGACGTGCACACACACATACAGCTCTAGTCACTGACGGAATGAATGGGTGGTGATAATCTGAACTCCATCCATTTATTTTGCCCAGATTAAAAGCCTTTCCCCGTTTTTTAAATAGAAGAAAAGGGAATGTGTCATTGGATCTGTATGTATTCCGCTGGGCTGTTTGATACTCGGCAGTGTGAATAATGTCGGAAACTTCTAACAAATGCAGGATTAAATGGTGTAGGAAAATGATGGAATAGGCGCTTGGTTCCTGGGTGGGAATAAAGTGATAACTTATTTTTTAATTGAGAAAAACGGTGTCAGTTTGAAAGATATAAACTATCGTGAAATGTGTAATTTTGAATTGAAACTAATATGTCCATCATTAGTGGCTCGCTCTGGAACTAGATTCATGTGTATTATAAAAATAAAAATATGAAACATTTTAGAATGAAGTTTGAATGGCCAATGTTCACATCCAAAAGTAGTTGACAATCATTAAATAATGTTTGTTAACATTGTGATAGATCGAGGAATTTTTTAAACTTCGGTTATATAACATTTTTAAAAATGAAATGTCACGCCAGAAAAATAATAGTTAACTAATTATAACAGGTTAAACAAATGATGTAAATTTTGTTTAGTAAAATTAAATTTACTTTTAATGTCTGAATAAAAAAATATTCAAATTGTGCATATACCGTGCTTTCAGATCATTATTTATGTAGATTTTAATCCTCTGAGGATTTCTTTGAGCATGTAATAATAAATCAAGGTCACCAAAGAACTATTTTTTCAGATTTTGCATATTTTGAGCTGCATACTTATGTTGATATCATGATGAACACGGCAGTTTTGACAGTATGAGTAGTGAAGGTCAAGAAATCAAGCGTCAACAAACAACGTTTGAATGTACTGAAGATTATCACTATTCTTAGATATAATTCTATTGTTTTCTTTTCGTTATTCTCATTGAATAGCCCATCATATGATATTATTATTCTTTTATCTGATTAAATATCTATATTATTAAATATTAATATAAAGTTTAAAAGTTCAACTGTATAAAATAAACAACATAAAAATTTTAATCTAGCTTTAATTATTTTACAAGGTGCTATGTGAACGTAAACGTTAATAACTTTCGGTTTGATTAAGTTTTTTTTGTTTTCCTCTCAGATTTAAAGCATATGAACTTATAATGAAGGTATATACGGTTGAACAAAAGTAATATCGGTCGAAATTTATTTTCAAAATCACTGAATTACTGTGCCTTAAATATTTTCAGGTCTAAAGACAGAATGTATGACTTAACTACTACTTGTGAGGCTTAAATTGTGTGCAGCACTTTTTTTGTTGAAAACATGCAAATAAATTGTCTACTTGCATCTCAACGAGAGAATTTGTTGCATTAATTTTCTCACAATTATTCTAATATTCTGCTCTCGGTGGCCGAAAAACTCATAGTTAATTTTGAAACTAAGTTTTTGTGTCTCTACATGGTTGAAGGTCTTTCTCTTAGAATGTTTATCAGTCGTTGCGGACCTGTTATGGTGCAGCAAATGACCCTTTTCAAGGCAAAACCGTCCGAGCTCACCCTGGAAAACCTCGACTGGTGGCAAGCACTAGGCAAAGGCAGTCAAAAAATTTTCAATAGTGAGCTATATGCTTACTTTGTTTATTGTTCTTAGGACTAGCATTAGTTTGGACCCCTGGTGATCCTTGTGTTATGGTCTTTATTGTGCCTCTGGGCACGACCTCCTTATTCATTCCCCATTTTTACCACTTCTAGAGTGGTCTGTCCATGAACATAGAACTAAAGAAGGACTTCTAACGAAATAGTGTTAATATCATGTCGCGATTTTGGAACGAAATGGAAGCTGCACAACTACGCGCACGGTTCTGCGCAGCCGGTGAGAATCCCTGCTGAGGCAGCGCCACCTACAACATCAAACCGAAACTGTGGATCTGATACCCACCAGTCGAAAGACAGTTTGAAGAAGCAGACGAACTGGTAGAATTGCAAAGGCTAGAAAAAACCCGGGTTAAACCTGGGAATAAACCAGGTTTTTGGGGAATAAACCGGGTTTTTTGCAACTCTACGAACTGGTGACGTATGAAGAAGCTGTCCTACACATGCGCCACCTATTTGAGACATTTTTCCAGGAATAATTTTCTTCTTGGAAAGGCTATTTCGTTAGAAGTCCTTCTTTAGATCTGTTCATGGGTCTGTCAATGAAGTGTATGGCACCCAAAATTCTTGGATGCTCAATGCGCCATTTTATTGAAGCCAAAATGGGTCTCAGGTGCTTCAAACTCTGGAATGGCTCCTGGACTTCTCCACCAGAGTTTCCAAATTTATATTTTTCGGACCCTTTATTTGCTTTTAAATTTAATGTTACTTTCTCACTTTCGGTGGAGGTTACGCATGGCGGTATTACTTTCCACGTTAACACTTTAGTATCGCGTTGACTTGACTTCTAGAAACACTGTGGAAGAGTTCATAAATGAATGATAGGGAAACGCATTTATTGATATATTAATGATAATAAGTGCAAAAAACATTTACATTGATATTTGTAGGGTGTATTTATTTAATATTGTATTATACAGATTAGATGAACGAGTCAAATTAAGATTTTCATGCGGTCATTTCATGTAAAAGAAAGTAAACTTTGCCTGAAAATAGGTTTATTTTTTATTCTTCTTCTTCTTCTTCTTTTTTTTTTAATATGCTTTTTCAAAGCAAATGTTTCTCATCATTTTGTTTAACAAAAATAAAGTTGTAAACTCGTGAAATTCTCAGACATTTTTTGTGAGAAGTTTTTCATTGATATTCATTTTCTAGTTCGATTTCGACTTCTATATTATACTTCTACATCGATTTTATATTCTATTAAATTCGATTTTTAATTTTAAATGTCATATTGTACAAAATATATAAATTAACAAATTATAATTATTATAAATATACACAACATGCCTAAACAATGCAGTGTGATTTATTTTAACTTACCAATATATTTAATAATAATAATTAAAAAAAATACTTGTTAGACCTTAAAATTCAATATAATAATCAAAGGTAAAAGTTAAATATTCACAGTATATGTAAACATTCATGTGCGAGTGCGATTTAATTTAGCATACGAATTATATATACTATATACTAGATGGAACCCGTCAAAATTTGACGGCAAACAACTTGATAATACCATAAAAGTAAAATTTATAGTTGCTTTAACTTGACAAATTTCATAGTGGGGAGCATAATATGATTAAGTGGTCACAGACTTTTCCATCGATAAATCACATGAGGGGTGTATGCAAAATTTAGAAAAGTACACCCTTGGGGGGTCAAAGTGGGGGGATGGACATGGGAGATGCATAATATGATTAAGTGGTGACAGACCTTTCCAATGATATATAACATGAGATTGTGTGCAAAATTTAGAAAGTAACCCTTGGGGGGGGGGGCAAAGTGAGGAGATGGACACCGGAGATGCATAATATGATTAAGTGGTCACAGACCTTTCCAATGATATATAACATGAGGGTTGTGTGCAAAATTTAGAAAGTACGGGGGGGGGGGCAAAGTGGGGAGATGGACATCGGAGATGCATAATATGATAAAGCAGTTACAGACCTTTCCAATGATATATAACATGAGGGTAATGTGCAAAATTTAGAAAGTACCTTTTTGGGGGGGGGGGCAAAGTGGAGAGATGTACATCGGAGATGCATAATATGATTAAGCAGTTACAGACCTTTCCAACAATATATGACATGAGGGGTGTCAACAAAATTTAGAAAAGTATCTCTTGGGGGGGGGGGCAAAGTGGGGAGATGGACATTGGAGATGCATAAAATGATTAAGTGGTCACAGACCTTTCCAATGATATATAACATGAGGGTAATGTGCAAAATTTAGAAAGTACTCCTTCGGGGGGGGGGAAGTGGGGAGATGGGCATCGGAGATGCATAATATGATTAAGTGGTCACAGACCTTTCCAATGATATATGACATGAGGGGTGTCAACAAAATTTAGAAAAGTATCCCTTAGGGGGGTGGGGGGGCAAAGTGGGGAGATGGACATTGGAGATGCATAATATGATTAAGTGGTCACAGACCTTTCCAATGATATATAACATGAGGGTTGTGTGCAAAATTTAGAAAGTACCCTTTGGGGGAGGGAGGGGGGCAAAGTGGGGAGATGGACATCGGAGATGCATAATATGATTAAGTGGTCACAGACCTTTCCAATGATATATAACATGAGGGTAATGGGCAAAATTTAGAAAGTACCCTTTGGGGGGGGGGCAAAGTGGGGAGATGGACATCGGAGATGCATAATATGATTAAGCAGTTACAGACCTTTCCAACAATATATGACATGAGGGGTGTCAACAAAATTTAGAAAAGTATCCCTTTTGGGGGGGGGGAAGTGGGGAGATGGGCATCGGAGATGCATAATATGATTAAGTGGTCACAGACCTTTCCAATGATATATAACATGAGGGTAATGTGCAAAATTTAGAAAGTACCCTTTGGGGGGGGGGGGCAAAGTGAGGAGATGGACCCTGGAGATGCATAATATGATTAAGCAGTCACAGACCTTTCCAACAATGTATGACATGAGGGGTGTCAACAAAATTTTGAAAAGTGCCCCCCTTAGGGGGGGGGGGCGGGATGGACCCCGGAGATGCATAACATGAATAAGTGGTCAAAGACTTTTCCACCGATATATCACATGAGGGGTATGTGCAAAATTTAGAAAAGTGTCCCACTTGGGGGGGGGGGGGGATGGACACCGGAGATGCATAACATGAAAAAGAAGTCACAGCCGTTTCAACTTGCAACCTTTTTCTCGAAGGCATTTGACAATATTAAATTTTTTTTTACCCAAGACAATTTAACGATATTCTTATTTTGTTTTGCGTAATTCGTCAAACGTTCATGGAAAAAATCAGGAAATTCGCTAATCAATAGTTGATAAATTATAAAATTCAACAATCGATAGCAGTAAAATTGGTCAATCGATAACGGAAAAATCACGAAATTCATCAAATGGTCTCCCGTAAAAAAAATTGTCCTGCACACTGATGTGATGATCAAAAGGGTTTTGAAGTATAGGACAAAATTAGCACTTGCCAAACAGCGAGTAATACTGAAAATTTGGCAATGGACTTTATTGCCACCACTGGTCAAACATAATAGTCACACTCACCAATTGCGATGATTGAATGGAAAAAGATTTTTTTTCTCTGCTGTCGCGCGACAAATTTTGAAACCATTTGGTAAATTTCATCCCCGAAATTGGCAGATTGTGAATTTTTTTCTCGAAGAAATTCGACGATATTCGAAAAATTTTTCTCCCGAAACCAGTTGATGAATTTTGCGATTTTTCCACTGTGTAGATTAATGAATTTTGCACTTCTTCCGCTATCGATTGACGATTTTCGAATTTTATCGACTATCGGTTAACGAATTTCACGATTTTTTCCATGAACGAACAAATTGCGCACTTTCTGCTAATTGACACATTTCGCCCTTTACAATTCGGTCAATGAGTTGAACGTTGTTTCTTTCGAGAAATGTCAGGAATGAAACAATGATTCTTTAGGTTGAATTTACTTCGTTCGATGCCCCATGGAAGAATGTGTGCGATGCAGCAACGGGCGTCACAGACTTTTTAGGGCACCTGCAGACTAAAAACATCTAACCAATCTTCGCGGGGGGAAAATAACAGATTTTGTCAAATGATTGAGGAAAAAACACTACTTTATCAAAGGATAATGGGAAAACATGACTTTTGTTAAAAGACCACAGAAAAAACGTAATTATGCAAAAGGATCGCGAAAGATAAGCAAATTTTGTCAAAGAATCGCAAAAAAGGAAATTTCACCAAAAGATCACGCTTTTTTACTAAATTTCGTCTAAAAATTGCGGAATAAAATGTATTTTATCAAAGAATTGCTGGAAAATGCGAATTTTGTTAAGGATCGTGAGAAAAATGCGAAATTCTTCAAAGGATCGCTGAAAAAACACTAATTTCGTCAAAGAATTGCTGAAAAAACATGAATCTCGCCCAATAACAGAAAAATCATGGTTCATAATCATTATATCTAGTAGTATATGTAAATACAGTTTGTGATATAAGACAAAATTAACATTCACCAATCGGCGAGTAATACTGGAAATTGGTGATTGATGTTATTGCCACCACTGGCTAAACTTAGTCACACTCGCCAATTGCGATGATTGAATGTAAAATGAAATTTTTTTTCCCGCTGTCACTCAAAGAATTTTGAAACCATTTGGTGAAGTTTTTTCCGAAATCATTTTGTGAATTTCCCGATTTTTTCTTCAAAATCATTTGACAAAGAGACTTTTTTCTCGATGGCATTTGACAATATTCAAAATTTTTTTACCCAAGACAATTTGACGATATTCTTAATTTTTTTTGTGCAATTCGACAAATGTTCATGGAAAAAATCATGAAATTCGTTAATCAATAGTCGATAAATTGTGAAATTCAGCAATCGTTAGCGGTAAAATCGTAAAATTTGTCAATCGATAACGGAAAAATAATGAAATTCATCAAACGGTTTCCGGTAAAAAAATTGTCTTGCACGCTGATGTGATGATCAAAAGGGTTTTGAAGGCATTTATTTTATTTGTTGTATTGTGTATAAATACCTAGGTGGAAACAGTTTGCTTATTTTGTCAAATGTTTCAACAATATTCGACCCAATACGCATTCATAAAAAAAATCTTCCGGTAGGACCGGCCAATGAGGTGAAGGTCTATTACGGTCTCTAGAAACGTGTTTGGGATCATCTCCTGTTGTTTTTTTCTTGCACTTTGCGTTAAACCTAGGAAGGTATTTATATAGAACTCACTGTGGAGTGTTTAGAAGGTATTTATTTATTTCATTTATTATAATTTGTATGAATACTTAGGTGTCCATTTCGGATTTACTGTTTAAAAATGAATTTAGGCTCTTTTAACGTTCGCGAAATCAATCCCGATGGAAATTGTCTTTTTAGATCTCTATCATTTTGTTTATATAGTACAGAAAATGATTATTTAAATGTATGTAAAAATATCGTAGAACACGTAATACAAAATTGGACCACTTATAGTCCGTTTATTATCGGGGATGAATCTTATGGTGTTCCGATTGCTAATGAAGACAATTATGTAAATATATGGTTCTTCATAGAGGTATACTCTTCACACTTCAATAGAAGCATTGTTTAAATTAATATAATTCTACAAATATGATGCAGTTTTAAAATATCGAGTAATGATTAATACTGTCAAAGAATATACTCATATACGTAATTAAGTTTTGGTACTTCTCTATTATCTCATCGACCACTTTTCATAAAAAAAAAACTATCGCCAAATAAATGGGAGAACGTTGTCATTGGAATATCAAAATAAATAAATAAAATATAAGAATTTAAGGATACAATTGTTATTTTAATTAATGAAATAACTAATAAATCAAATAAACATAATGAAAAATACACGCAAATGTTGAATTAAAAACCACTTGATGACATAAAAAACACGTATAATGTTTTCGACATCAAGTAAATGGGACTGCAATTTTGGCATTTAATCATACAGTTTGGCGATAGTATTTTGTTATGAAAAGTGGTCGATGGGATAATAGAGAAGTACTCAAGTTTTTTATACCAAGTTTGAAAATTTATCTTTTTTTGACATTTAAAAAAAATAACATAAAAAAACATTACAAATTTGCCCATTTAAAACATTCAAGATTTGTATATATACAAACAATACAATGTAAATATTAATATTGTTACATGATACATTATATACATTGTTTGCATATATACTTCTTTGTATACATATATTGTTTGTATACATACAAACAAATATAATGTAAACATTATTCAAATATTAAGAGTTTGCAAATCAAAACATTCTAAAGATTTGTATACATACAAACAATATAATGCATACATACCCTTTACAAATAAAATAGCCCACTTATATAATGACAAAACTTTTAAATCGAATAGAGATAATATATTTCTGTTTATTTTATAACTTATATTCAGATGCTCAGATTCTGCTTTTTTCGAACACATAATAATAAAAATATTACTACCGTGCGTACTGTCTTTTGACATTATATTTACATAATCGAATTCATTATCAATCGGAACACCATAAGATTCATTCCCGATAATAAACAGACCATAAGTGGTCCAATTTTGTATTACGTGTTCTACACGTTTGAATAATTATTTTCTGTACTATATAAACAAAATGATAGAGATCTAAAAAAAAAATTTCCATCGGGATTTCGCCAACTTATGAGCCTAAATTCATTTTTAAACAGTAAATCCGAAATGGACATCTAAGTATTCATACAAATTACAATAAATAAAATAAATAAATAAAATAAATACCTTCTAAACACTCCACAGTGAGTTCTAGATAAATATCTTCCTAGGTTTAACGCAACGTGACAACAGAAAAAAACAACAGATGATACGATCCCAAACACGTTTGTAGAGACAGTCATAGACCCTCACCTCATTGGCCGGTGATTTTTTGACGCATGCGTATTCGATCGAATTTCGATGGAATAGATTTGACAGAATTACCAAACAGCTTTAAATATATGGATATTCAGAATAACTTTGCAGAGGTCATAGTAAATCTGTATTAATGACTTGGAAGCACTATTTAAATAATAATTATGTTCATGAACAAATGCAACACGTAAAATTTACATGAATTTACACGTAAAATTACATGTTTTTGATTTTGCCTCTTTTATTATTATAAGATTTTTCAATTTATTGTTTAAATATGAATATTGAAGAGTTTTTCTAATTAAAGCCAAATTGAGATTTTTTGCACATTGTAAAGATAAATTTCCAAGAAAATATTTTAAGTCATAGATGAATAACTGAAGAAAAATTCTACTGATTGTTATTATAAGGATTATTATAATAAAAATGAGTAATAACGTTTAATATAATAATTTTTCATCTTATAATTTTTAAACTTTATGGATTGTAATATTATAAGCGGGATAACTTTTAAAAAGATTTAATTATAAATTATAAAATATTTAATGATTTTTTTTCATCTTTGAAGAAATATTTTAAATACATTTTTGAAAACAATTTTTTTTTTAAACTCCTGACATTCTTATTAACTATATATTTTTTAATTGTTTTTCACTAATAAGAAAACTTCTCAGTTTTGTATTGTATTAGATTTGATATTTGATTTTAATTACAATAAGGATTGCTACGGGTTAGAAAATACCAGTATTTTCTTATAAAAAAATCGTCTAATTTAATCGCCCGTTTAAAATACATGGCGAGTTTTCCTATAAGAAAAACCTGATATTTTCCCTGAAAAATTCCCTGACCCGTAGCAACAATGTTTAATTTTGTTCACTTGACTAAATTTTCCACTTGATAAACACAACATTCGAAAACAATATGTAGTCTGGTTTGTTTTAACATTAGTAATATTTTAAACATAATAAAAACTTTGCTAAACATTAAATTTTAATATAAAAATCAAAAGGAAAATCTAAATGGTTTTTAATACAAAATTATTATACGTTACATTGTATTAGATTTTTTTTTTTTTCATTTTAAACGTCATTTTGTACACAGTATTTGAATTACTGCATGACAGTTTAAATAAATTTACACAGCCTATCTAGTAATATTTTAAATAAAATAAAAACTTTGCTAGACATTAAATTTTAATATAAAAATCAAAAAGAAAACATAAATATATTTCAAATTTATAATTGCTTAAAAGGCGTATAGCCAACATAGTGAAAAAGTATCCAAGCCGGGACTCGAACCTAGGTCATCAGTATAGCGCACTGACGTTCTACCAACTGAACCACTTGGAACGATACCCAGCCTGGCACTTCTCCCTATCATATGTTTCCAAGGCTACAACCACAGCACAAACACAAAATGGAATATTTTCCCGTGAGTCACCAATCCTGGGGCAAACACGAAACTAAAGAGAATTCAGCATCGATGAATGAATAAATCTATTTTTATTCAATTAATTATAGCGCACTGACGTTAGAACGTCAGTGCGCTATACTGATGACCTGGGTTCGAGTCCCTGCCTGGATACTTTTTCACTATGTTGGCTATAGGACTTTTAAGCAATTAAAAATTTGAAATATTATGAATGCAAGGCGTGAGAAATTTTGGTACTTACGTATTATCCGTGCCAGTTTTAAGCCAACCGCGCCATGCATGGAGCCAATATTACTAATTATAGTAACCCTTATATTATTTTTTTCTTGCTACATGGTCCATGCCAGGGAATAACCTATAATATTATTCTTTCTTATTTACTATGATATTTACCATTTATTAATTTTACTAAAATAATGTTATTTACTATTTTCAACAATGTTATAAATTTAATAAACGTATATTACATTTTATTTATTTTATATTAATTACCATTTTTAACAATGTTATTTGATAATGTTAAATTACTGCGTTTGAAAACATGATTGGTAACGATAAACAAGATTGGTACTTGGCAACCATTTTTGGCGATCAATCTCCTGGGACGGATAATACGTAAGTACCGAAATTTTCTATGGAAAAATTTCCAAGTATTAAAAATAGAAAATCTGAATAGTTTTTAATACAAAATTTTTATATTTTATATAGTACTATTAGATTTTTTTTTTAATTTTAAATGTCATTTTGTACAAAGTATTTGAATTACCGCACGACAGTAGTTTAAATAAATTTACACAACATATCTAAATATTCTTTAGTGCGTAATTTCAATGTTTTTAATAATCACGAAAAAATCTTTGTTAAATCTTAAATTCTAATATAAATTACCAAGGGAAATGGTATCTATTGTTTTCTCTAATTAAAATCAAACATAGAAGAAAACTTACCCCCTAAATTAGTTGCTCCACGGCACAAATTTCTCATCAAAATTTGAACAAAAGAACTTCTGGGACAACACACTCATTTTTCAAGACGTAATTGCATGGTTTTCGTACAAATGCAATTTTTTACCATTAACATCGACAGCTAACACGCAAGACAACTGCAAAATAAAACTTCACTCTTCAAGGCAGTGATTGAAATTCAACTAGCCTCATTAAAAGTAGCTCGATTACAAAACACTCATTTCAAATGCTCAGTTGGAACATAAGAACTAGAAAATAAATTAAGAAAAAAAAATTCCGGAAAACATCCCAAACTAGACCCTATTTTTTAAAGTCTCTCTGGTCTCGTTTTTTTTTTTTTTTAGCCTCAAAAAATGTTGGGGGAAGAACAAAAAAAAGGGGCTCTTTTTAAAGAGCTTTATCAGCTGTTTTAGAGTACAAACATAAAAGTTGAGGGGTTTCACTTCTGTCCCAGTCCCTAACAAAAACTTAATTAGCCTGCATAGTTTTATAAAAAAAAAAGAGAAAAGAAAAAAAGAAAAGAATGGTAGAACATACAGATGGAAGGAGAGGTGCAGAATAAATTTTCCCTTTTAACATGCTCTGCAACGGAAGGAAAAAAAAGGGAAAATAGTAATTGGCAAATGCCTCACCAAAGCAATAAATGCAAATGATTTAATTTAGAGTCTGTTCGGAAGAAGTGTTTGGTATCCCCGCGAGAAAGAGTCGTGTAAATGAGCTCGAATGTTAAAAGAAAATAGGAGACTAGCGGCAGAATGTGTAGCTATAGTATGGTGGGATCACTCCGGAATGGGTGTAAACAGGAGTGATTCTTAAAATTGCTGTGTTGTGAGTGTAACAGATTTTGTTTCCAAGTCTAATTTCTTTCCTAATGCAACCTGCTCAAAGTATTGTCTTTAGATTTCACACTAAATGCTCGAAAATTAGGTTTGAAACACCAATCTCACAGAAATAAGGGGTAAAAAAAGTTTTGTTTAGTGTATTCAATTTGTATGTATTAAAATTCTGCAAACAGTGTTTTGGAATTGTTAAAAAGCCTCACTCAACTAATGGTATAAATTAAAAAAAATAGTGCAAAGTTTGACAAATATTTTTTTTCAGTAAAAGTCTATATTACAAGGTGTCCCAAAAGTCTCCGTACAACTTCAAAAATTTATTACAAAAAAAATAATAGGTCTACAGCAAAAATAATTACAACAGTGCATAGAGTAACTTAAAAAGTTTTTTTCTACTGCCTTAGTAAACTTCAGCATGAGATCCTTTCGTAGCACGAAGAATATCAAGACGATATTCCCATTCAATCCACGAACGTTTTTCATGCTAACATCAACAGTAGCTACTGCTGTTTGGATCTTTTGTTTCAATTCCATGAGACTATAAACTTTTGTTCAGATTTCATCAAACAGTTGTAGCTACTGCTGTTTTGATTTTTTGTTTCAATTCCATGAGACTATTAACTTTTGTTCAGATTTCATCAAACAGTTGTAACTATTGTTGATGTTAGCATGCTGAAACGCACGTGGATGGAATTGGAATATCGACTTGATATTCTTCGTGCAACGAAAGGATCTCATGTACAAGTATACTAAAGTAGTAGAAAAAAACTTTTTAAGTTACTCCATGCACTGTTGTAATTATTTTTGCTGTAGGCCTATTATTTTTTGTTGTAAAAAATTTTTGAAGTTGTACGGAGACTTTTGGGACACCCTGTATTATGAATTTTATGAATACAGCATTATAAATTTTTCCGGATTCTTACCTACGCTTTACAATATTGTACATATAACAATTAATGTAAAATCTTATTACATGCCATCTTTAAATAAGTGATTTGGTCATTTTTATTAAGGGAACTTATTAGCTTTTTTTCAAAGGAATAAATAAATATATATATATATATAATGTTATATTGTTATATATATATATATGTAAACAAGCACACTCTAAAAACGACATTTTCAAAACTGAGCAAAAAATACTGAAATCTGAGTATGTCGCATAGTCAAAATGTTTCCGAATCAAAATTATTCAAGTTTGAAACATGTATATACTCATTTCTGAAAATATGTACACACTCAAGAATAAAACTTCATGTGCTCATATTTGAGTATGTCCATGTTTCAAAAAATGAGTATGAACTGACTTCTATGTGCTCATTTTTTGAGTATTTCTATGTTTCAAAAATGAGTTTAAACTGATTATAATCATTTTTGAGTATATCCGTTTCAAGAATGAGTATGAACTGACTGATCTCTATGTGCTCAGTTTTGAATATGTCCATGTTTCAATATTCTGAGTATTTCTGGTATTTCAGAATTGAAAGCATTGAGTCGTTCTATTTGAAACAAAAAGTTTCATAACAAAATGAAAACATCGATTTACTCAGATTTGAAAGTGTCATTTTTCTCAGTGCAATACAAACCACGAACCAAACATCCTCTAATCTTTATATATTTTTGTATATAAATACCAAATTATTTAAATGAATTAATTATTAAAATCACCATGTAGTTTTGATAACCATACAATTTAGCTTGATTAATGAAAAATTTAATGTTTTTATTTTTATTTTTATCTGAACACAAATATTTTATTCTGTGTAGATAATTAAGAACAATATTTTTATAACCAGATTTATATAAGCATGAATTATAATGCGTAAATATGTTTACTCTAAATGGAAAATCATTTCTTTTATCATAAATATCAACTATTAATTTATTTTTAAGTCAAGAAAGTTTATAAAATTATTAATCATATTATTTTGACTTAATATAAGCTGTTTTTGATACTGAGTCGTTAAGGATGTATGATTGTATTCAAGTTATTGAAATAAAAAATAATTGTGTCATCGATATAATGATAGAAAATATTATCATTGTTATTACGTAATGAATGCTTTTCATAGTAATATAAATATATATCAGAAAGTATACTTGAAGCTGTATCTCCTTGAATTTGAGTTTGTGTAATTGTTGTGTATTTGTATACATATATATTGTTATTTTTAGTGTTATTCAATTCTTCGACATTGTTTATAAATGGCATTATTACAAATAATATAATTACGATGTAAGGTAAAGTTTGATAGTGTTTTAAAGGATCTAACAGAAATGTAGTTTTTTAAAAATTTAATTGAGATTTGTATTTTTTAAAAAGAAATCATATAGTGTCATGTAATTCTTTAATATCAATAGTGTTAAAAATATCATTAAAATCAAATTTTTTATCATGTTTTGCTGGATTTATGTTTTGTAATTTATTTATAAGCTGTAAACTGTTTTTTTAACAGTGTTGGTTGT
This sequence comes from Maratus michaelseni, assembly GCA_963931845.1. Classification (NCBI taxonomy): domain Eukaryota; kingdom Metazoa; phylum Arthropoda; class Arachnida; order Araneae; family Salticidae; genus Maratus; species Maratus michaelseni. The sequence continues at coordinate 340,527,047 of OZ007590.1, read as the reverse complement.
CACTTTTAATCTTTAAATTATTTATCTGACTGAGAATATTCAGTAATAAATTACTTGCAGCATTATTATATATGCATTACAACCAATAGTTACAGCACAAAATTTTATCGGATTGTTATGAAATTTTGATAATATAACAAAATATAGGTAATTAAAATATTTACACTTAAATTTTAATAATTTCTGATAATGTAATAATTTTTTGTTATTAATTTAAACTTTTAATAAAGTTTCGTTAAATATATTACTAGAATTAATAGCATTGTGGAGGAATTGTTTATAATCTTTTTTACAAATAATGGCATAATTGTTTGGTGACTGCCCAAAGAAATTCCGCCCAAACCCAGCATAAAGCGCCACCAAAGTTTTGCTCCTGATAAAAATCTAAACTTATTTCATTGAAGTTAAATCTATTCCCCATGTTCTAAACCAGCCATACTCAACCTTCTTTTCTCGCGGGCCGCAAACATATGTTTGAGACATTAGGTGGGCCGGGCCGCAACACGCTTATAAAATGCTAAAAAAAAAAGAGTAATTAAAACAGTAAAAGATAATATAAGTAATATAATAAAGCAATACAACAAAGTTAATATTATCTGTATAGGGTTGAACCTTTGACGAGAAAAAAATGCTACAAAAAAAATTAACACCACTATTTACAAACAATATTTTTTGTTATAGATTTCTATTGCAATGTTGTAAAAATATGCAACGACATTTCTTGTTTGAAAATAATGGTGTAAAAAATTGTTTGGTGCCAATTTTTTTCCATGATAAACTTTTATCCCTAAAGATCAGTATCAGTTTTATAAGAAATATAAAACGTAATATTATAACAGAGTAGAGTATCCAAGTTCTAAAGAAAAAATATCAGGAGAGTTTCTGTAATAAATAGTCTTTTGCTCAATGCAAAACTTTTTTTCTTAATTGTAAAAATATATAGTGCAAAAATTTAATTTGGAATAATGTTTGATTAGTGCTGAAGATTAAGAAATTTTTACACCACTGTAGCATAAGTAGGAAGCCATGTAAAAAGAACTTTTGGCAAAGAAAACGGCATTAACCCTTAATTGCATAGTGATGTAAATTTCCATCACTGTTTATTTAACTTTTAATAAAAAATCAACTTCTTCGCCACCACTATATTTATAAAGAAATATTAATCCAGTGAACTTCTATAATGAACTATAATGATCTAGTAATGAACTATGTTGCTGAACAAAGTTAAAAATCTATCTTAAAATTTCTGGTGTCTAATATTTAATATATGTATAAAAAAACACAATTGTAAAAGAAAAACTCATGCAAAGAAGGGTTAAGATGCTTTAAAATAGTTTAAAATTAATTATAAAAAACATCTTCTTTCCATGAAAATATATAAAATAATAGTTAGGGTCATAAATAATTTTTATTTTTATCTCAATTGTTTCTATATATAGATTAATGATTACGTGTGTTTGGCCACACATCAAAGGTTGTCGGGCCACATGTGGCCCGCAGGCCGCAGGGGGAGTATGGCTGTTCTAAACAGTATTTGCATCAAATATTTGTTGTGGTTGGTAAAGGGGGATTTTTATTCTCTAAACACTTCGTCTTTAATTCTGGTACCTTGTTGATTTTCTGTTTCATATACTTAACTATTCTTCATTTAAATAAAAATATATTCAAAATAGAATTTTTCTGAATACATTAAGATTAAGAATATTCCATGTGTATGAACTATTTGATTTTCCAGACATAAATTGTTCTCGCTTATTCTTCTTTCTTCTTCTCTAATATTCTATATTTAAAGAATTTTTTTGAGCAAAAGACTCTTTAAAATGACATGTCGGAAAGATGTCTCCTAGGAATATATTTTCATTTTTATTCATCCCTCTATACTCTAGAACTGAACTGATCAAAGTTAAAAATGCTGGTATACGAGCACTTCCTATTGATTTTGTATCAAAATTCTTATTCTTTTACTTCCATTATTTAACTTCCATGTAACTGTATCCTTCTCAAATCGAAGCACTCATAGGACAAATTCTTAAACCCACCGTTTCTAGTTTTATTTGAATATGATTCTTTTTCCAGAACACCGAATTTTCAACTATCAGCAAATAACATAAAGATGGAGGACTTGGGGATAAAAGTGTATATCCTCTCCTGATGGGCAGAGGCAGTCAAAAGATACTTGCCAGATTTGTTCTCAATAAGAAATGGTAAGAGGTACAGGTCAGATTGGAATGAAGAAAGCTTTGACAGTGATAGATGATGCCAAAGAATATTTTGTAAAGGAATGTATTGATGTATAACACATATTTTCTTTTTATTATTTCAACATCTGCTTTCCGAGTGTGTGAAGGATGTTCAAGCATTGAGTGAAGAGTAATGTTCTGGATATGGCTGGATATATCAAATGCTTCAGTTTTATTTTTAAGTTGATTTTAGGGAGCTGATAACGTTTTATGAAATGGAGTATAAGTTTTACTCTATGCTTTAAAGGTTTTAAAGATGTAGTGAACATCACTACTCTTATTTCTTAAAAGCAGTCTAATTGAAGGATTTTGTATGTATACTTTTTATTTTCACTGTAAATTTGTATTTTCAGAGATATTGTATAATTAACTTTTCGAATGTTTGTGTACAGAAATAAATGCATGGTGGGGAGAAAGTTCGTACAAATAAAAAAAAAAAAAAAAAAGAAAGAAAAAAAAAGAAAAAAAGAAAAAATAGTGATGATACAGAAATGCACTTTGCTTGACAGACGAGACTGACAATTTTAAACAACAGAAAAACATATAGTTCAAAAAATGCCGACAGAGGGCGAAAAGTGCAATACATCTTCCAAAAATCTGTAGGATGATTATAAAACAAGTGACTACTCAATAGATCACATACTCGATTCAATATTCAATTTGGTGACAAGAACAAGTTACTGAGCAAATGTTGTCTACGAAGTTTATAAAGGGATAACGAATTTTCATCCGTCTCAAATCGAAGCACTCATTGGAAAAGTTTATAAATCCATCGTTTCTAGTTTTATTTGAATACGACACTTTTTCCACAGCACCGAATTTTCAACTACCAGTAAATAATATAAAGATGGATGACTTAGGAATAAAGGTACATATCGTCTCTTGATGGGCAGAAACAGTCAAAATATATTTGCCAGATTTGTTCTCAATAAGAAATGGTAAAAGGTACAGACCAGATTGGAATGAAGAACTCTTTGACAGTGATAGATGATGCCAAATAATATTTTGTAAAGGAATGTTATTGATGTATAACACACATTTTCTTTTTATTGTTTCAACAGCTGGTTTCCGAGTGTGTAAACGATGTTCCACCATTGAGTAAAGAGTAATGTTGCTATGGTAGGATATATAAAATGTTTCAGTTTCGTTTTTAGTTTATTGGAGAGAATTAATAACGTTTTATGAAACAGAGTATAATTTGTATAATTTTTTTTAAAGGTTCAAAGATTAATTGAACATTATACTAGTCTTATTTCTTAAAAGCACTGTAACTGAAACATCGTATGTGCGACCATTAGTTTTAGAGATATGGTTCCAATTGAGAAATTGTTTCAAATTCTGTTCTTCATCTTCTTATAGGTCATTTACTTAAAACAGTTATTTTTGTAAAAGGTGCGAAATTGAAAATTTTGATTCGGTCACTGATTCTTATAAGTAATATTTAGAAAAACTTACTCCGTGTTTTAACAAATAAAACAATCAAAATTTTATTTATATTCGACGAAAACGTATCGAATTATAATATTTTAAATTTTATGAAATTTAAGCATTTTTTGGCAATTAAAATTGAAAAACGGGTTTTACGGCTTTCTCCAGAATCTTAATGAAATTAATTTATATTATACTGCTGGATATAATGATGAAGGGAATTGTTAAGGAATTAATAAAAACTTGAATATGACAATATAATCCTTGACCCAGTGACAATACTCCATGCTCAAAGATATGAAAATAAACAATCAAGTAAAAAATAATAGATAACGTGCGTAATTTTTTAAAAAGTACATGTAAATAATAACTTCAAAGCCCGTGCAGCTTTAGAATATTCTCATTTTGTTTTTGAAAATGACTCAGAAGAGTCGAAACATGCAAAACAACTAATAAAAGTTATTTTAATTTATATATTATAGTTGTTAATTTTACACCTTTAGCATTTAAAAGTAATATACTTGAATATGACATTAATATATATTCATTTAAACACACTTTTATAGTATTTTATGCTTTTTTATACTTTAATTGGAACATTCTTACTTTGCAAATGCATATGAAGATATGCAATTGCATATAATCCGCTGTCTACTTGTAATGATACCAGGTGCAATCATTTTGATCACCACCGGTCCGGTAGTTAATAGGATAAAAATATGCTTGTGAATACACACTTGCTATAACTTGATACAGAGTATTCAGAGAAAGGTGTTAAAATGTAAAAAAACACAACGTCATCATTATGGAATCAAATTTACTGGCATCTTCAGAGAAACACAAGCAATTAGTGAAATTTATAGAAAATATTTTCAAAACGGCACTGTCTGCATAAAGAAAACTATAGAAACAAGAGCAGAAATTATATTTTTTTCTGAAAAAATTAGAGATACTGGAGTAGTGAAAACCCACACATACAACAAGTGGCACCTTTTCATTCGGAACCAGTGCTAGTGTAGCATGCAATCAACGCAAAATAAACGTATAATCGGACTCATATTCATCAGTGGAACAATTACTGGTCGAGGAGTTTGGATCCTGAGCATAACTTGCTGTTATAACTTGGTACAGGTTATCCAGAAAAAGGTGGTAAAATGTAAAGTAACACAGCGTCATTATTATGGAATCAAAGTTACTGACACCTTCAGAGAAACACAAGCAATTAGTAAAATTTATAGAAAATATTTTCAAAACGGCACTGTCTGCATAAAGAAAACTATAGAAACAAGAGTAGAAATTATATTTTTTTCTGAAAAAATTAGAGATACTGGAGTAGTGAAAACCCACACATACAACAAGTGGCACCTTTTCATTCGGAACCAGTGCTAGTGTAGCATGCAATCAACGCAAAATAAACGTATAATCGGACTCATATTCATCAGTGGAACAATTACTGGTCGAGGAGTTTGGATCCTGAGCATAACTTGCTGTTATAACTTGGTACAGGCTATCCAGAAAAAGGTGGTAAAATGTAAAGTAACACAGCGTCATTATTATGGAATCAAAGTTACTGACACCTTCAGAGAAACACAAGCAATTAGTAAAATTTATAGAAAATATTTTCAAAACGGCACTGTCTGCATAAAGAAAACTATAGAAACAAGAGTAGAAATTATATTTTTTTCTGAAAAAATTAGAGATACTGGAGTAGTGAAAACCCACACATACAACAAGTGGCACCTTTTCATTCGGAACCAGTGCTAGTGTAGCATGCAATCAACGCAAAATAAACGTATAATCGGACTCATATTCATCAGTGGAACAATTACTGGTCGAGGAGTTTGGATCCTGAGCATAACTTGCTGTTATAACTTGGTACAGGCTATCTAGAAAAAGGTGGTAAAATGTAAAGTAACACAGCGTCATTATTATGGAATCAAAGTTACTGACACCTTCAGAGAAACACAAGCAATTAGTAAAATTTATAGAAAATATTTTCAAAACGGCACTGTCTGCATAAAGAAAACTATAGAAACAAGAGTAGAAATTATATTTTTTTCTGAAAAAATTAGAGATACTGGAGTAGTGAAAACCCACACATACAACAAGTGGCACCTTTTCATTCGGAACCAGTGCTAGTGTAGCATGCAATCAACGCAAAATAAACGTATAATCGGACTCATATTCATCAGTGGAACAATTACTGGTCGAGGAGTTTGGATCCTGAGCATAACTTGCTGTTATAACTTGGTACAGGCTATCCAGAAAAAGGTGGTAAAATGTAAAGTAACACAGCGTCATTATTATGGAATCAAAGTTACTGACACCTTCAGAGAAACACAAGCAATTAGTAAAATTTATAGAAAATATTTTCAAAACGGCACTGTCTGCATAAAGAAAACTATAGAAACAAGAGTAGAAATTATATTTTTTTCTGAAAAAATTAGAGATACTGGAGTAGTGAAAACCCACACATACAACAAGTGGCACCTTTTCATTCGGAACCAGTGCTAGTGTAGCATGCAATCAACGCAAAATAAACGTATAATCGGACTCATATTCATCAGTGGAACAATTACTGGTCGAGGAGTTTGGATCCTGAGCATAACTTGCTGTTATAACTTGGTACAGGCTATCCAGAAAAAGGTGGTAAAATGTAAAGTAACACAGCGTCATTATTATGGAATCAAAGTTACTGACACCTTCAGAGAAACACAAGCAATTAGTAAAATTTATAGAAAATATTTTCAAAACGGCACTGTCTGCATAAAGAAAACTATAGAAACAAGAGTAGAAATTATATTTTTTTCTGAAAAAATTAGAGATACTGGAGTAGTGAAAACCCACACATACAACAAGTGGCACCTTTTCATTCGGAACCAGTGCTAGTGTAGCATGCAATCAACGCAAAATAAACGTATAATCGGACTCATATTCATCAGTGGAACAATTACTGGTCGAGGAGTTTGGATCCTGAGCATAACTTGCTGTTATAACTTGGTACAGGCTATCCAGAAAAAGGTGGTAAAATGTAAAGTAACACAGCGTCATTATTATGGAATCAAAGTTACTGACACCTTCAGAGAAACACAAGCAATTAGTAAAATTTATAGAAAATATTTTCAAAACGGCACTGTCTGCATAAAGAAAACTATAGAAACAAGAGTAGAAATTATATTTTTTTCTGAAAAAATTAGAGATACTGGAGTAGTGAAAACCCACACATACAACAAGTGGCACCTTTTCATTCGGAACCAGTGCTAGTGTAGCATGCAATCAACGCAAAATAAACGTATAATCGGACTCATATTCATCAGTGGAACAATTACTGGTCGAGGAGTTTGGATCCTGAGCATAACTTGCTGTTATAACTTGGTACAGGCTATCCAGAAAAAGGTGGTAAAATGTAAAGTAACACAGCGTCATTATTATGGAATCAAAGTTACTGACACCTTCAGAGAAACACAAGCAATTAGTAAAATTTATAGAAAATATTTTCAAAACGGCACTGTCTGCATAAAGAAAACTATAGAAACAAGAGTAGAAATTATATTTTTTTCTGAAAAAATTAGAGATACTGGAGTAGTGAAAACCCACACATACAACAAGTGGCACCTTTTCATTCGGAACCAGTGCTAGTGTAGCATGCAATCAACGCAAAATAAACGTATAATCGGACTCATATTCATCAGTGGAACAATTACTGGTCGAGGAGTTTGGATCCTGAGCATAACTTGCTGTTATAACTTGGTACAGGTTATCCAGAAAAAGGTGGTAAAATGTAAAGTAACACAGCGTCATTATTATGGAATCAAAGTTACTGACACCTTCAGAGAAACACAAGTAATGAGTAAAATTTATAGAAAATATTTTCAAAACGGCACTGTCTGCATAAAACAAACTATAGAAACAAGATTAGAACTTGTCTTTGTTTTCTGGAAACGGCACTGTCTACATAAAGCAAACTACAGACACAAGACTAGAAATTGTCTTTTTTTTCTGTAAATTGGAATTTTACTAGAATAGTGAAAACCCACACGTGCAACAAGTGGCACCTTCGCATTCGGAACATGTGCTAGTGTAGCATGCAATCAACGCAAAACGTATAATAGAACTCATATTTATCAGTGGAACTGTTATTGGTCGAGAAATTTGGACCCCGAGCATAACTTGCTACAACTTGGTACAGGGTATCCAGAAAAAAGTGTTAAAATGTAAAGTAGTACAATGTCATTATTATGGAATAAAAGTTACTGACATAATCAGAGAAACACAAGCAATGAGTAAAATTTATAGAAAATATTTTCAAAACGGCACTGTCTGCATAAAGCAAGCTATAGAAACAAGACTAGAAATTGTCCTTTTTTTCCTGAAAATTAGAGATACTGGAAAAGTGAAAACCCACACGTACAACAAGTGGTACCTTTGCATTAGGAACATGTGCTAGTAAGCATCATGCAATCAACGCAAAATGTATAATCGGACTCATATTCATCAGTGGAACAGTTACTGGCCGACGAGTTTAGAGGCCGAGCATGATATCATAGAAAAGCAGCAAAGTCAATACCTCTTTTTTATTAGGAATGGTGCACGTTCACACAAAATTACGCATGTGTTTTTCTGACTAGAGGATGCCTTCCACGACCGTATTACCTCTTTGGACCCTGAAAGGCTCTAATTGGGGCAAAACATTGGATGTCAGAAGCCACCATCCATACCCACGTCTGTGAAGCGATTGAGATAGTTCCTACTCCAAGTCAATGACTCAACTCGATGACTGAACTCGGCACTCATATTTCATATATTGATCACTTTCCTACATCCAACCTTTTAAAACCTTAGTGACTAAATAAATAAAGACAGGCCACACAATCGAGTTTTTTTTATTTTAATCTTTTGCTATAAACGGAGATGGAAGCAGGTTGAAATTAGCCCTTACCGGAGATACGGAGTTTGTTAACAGTCGGCTTGTTGCTATCGTCAAATGAGAAATTATTCATTGCTTTCCGGCCGTAAACGTAGTGTTTTTTATATACTACTTATTATGCTCCCTGTAACTATATTTTTTAGTTATTTAGAATTTTGAATGCATTTTTAAAATTGTTTTTGTACGGTTAGAAATAATTTTGTTATACTTAAAAAAAAAAAATAGTCAACAATAATTTTGAAATAGCGTTCCGGTTCGTGGATTTTTCCGTTTCGAGTCCTGTGCGATAGATATCGTCCTTCACTTCTTTTCCCAACTAAATGGATGGAACCAATCAAAGAAAACCAATATATTCGTAGTTACATATCTCCCAAAGACGTAAGTGTGTGCGATAGATACCGTCCCTTACTATCATTTCTTTTCATTAGTCTTTCTAGGAACACTGTGTAAAGCGTGCATGGCACTTTTAAAATTATTAAAATGCCTATGAAAATTTTAAAATGCCTATGATTGGGTTATCATTATAACTAGAGCTATGCAATTCTAGTTATTCCTTTCTTATTTTACACATATGCTGGCGTATCGAAGGAGGGGATTTCGGAGTTCAAACTCTTCCCAGAGTATTTAAAATGTGATAAGATGCATGCAAAAACAACCCCTTGTGTTAAAATAAAATATAATGTGTAAAAACCAAACTAAAGAAAAAACATAAAAAGAATTACCATGCAACTGTTTCAAGGCTTCATAATAAGAGCCTCTATTTCAACAAAGAATTAACTAAGGAAAAAGTTAGGAGCAATAGCAGCCAAGTAGTAATATGTTACTCCTACTAATTTTCCTCCCTCTCTTCTTCTTCTTCTTGTTTTTCTTTTTCTTCTTGTTTTTCTTCTTCTTCTTCTTTATTTTTGTTGCTCTCTGAAGATTAAAGGAGATTCTCTTTTACGAAACCTCAGTTTATCATGGTTGTTTGTGACTTTCATTACGTCTGTTTTTATGTGTCAATTATTCACATTATGGACATGTAAAACACCAAAATTGTTGATTTTAAGAGTAACAATTGTGCATAATCCTTTCAGATGAGGATTCTAGCTACACCACTGTCTTTGAAATATTTTTCAATTGCCGTCAATATATTATAGTTTATCAAGAACACGTTTCGTTAATTTTCATTCAATATATTTTTGTTGCATTTATTTTAAAACTTTCCAAACAAGTGCTGCTTGTATATTCAATTAGACATCTTTTGATTTGTAATGTATCGAATGTTATGAGAATGTAATGTTGGGTCAGTTGTGTATTAGATCGATTTAGATTCGGTTTCTGCTTCATGAGAAGTGATTAAAATACTCTTACACGCATTTCATTTCCGAAAGATTGAATTGACATCAATTTTTTCCTACTAAACGGGTTAAATCAATCAAAGAAGACACCAATATAGCCGTAGAGTCTCCCACGAACGCGGGTGCGTGCGATAGATATCGCCCCTCACTATCATTTCTCTTCATTAGTCTTTCTAGGAACGCTTTTTAAAGCGGGGAGAGCACTTTGGTGCCAACTTTATTGCTGGCGGAAATCCCGCCTTTATGAGATCACGTCTTGCAAGCGTGACTCTGTATCGTTAGCACCCTCCACTTTGATGGACGGTCTACGCACAGACGATATCCGCGGTTTCCGGCACCCCCTCTTCAAAAGAGGGGTTGACGTGGTTTTTCTAAAAAGGGATTTAAAGGGTATCGAAGTATTTGAGGTGTGCACTAAATTTTGCTTGTGGGATATTTTATGTGCAATGTGTGTGAGACGTTCGAAGCGCATTAATCCTAATAAAAGTTAAATTATGTGCGTGGAAATTGTAAATTCCTTCACATAGATATACGTGCATCGAATATTTTCAGATCAGTCTGGTGTACTTATATTTATTTTTAGTGTAGTTATAAGTTTCTTCTTCGAAGCAGGTATTGATAATATCAGCATTGCTGAAGAATGATATGTCATTCTAGATAACAATATATATATATATATATATATATATATATATATAAACTTAATGTAAAATTAAATATGTACAGTAAAAATTTGAATAGAATTTCTTTTCTAATTAAATGCTATGAAACTGCAAAATATTTTACATTTTATTGTGCTTCACTGTATACTGATTTTTGCTTTTTTATTTCTTTTTTCAGTGGAATATGTTTTAACGATAAACAAATATCTATAAAAAAAAAATAACTTACTTATAATTAAGTCTTATCTACAGTAGAATTTGGGCTGACTTAATAATGAAATAAGTTATATTCGAGAATACACGCATCTATTTTCTAAAGTGACCTTTCTGAAAATTAATTTAATCCTTTTTAAAAAGTTTAATTTTCATAATTTATTTTTTTCAGATAATTTAAAAATTTATGTGTCAATGTAAATGCATAAGAGTATGGAACTTTAACACTCTACGACTGTTATAAAAATAATGATAATAATAATAATAATAATAATAATAATAATAATAATAATAATAATAATAAAAGCCCTAATAAATACTTTACAATGTTCACCATCTCCAAAATTTGTGAAATGTACTAAAATGTGGAAAAAATTTAATTATACTTACTATTTAAGTACTTCTGTTTCATGAACATTTTCCATATCTTTGATTATTTTACAAACACCCTTATTAAAAAAAATAAAAATAAATAAAAAATAAAAGATCATTAAATAGTGAAATATATTGCGTATTTTTAATTAATTATTTTTTTTCACATTTTATGTTTTGAATTTAATATTTGACCTGGATTGGAACTGCGTTAGTGTTTATCGCATTTTGCGAAACGATTTCAAAATTTTCAAAAATATGTCAATTTTTGCTAAAAAGTGAATATAGTTTCTTATGTTACAATTGTTTAATTTTACAATATATATATATATATATATATTCACACTTTTTAGATTGCAAAAATTTCAGGGCTAAAATTACGTAATAAAAGTTACCCTACTAATTAATCCTGTATTTGACTAAAAAATCAATAATTTGTACTGAACTTTAAAATATTAAAAAAAAGAATGATTTTTCTTGTACTTCGTGAAATGGAGTTCAGTTGTATATCAAAAAGGTTTAGTATTAGGCATAACATTTTCATCGGATATCTGAAGTCGATGTCTAACTGCGTATATGAAATTTTTCGATTTTGGTTGCAGTTTATTTTTTCGAGGACACTTTCAATTACCCCACAGAAAAAAAAAAAAAAAAAAACTTTAAAAATATTTAAAAGTACAAAGATACCCGGTTAGATGGATATCCTTTAAAAAAAAAAAGAAAAAAATATATATATTGAAATACACTTTAACTTGTTTCCATATTTGCAGGTGCTGAATCTTGCAATAAAACTTAATTTAACCTTACTATTTATTGCAAACACATTTATTCGATTGATCGTTGAATTTTGCTCGATTTACCGTTGAAATAAAGAAGTATCCTTATTGATAGTTTACACTGTAAAAAATGGGTACTTAAAATTGAGTAAAAAGTGCTCAATTTTGAATACGTCACATACTCAAAATAGCTCCGATCCAAATGTACTCAAAATTGAGAAACACATGTACTCATTTTTGATCCCATGGATGTATTCAAATATGAACTGCTATGTACTCATTTTTGATCCCATGGATGTATTCAAATTTAAAAATTTTTATGTCGTTAAAATAAAATTTATAGGATAAAAAAAAAGTTACTTCGCGAGGACAACCTTATAAGGGATATATACATTTCTGCTCACTTTATCATTCCTGCGTGAGTTTATAGTAATTAACCAAACCTTGCCCCTGAGAGGAATCGAACCCGGGATGTCCTGTTTACTAACCTGACGGCTCAGACCATCGCGTCATGACTGGTCACGCCTACTTCTCAAATGTTATTACTTACTTTGAAACTCCCCTCTATCCCTACCTAACAGCATCTGGCGCCATCTGTTAGGAAGGGATAGAGGATAGTTATTTTTATATAGATATAGATATTTATATAGATATATATTTATAGAGGATAGATTTGTTAGGAAGGGATAGTATTTAAAAAATCGAACTGACAGAACAGAAATACGAGACATCAGTATTGAAGATGCCTGAGCAAACGGGCGAAAATATTCTACTTTTAAGAAACTTTTAGCGTGTGGACTGGTTTTATGTGTTTTTAAATATGTTTTTAAGGATGTACAGTGCCTGTCTATATGTGTTAAAGATTAAAATAATGTCTGAAGTAACAGGTAGTTCGAAGAATTATTAATTAAAAAATGACATTAGAAAAGATCATAGATTGAAATACTAAAATTATAAACTTTGTAAAATTATAATTTATAAAATAATAAATTTTAGCGTAATTCTTTGCATAGCTATAATTTGCAAAGATATTATGTTATGAAACTTTTAAATAACACAATATTGCCTCACGTTAAAAAAGTTAAAATAATTTTTAAAAAAAATTAGTGGGGAAAAAAATCATAATTTTGAAGTACTATCAAGAAAAAAAAAAGTAGATGTGTAAAATGTGAGGGGAAAAAAAAAGAGTAAATGTGTTGTAGTGGATCCACTTTGATGAAAATCCAGAACAACCAGATCCACTTTTCATTTCTCTTATTCTTCGTTTTTCCTTCAACTAATAGCTTTTTAGGCTCCGAAATTTCGTCATTACACATTCTGAAATATACAAGTATGTTGGGTTTGATCATATGTTCATTTTTGATCCAAAAATACTCATTTCGAAATGAGTACATGAACTTACTCATTTTTGAGAATACATATGTTCATTTTTGATCCAAAAATACTCATTTCGATATGAGTACATAAACTTACTCATTTTTGAGAATGCACGTGTTCATTTTTGATCCAAAAATACTCATTTCGAAATGAGTACATGGACTTACTCATTTTTGAGTACTTCATTTTTTACAGTGTAGAATCAGTCTTTGAGGGTAATCAGAGGGAAAGACACAGAGCCAGGCCTGAATATTGTGAAACAGAACCAACTACAGCAAAAGCAAATCTGGAACTGCGTGTTTCAAGAGTTAGTGACAACAGTGATACCGTTCAGGTACATAATGGAAGATACAAGCCTATAGAAAACAATAACATTGGTTTATTTAACACAAAAAAGTAGGAAATTACAGGGATAGACTTCAAGTTGAAACTGATTTTCCACTGATGATTATGTTAAGCGAAAAATTACGTTAAATTTCAAGAAAAATATCTATATTCTATGACAAAATTGAAGTGAACGGTGGCTAGCACAAAATAATAATAATAATAATAATAATAATAATAATAATAATAGTTTCTTAAATAATGTCTTAAATCCTCTCGAGGCCCCGTTGACTTCTAAGTTCCGAGAATCCTTTATTGAATGAATCAAATCTTTTAACATTACCAACTGAAGATCCCAGTCGTTAGTTATCTAACGTTGACCCTGAGCTCACTGCAATAGCGGTAAATTTTTACCTCACTGCGCTTTCATAAAGCAACTTTACAAGACAACCAGGAGAGTTTGCTGCTAAAACTCACAAGATCAGTGAAAGCTTCTCAATTTACAGCCATCAACTACAGGTAACCATTAATGGCATTAATAATCTCAAATTCGCAAAGAACACTTGACAATCAAATTCCTAGAGACCCTTTCACAAGAACACAATAGTTTTCTCATTCCCGTACGGATAAGTAGCAACGCAAGACAATACAACCGCAGGCAAAACTCAAAAGATCATTAAAGTGTCCTTATCAAGAGTAACTTGGCATACTACTGCTGCTATAAAGTCAATTGGATCGTTTAATCAAAGATCCTTTTTAGAATACCTAACTAATGTTCTGTTGATATGGTCAAAATACAGGTTTGAGTGGGCATGGGCACCTTAAATACAAAAATGGAATGACTATTTTCCGTTTGCTGTTTAAACTTTTTGCTGGGTGTGGGGATGGCGGAAGTGTCTTAAAGTGTTAAACTTCAGTCTGTTCCAATACCAAAGCATGATTTAATATCGTACTAACACTATATTTTTATATTATTTTATTTATGTTTTGAACATCAAACATCATTCTTCTAAAACAATGATATATGAGCAATGACCAATCAACCTTTACTCTTTGACAATTAACGAATGATTAACATGCTCATTGAATAAATAAAAAAAATACATTATTTTCGGCAAATTATTTTCGGCATTATTTTTGTACCGTCATCAAATGATGAAATTTTGTCCATTATATGGAAAAGAAGTGAATTCGAGGGATAGTTTTATTGACCAATAGAATTACGAAAAATTACAGAGAACAGACAATAGGAAATTATATAGAGAAAGAAACTGGTCAAATGAAAAAAAATGCTAGTAGAAAAAAAAAAAAAAGGAGGTTTTTATATAATATTTTCACCAACCTGACAATGGGGGAATAGCGAAGTCACAACTAACATATTTATGATTTTTATATAGATATCGAACTATATAATCCCCTTCTAAACTTAACTTCCTTAAAGTATTCCATGCCTATAAAAATCATACAAATATATTGTTAATTGTGACTTCTCTATTCTCCCATTGTTAGATTGTTGGAAATAATAAATAAAACCACCCTTTTCTTAATCTTTACTAGCATTTTGTGGCGTTATTAGTTCTCTTTTCTATACAATTTCCTATTGCCTGTTTCCTGTAGCTTCCCATATAGTTCTATTGGTTAATAAATCTATCCCTCGAATCCGCTTCTCTTCCATATATGTAGGCAAAATTGCATCATTCTTTGCTTTGATGATTGTATGCTCACTGCAAATTCCCAGCACACATTAGGAACACATATGAAATACTTTGATTCCAAATAAGTGTTCCAGTTACCTTAATGTGTACTGAAATGTGTTCCGAATATGCTCCGCTACAAAAAAAGTGTTCCGAAAGTGTTTTGCTCAGGATATTTGTTAAATCTAAACTTGGAAACACATTTGAGAATAGATTGGGAGCACATTTGGGCACACTTTAAAATCATCGCTTTCAAAAAGTGCGCTTAGAAAGTGTGCATGAACAAAAGAACTGTTCTCAGAAGTATTCTAAAGAGTGTTCCAAAAAGTGCGTTTCAAAGTGTACTAAAATTGGAGACAAAATAAGTGTTCTAAAAAGTGCTCTGAAAAGTGTATAAAGATTTGCAGTGCTGATGCTACCCAAACTTGTCTGCAATTAGGTAAAAACTTCTGGTGTTTAAAACGGTGTTTTATCTGGCTATATTGCATTTCGTTAGTTACATTACTTTACACCCGAGCCGTTCATACTCCAAAAGTAGAACATAACAGCAGAAATCAGAAATCTATCATATAAGAATTAAAATATCTTTTAAAACAGACAAAAACTCTCATTTGTCTTACATTTTAGTACCAATGTGTCCCAGCCGAACAAAATTGCGAAAAACTTAAATTGAAATCGAATTAAGAGTGATTAATGCCTCCGTTTAACAGCATTCAGACCTTCGCTTGCACACGTATTGGCAATCTATCTCTTTCTTGAGCGAAGGACCCCGCCCTGGGTGTTATTTATTAGAGAACAGAAGAGTTTTGAACGTGCCCGAAAAAAGGGTTTCAAATGAATGATTAATGACTTTTTTGTATTGCTTAGTTTTATTTCAGTTTTATAAATCACGTTTTATTTTTATCCCTAGTTAATTATGACTGATCACATATTTGGTTTTCAGTTTGAAGTGTATTTTGAACTGAAATGATAAGAATTAAATTCGATAAATACTCGTGAACTTTTTCTTTTTTTTTTTACATTAATCATTTGGATATTTATTGATTTTTTTTTTCCTTGTCAAGTTATAATTTTGAAATTTTAATTATTATGGTGTATCAAAAGAATTTCCCTTTTTCTTAAATACGTAATGTACCAAAGCCTCTAGCTGGTACATTCTCACCCCTATTATTGAGATTTTATGCACCTTAAGGCATTTTTTCAAATAAGACCTTAAAGCTACTGACGCTTTCCGCAAAATTCGTGAAGTTGGAGGCCATGACAGGATTGGCGTCTGAACAGCTCAAAACGAATTCAAACATTTTAAGCAAGGAGATTTCCTTCTTGCAATCAAAACCGAAGTGATAGCCATCAGTTTTGATTTTTGACCACTTAAAGAGGAAAATAGAAGGGAAACCAACGACTAATATCCGAAAACTGTCAGAGGAACTAAGACACACCAAACACGCCATACGACATGTTTTATATAAGCTTAAACATAAACAAGCTTGCAGGAAGTCAAGAAAAGTCAATAAACGAACATTTTTTTGATACACCCTATTTTTTGGCCCCACCAGTGGCTGAGAGGTTCTGCTCTCAAAGTTGGCAGACAGGATGTGCTGGTTTCAAACTCCTGTCGTGCTAGTCGACCTAACCGTTCGGAGTTTTCCGTGGTTTTCTTCGAACCTTGCCGTAAATATGGATTAGGATCCCTTAGAAAGACCCCCCACGGAGGTTACTCCCCCTAGGGCCTACATCCCTAGTGTAGATAATCGGTCGTAATAAATCAACCAACCCACCAACCAACCAACCAACCCTATTTTTTGTGAAAGATACAAAGATTATTTAGGTAAATATCACTGAACAACACATACTTTGTCCTCTGAATGAAATTAAGTACTTTTAATACCTAGTATATGCTTTGCCCAGATTTACAAATCTAAACTAAGATTTCAGACTCATTATATATATATATATATATATGCTACGGTAAATGTTATTAATCCGGTGATTATTCATAATCGCCACTAAAATTGGTAAATGTGATAAATTATTGAATATTTATAAAATTTACCGGTCAGTTTATAAAATCCCAACTCCATCAACTCCCAGCTCCCAATGTAATAAAAGTCCATAACTTTACCAAAATACATTCTAGAGATTGCTGTACAGCGAGTTTTATGCGTTCTTTTCTTTTAATGTACGCGAAGCGTACATACATAAAATACTTACCGCTGCTAGAATGAATTTGATGCATTCTAAAGATTGCTGTACAGCGAGTTTCATGCATCCAGTGATGTTTTTTTTTCGGTTAATGTACGCGAAGCATACATATACATACATAAATTACAGACCGCTGCTTGAATGAATTTCATGCTTTTTAGAGATTGCTGTACAGCGAGTTTCATGCATCCAGTGATTTTGTTTTCGGTTAATGTACGCGAAGCGTCATACATAAATTACTGACCGCTGCTTGAATGAATTTCATGCATTTTAGCGACAACAGTACAGCGAGTTTGCTGCGTCCAGTGATGTTTTTTTTTTCAGTTAATGTACACGAAGCGCACATACTATTTGGAAATATTCATTTTCTGGAATTAAGACCTCGTTACTCCGCAAAATAATCCAAATTTATTACATTCCCCATTTTGAGTTGGGGATTTTATAAACTAACCGGTAAATTCGATAAATATTCAATAATTTATCACGTTTACCAAGTTTAGTGGTGATTATGTATAATGCAATGATGGAACAGTGGCGCATCATTTGGGTGATCGTCACCACTAAATAATCAATAGTATTTCACTTTAGAAAATCTGTCCTTAAATAAGAGGAAGAATTTTATTTAAATTTAGTGGTGTCAATTGGCTCTCTGGTGCGCCACTGTTCCATCACTGATAATGATCGGTAATTATACATAACCACCGGTTTATTATATTTACTGAAACATATACATGTATATTATTTTGACACATGTGATTTCATTTTAATTACATATACATACATACGCATTTATATACAGGGTGATTCAAAAGAGATGTAATGGCGATTATCTTTTAAATCGTGGATGAATGATGATAGAACCATATTTCCAATTACAGAAATCATACAAGTATACCTTTTAGGTAAAGCATTCAATTTACAGGGGGCTGTATACAAATTGCAACACGAAATTTAATATTTTGCCTTTTTCTTTATAACTTATATTAAAAAAAAAAAAAAAAAAAAAAAAAAAAAAAATGTTGCTCTGCGTCTAACAGGGCCAGTAAATAAAATGCCCTTTCTTTTACTACCGAAACTTACCGAGTTATGATACGTTTCATTTTATGAATTTTCTATATTTTCTTGTACTAATAACAGAAAAACGCGTTTTTTAACATAAAATCATTTTGTAAAACTCAGAAAAAAGAAATACCTAAAATAGTTGAATATGTTCTACTGATAGATACTCTAGCAACAGGAAATGCAACGCCTTGGGTGTTATCCATTGGCGAAAAGAAGAGCTTTGAACCTGCCTAAAAAAATGAGGTTTCAAATGAATGATTAATGGCTTTTTTGTACTGCTTAGTTTTATTTCAGTTTTATAAATCGCGTTTCAATTTTATCCCTAGTTAATTATGACTGATCACATATTTGGTTTTCTGTCTGAAGTACACTTTGAACTGAGTATTGAATCTGTTAAATACTTGGTAATACATAAATCATTCGGATATTTATTATTTTCCGAATAAGTATTCATAAGTTATGATTTTTAATATTTATTTATTTATTTAAGAAGTGAAAACTGCGAATGTTATATTAAATATCACTATGTGTGCATAACGCACGTTTTGTCCGCTAAAGAAAACTGGATGCTTTCATTGAAATTCACAAATCTGACCTCAGTTTTCGTGATCACAGGTCTTTGACTCCAGTTCTAAGATTCCTAAATAAAACTTTTGATGCATTCCCTGCTCCCACATCTTGAATTGTTTTCTAAAAATGTTCCAAGAAACAACTCAAAAAGCAATTATGCCTCAATTACAGCAATATACCAATATAGCAATAATCTGAGCAATATTCCCAATATTGCAAATAGACACTATAAATAATCTTTTCCAAAGAGTCTCAGATAATACTCTTTTCATCGACGGAATATACACATAATCTTCGATAAATCATGGTCCATTTTAAGAGAAATTATATAAATTTGGCCGGGTTCTTTCATTCCTCTGTGTATATGATGGGAATACTGCATATATACATTAACTGAGATTATGTTTTCTCACATCGTCATACCACATCAGCAAGCCAACACATATTACAGGTTCACATTGGAACTCTTCATGTTTTAAAAAGACCAGACCTCAGTGAAAAAATTATCCAGTGTGTGGCGTTAATAGGCAAAAATCAGTATATTTTCCAGGAAACAGCTCTGTAACTCAGGTTCCCGGACGCGCCGGACTCTGATTATTTGCCTGTAGAAATTTACTAGCGTATTATCAAGAAATTGTTAGAATACTTATCCCCTAATTCGATTTCTGAACTCTGAACAAGTCACCATTATACACAAATACTCTGACGATACGAATATACATGTCCTAAAAGCATTGACCTTGGATTTTATTCCTTAAATATTGATCATAGACATAAATTATAAATTTCAAAGTTACGTAAAAATAGGTACAGAATTTTATGAAATCGATTAAAATTTTCAGGGGATTAAATTTGAAGAAATACGAAATTTAAATTTCTATACGGCCCCCGTACAAAAAAAATTCCAAATGTGTCCCATACACTAATAAGGTCATGTACAAAATTTCAGCATTTTATCATAAAAAGTAGCAGAGACATGAAAATACATAAATGCCGACTTAAACCACCTTTCGATGCCTGGATATGAGTTCGCAAAGCAGAAAAATCATGTAAGATGATCGCTTTTCCCGGGTCGTACGCAAATTATGAAAGAAAACAATGATTGGATAAATAAATAATAATCGTGATTATGTAGTTATGATTAACCCCTCACCAACGTTGTTTAAACATATCTCTGTGACTTTTTATGATAAAATGTTGACATTTTGTACAGTATCTTATTAGTGTATGAGGCACATTTTACTCACTGGGAATGTTTTTGTACGGGGGCCGTTCAAAAATTTAAATTTTGTATTTCTTCAAAATGAATCCCCTGAAAATTTTAATCGATTTAATAAAATTCTGTACCTCTTTCACATAACTTAGTAATTTATAATATATGTCTATGATCAATATTTAAGGAATAAAAGCTGAGGTCCATGTTTTGGGGACGCACTGTATAGTTGCATATATTCAACTGACATGGCATATAATCTATCCCAGGTTTTTCACGAGTCCTTATAAGTGGATACCACTATTATCGATTAGTACAATACTCGCTTTATTTATAACAGAAACTATCCGATTGTGCAAGTTTTACTATTCGAAAATAATGGTACGTAAAAAAAAAGGACCTGTGAGAATTCTCTAACAAAAGAAAATGCATGGAAATAAGGTTACAAAACAACATTTTAAACGTATTTCTCTTTGTAGCAAGTATAATATTTCTATACCTTCTAGTTTCTGATTAAATTATCGTGTTTGATATTGCAATATCGTTTAAAATTCCAGCCCATTTGTTAAAACCCATATTTGATAGAAAAAAATGTAATTACATAATTGAATTCATGACATCATATTTACTTATAATTTAAAAGACAAAAGTTGGTTTTAAAATTGTTGCGCAGTGTAATTTAGAAAGTGTTATTTACTTAACCAAAATTGTTATGGAATTAAAAATTGCATAAATGCTGACATTTGAAATAAAATATTTTCAATTGAATTTAATTAGTTAATGAGTATTGTTTTTCCAATGAAAATATTTGAAGGAAAATGAACTTTTTAAATTGAAAATGAGATAATGATGCCAGATATCAGATGTATAAATAATATATTCTAATGTTGTACTTATTTGTATGTTGAAGTATATACAATCCCCCAAAAATGCAGTGGAAACGATAAGAAATTACTGAACAATTGTACAAATTTCAAATTTAGATTGCTGTTTTCTAGAAGATTCTTATAGTTGTTTTTGGAGCATATAGTCTTATAGTGATTTTGTCGTATGTGATGTTATAGTGTCACTTTATGCTAATATTTCACTAGTGGTAGAAAACACCCTAAGAATATTAAATTTCCATAATGTAAACATCCAATGTCAATCAGATATTTCTAAATACTGTTCAAATATTAAATCAAAGTTAAAAAACGTGAGATAAATATAACATTCTTGAACTGGATTGAAACCAGACTTTCGTTTATATAATAAGAAGCCACAGAATTGAAATAGAGTTAAAAAGTTTTTATAGCACATTTTTTTTTCATTTATATAGCACATTTATCATGTTTGCATGCCATAATTTCATCCATTAATAAATTTTATTCATTAAATTTTATTCATTAATTTCATTCTTATTTCATTATGCCAATTAATGAAATTAGTACTTTTTGATTTGAATGATGATTTGATTCCTATACGTTGCTGGCTCGAAAATTGTTGATTCACATACTTTTAGAGGTTACAATATTATGATCTTCAACTATGGTATCTTGAGTAATTTACGAGTATCAAGAGAGAAGAAAAGTGTATTTTCAAATCGAAACGTACGTTTGCGAAAAATTATATCAATATTATTAAATTTCGTTATAGCACAATAGAATGGGGATACATAATACAGCACGTAGTTTAAATGAGTGAATTACTTTTGAGAGTTTATTTCATTTAATAAAGTGACTGATTCTAATACACATAAAAACACACGATTTTACATTTTATTCTCAAAGATTTGATGCATTAAAGCGAGGGATTTGATGAAGTTATGATTCATGCAAGAAACGAATACATTATTATTAGTAAACATTTCAATACTTAAGGTTCAAATACAAAAGAGCTACTTTTTGACACATTTCTAAATTCATTTTATTTCGGAAACGCAAAAAATGAGCAGATGTACTTATTCAAAAACTGCCTAATCGAATGTTGTTTTCCATTTTTTAGCAAACACAGAAGACTTTTAAGAAAATACTGCCAAACTTGACCTTTTGAACCCCGAATTTCCGGACACTACAACGCGAGGGAGAAAAACTTGTCATTACGTGACAACAATTGCGTATAACTCGATAAGTACTTCATTTATTTTTTTTTTGAAGTGGGGGGGGGGGGGGGGACGCCATTACTCCAAATCACTTCAGAAGTCAGGTCCGTACGTTTGAGTTTAGAAATGAGTCTGTAAATGTGTCAGAAAGTTTCGCGGTGTTGAGCGTAAAGAAAAAAAAAAAAATAGCCTGTGCGTTTATTTATTTATTTATTTATAACCAGTGTAATTTTTTTTTAATTCAATATTTAAGATAGTCTTATTCTGACTGTGAAAACCATCATTTTAACGTCATCACTGCAAAAAAAAAAAAAAAAAAAATGTTGATTTTACAGTATAATACTGGCATCCCAGCTGCCAGTATTATACCGTAAAGTTTATTTGTTAATAAACAGTAAAATAAGCAGTCTGGCAGCTGGGGTGCCAGTATTATACTGTAAAATCAACACTTTTTTTTGCAGTGTTATTGAACAATTTCAGCCCAGTGTATAGCTATAAACTTATGTTTGTAAGTGTTTGCCCCAAAATAATTACAGATTATGCAAGCGATTTCAGTGGCATGCTCAATGCTTAAATGATGTTCAATTCTTTTAAAAACAAATAACGTGGGTTTAAATACTTAAACGTCTTTGTTGTCAATAAACTATATACAAAGCTGCACAAATCGTATATCAAAAGTATCTTTAAAGCTGGTTTAGATGGATTTCCAAAATTTATACATTTTTATTTTCTATCTTTAGATTAACAATATATTTAAGGTTACACAACCTTCCTCGTTCCCCCTCCTTCCAAACAACAACAACAATGCACAGCTTAGGA
Organism: Maratus michaelseni; assembly: GCA_963931845.1. Lineage (NCBI taxonomy): Eukaryota > Metazoa > Arthropoda > Arachnida > Araneae > Salticidae > Maratus > Maratus michaelseni. The sequence continues at coordinate 340,503,748 of OZ007590.1, read as the reverse complement.
CAGATTATAAAATAAACTTAACAATAATATACATTGAACCCGAATCATCAAATAGTTCCAATCAGTCTATATATGCTGTGTACGATGTATAACGCTTCTAGGCATGCTTTCAATTACACTTGCAAGATAAATGTAGACAAGACATCAACAAGTAAAGAAATAAGCGAAAATGAAATTAACAGAGATTAATGTCAAGGGTTTCATGGTAAATCGAGTCCAACCTTCAAATTACACGCTCTATAATCTATCTGTTTTACAAATGGCTCCACCTTTTAAGAAATTGATGAATAGATAAGGAATGGTTTACATTTTCAAATTTATTAACTGTCAAATTGTTAAAAGCTGGCTGCAGAATGTTGGAAGTAGAAAAAAAAAAGTATCTTATTAATATGACACTTTGAGACATTAGAGATAACATTTATCAATGAGGTAAAATAAATCATCTTCAGAAACTTGCCAATGCAAGGAATAAAATATGTATAAATTTATGGAATGTGAAATGAAACTAAATTGCGGATGATATTATGTTGTTTCATTATTAAGTTATTTACTATTTTGTAATTCATAAAAATTCTTCGTACTTTTGATGCAATATGCGAATAAAATCTATGAATAAAATCGAAAAAAGTCTGTGAAAGCGGAACCTGCCTATAATGGAGTCAAATGAATAATTTCATGGTGTTGACAGTATTAGGAATATAATAAATATAAAATTACGTTTTCTAAGATGGATACCCGTTTAAACCGGAATTCTATTCGGTGCCTAGTGATTCCGTGTTCACAATATAATAACATTTCTAAAGCACATCGATATTATTTATGCCTGCATTTTATTTAGTACAAAAAGACGTTTAGTACATCTGTCTGTCTAACACAATGCTTCGTTGTTTCCATTAACGAGTATACTTGCTTTAAGTCCAGCAGAAATAGCGCAAAAAAGGGCCTTGCCTTGCAAAAATTCGAGTAACTCTGATTTTTGGATATGTTGTATAGGTTGACCCTCTAATAAAAAAAGTTTTCGACCTTCTAGACCTTATGCGTTTTTCACAATATCGAAAAAACTAATATTTTTCGGACCTTTTGTCGATTTTTCTTAAATAACTCAATTTTAGTGCATTTTACAGAAAAAGCACTTTCACTGTTTCGCAGAGCATAAAATTCTCTACAACATGCAGTATTCATGTTTGTAAATTGTGCAAATAGGGGGTGAGATACAGAGCCGAGAAAATAGGGTAAAATTTGCAAAAAGTGCAAAAATCCACAAATGACATTAGTTTTTGCTTAATAACCTACTTTTAGTGCGTTTTAGAGACAAAAGTGTCATAAAGTTTGTAAAGCATGAAGTATAAGTTTCATTTATTAGATCATTAAATATCTATAATAGACTCTAAAAATCAGAATAATACAATTTATGGTTAAAACAAAAAAATACCGTTTGACAAGTCATTAATTTATAAAAACGAGCTTTTATTTTTGATATTGATTAAACGATGCAATTAATTAGTTATAGTATGTTATGGAATTAATTATAGGTAACTGTTGAATAGTTGAGGGGGGAGGGGGGGGGAGTGAAGTTAACCAAAAAACCTAGTCGATAGACATAGGTGCAAAGCGAAGAATTTAAACTCGAAAGTAAAATTAATAGCTGGGAATAATGTAAAAAATACTTGAAAGAGAAATAAGTTATAATTTAGAAATTTTAAAAAGGAAAAGGAGTATCTAAGGCCGAAACTAAGGGAGGTGAGAGCAAAAGGAGCATGTGGCCTGGGCACTAGAATGGAAGGAGAAGAGGGTGCACAATGAAGATTTGGTTTTTCGTGTTTGTACTCATTTGTCCAACATATTTTTGTTAGTCAAAGTTTACATTGATGATAAATGTATCTCAGTTTGAGAATGTTAGTCCCAACAGAAAGAATAACAATAATTATACCTGATAAGACGGAGACCTTTATAAAGGGGAATTGTTTTCGGGTGTTTTGAATTCGGTTTTGAATTTTAAAATAAAGAAAATATTAGAAACTTATCCTGAACATAATCAAAAAAGTATAAAAAGAGCGGAAAGTGCTCGTCGCTTGAAGATTCATACTTCTACTGAGGTTAAGTTCAATGAGACCATCTTTCACAGATGCGACAAGAAAAATTGTTGGGGAATGAAAAAAAATAAAGAACTTTTTATTTATATGCTTCGAAATGAATTTGAAAAAGCACAAATGACTACGCAGGCCACTGAAGATGCAGATGTGCTAATAGTGAACACAGCTGCACAATGAAGATTTGGTTTGTCGTGTTTGTATTCATTTGTCCAACATATTTTTGTTAGTCAAAGTTTACATTGATGATAAATGTATCTCAGTTTGAGAATGTTAGTCCCAACAGAAAGAATAACAATAATTATACCTGATAAGACGGAGACCTTTATAAAGGGGAATTGTTTTCGGGTGTTTTGAATTCGGTTTTGAATTTTAAAATAAAGAAAATATTAGAAACTTATCCTGAACATAATCAAAAAAGTATAAAAAGAGCGGAAAGTGCTCGTCGCTTGAAGATTCATACTTCTACTGAGGTTAAGTTCAATGAGACCATGTTTCACAGATGCGACAAGAAAAATTGTTGCGGAATGAAAAAAAATAAAGAACTTTTTATTTATATGCTTCGAAATGAATTTGAAAAAGCACAAATGACTACGCAGGCCACTGAAGATGCAGATGTGCTAATAGTGAACACAGCTGCACAATGAAGATTTGGTTTGTCGTGTTTGTATTCATTTGTCCAACATATTTTTGTTAGTCAAAGTTTACATTGATGATAAATGTATCTCAGTTTGAGAATGTTAGTCCCAACAGAAATAATAACAATAATTATACCTGATAAGACGGAGACCTTTATAAAGGGGAATTGTTTTCGGGTGTTTTGAATTCGGTTTTGAATTTTAAAATAAAGAAAATATTAGAAACTTATCCTGAACATAATCAAAAAAGTATAAAAAAAGCGGAAAGTGCTCGTCGCTGGAAGATTCATACTTCTGCTGAGGTTAAGTTCAATGAGACCATGTTTCACAGATGCGACAAGAAAAATTGTTGGGGAATGAAAAAAAATAAAGAATTTTTCATTTATATGCTTCGAAATGAATTTGAAAAAGCACAAATGACTACGCAGGCCACTGAAGATGCAGATGTGCTAATAGTGAACACAGCTATTTCCTAAGCCCGTGATTACGATGCTGTCATTGTCAATGGTGCAGACATGGACCTTCTTGTTCTTGTGGCTTCTTTAGCTGCGGACAATGTTTATTTCCGAAGGGCCAGAAGAGGGAAACTACCTGATGATCTCTACTCCAACAAGTGTTTCAAGTTTAAGGAAGTTGCACAAAATATTATTTTTCTTCATGCAGTAAGTGGTTGTGACACCACTTCTGCGCTCTACAGCCATCGGAAAATGAAATATTACAGAATTCTTCAAAACCCATCCCTGAACCAAAAAGTTCAAATCTTTAAAGACTCAAATGCAGAGAGGCACAGACTTGTTGAAGCCACAGAAAGAGTACATCTTGCCCTGTATGGAGGTGATTCCAACCAATGTATTGCGGTATGTCAATTTCGCTAGAGCAGCTAACAATATTAAATTAAATTTAGCTAGACTACGACCTACTCGTGTTGCTGCTGAATATCATGCGTTCAGACATGGCTGAGAAACGAAAAGGATCCTCTCGAATGCGGCTGGAAGTGGGATGGTCATGGACTCATTCCAGTCACAATGATGAATAGGCCAGCTCCTCAAACTCTACTCGATTTCATATCTTGCCAATGCAAAAAAAAATTTGTAGTACGAATTGCAGCTCTAGAAAGGCAGGCTTGAAGTGCTCAGTTATTGAAGTGCTCGGTTGTGTGAAGTGCCACAACCAACTATGCGTCAACGCTCCTGATATTATACTATACCTTGAGGACTTTGATGACCTAGAACAACCAATCGAGTCAAGTACAGAGACGGACGATGAAGTATCTGAGACGATGGTATCATTACCAGGGCCAAGCAGCAGAAAAAGGAAACATACATGGCAAAGCACTATACTTACTATATATTTGTTGATTAATTTCTTGTACATTCTATAGTTAATTAACCACATCATGTTTTCAATATCAAAAATAAAAGCTCGTTTTTTAAATTAATAACTTGTCAGGCGGTATTTTCCTGTTTTCACCCAAAATCTTTTTACTGTGATTTTTAAGGTCTATTACCAATATTTAATTATCTAATAAATGAAACTATAGACTATCTCATGCTCTAAAAAGTTGATTTTGACAGTTTTGTTTCTAAAATGCACTAAAAGTGGGTTATTAACAAAAAATAACGTCATTTGTGGATTTTTGCATTTTTTCCAAATTTAACCCTATTTTCCTTATGAATTAATATATTTAATGATTTTGTAATAATATTGTAACAATAATTATAACTATAATAATAATAATACCTTAAATGATTATTATACTTATTTCATTATTACATTTGTTACAGTTAAATAATTATTAATAACTGTAATTATTATAAATATAACTACAATAATTATAACTTTATAAACTGTATTTAATAAAGTTTAATATTAAACTTTGTGGGGGGATTGAGAGAGAGGGGGGGGGGGAGGCAAACAAGAAACAGATTTTCAATGCGATTTTCAATGCAATTTTCAATATGATTTTTAACGTTCTCTGCTATTTTTGATATTTTAACGACTTTTAATGTAATTTTTAGCGCTTTTTTCACAATCCACTGCGATTTTTTGATATTCGATAAAATAATTCGGTTTCTAATTTTTACACTAAAATAGTAATTTTTGTCCTCCGTAATTTTTGACGTTTTTATGATTCGTGCAGCGATTTATATATTTTTCGCGATTTTTTACAGTGATTTTCAGAGTTTTTTTCGCGTTTTGTGATATTTTTTGATGGGACCGAGAAACGTTGGACGGTTCAGCTAGTATTTATATAAAAATGTTCTTTATTCATTTAAATTTTTTTCACAGGCGTATGTGTGTAAGGTGGGGGTGGGGGGGACGTGAACTCATGACATCAAAGCCTACGTTGCAGCTTGTTCTCCTCACAAGCTAAATAAACGCCACGAACTGTGAAGACCAACTCGCTAAATCCTTCCAAGTTTTGTTGGTTTGAAATGTAGCGTATGACTATCTCTCACACCATTTTATCTCAAGAGCTGGAATTAAAAATTCTTCAACACAGCTACGAATTATTTTGGCAAAAGATATACTTGAGTGCAAAAGTAAGTTGCAATTAGCGGGAACTTTCTGTTTATGAATCCTTTGTTATTAACGCTTTATGTGGATTATTGATAAAACGGCCGTTTTTAACTCTTTCCAACCTAGTTGGAAAGTGTTTATGACTTTGGTTTGTCTGGCCGTTTATGCTGTATGTCCGTTCTGTCCGTGCTCTAACCCAGTTAACTCTTTTCTTAACTCCATGGTTACAGATATGAAAATAAACAACCAAGTAAAAATAAAAGATAACGTGCGTAATTTTTAAAAACAACACGAAAATTAAATGATAACATTTTAAATAATAGCTTCAAAGACCGTGCAATTATGGAATATTCTCATTTGTTTTTGAAAATGGCTCGGAGTGAGCAGAAACATGTCAAACAACCTAATAAAAGTTATTTTACTACGTATTATGTTGTTAATCTATACCGTTTAGACCTTAAAATAAATATATTATTACAAGGTACATGGTATAATTTATGTGTATGGTATTCTTTTAACGGCAATCTCCGCTCTGTAAATCTTGTGATAACGTGGACATTTGTATATATAATCAATACAATCCATTATCGTTTTAAACATAAAAACTTTATTGTAAATTAACAATAAAAAAAGGAAAGTATGTACATGGTAAGTTTGTAGAGTTTGTACAACCCCAGAACAACATATTCTGATCCAGCTCAGAAGAATACAATCCACGAACTTCCTTCTGCATTCATGACTTCTGTATCTCGCATCCAGTCCGCATCTCATTGGTATCTGTTGATATCTGTCCCTTCTTTCGAAACTGGCATCACTTATATTGGGAAGAAAGACACTGTTATCTCCTATGATTGACAACCTCCTTTAATCCCTTACTTTCATTTCATAGGGGCTTAGTTATTTGTATCAAAGGAATTGCTGATACAATTTTAATCCACTTCTTCAAAAAAGTACTGCCATCAATACAACACATACACTCCAGCCTGGCTTACTTCAATATAGAAATATTTCTTTTAAAACTAAATATGATAATGAAGTTCTTCACGCAATAGTATTACCTTCCTAGAATGGGACCAATTCACAAGACTCCTCCCATTCATAGGGGATTATTTTAATCCCACAAGTGTGTGTGCCGTTGACAGATCAACTCGCCACAATCTATTAAAAATTACAGATATTTTACATCTGCGATGTTTTTTTCTGTCAAATTTCAATTGTCTTTTGTAACTAAAATGCAAACAATGCTTATTTTCCATCTGTCAGTCTCGCACTTCTCATTAAAATCTATTCACGCCCAATATTACATTTGTGCTGTTCGCATAACAATCCCCAGAGTTAGCCTTCTAAATCATGGCATTTTGGATAACGCGCCTCATATTGTATGCCTGCCTTGTATCTCCCACGCAAAATTAATATAGCTATCAACTAAACCGTCTTACATTCGAATGACGATTAAATTGATACACATGTACATCTGGTGAAATTGATGATGAATGTTGGCACACATGTGCACCGCAAAAATTGGGCAGACTTCACTTATCCACTGTATAGAAAAGTCATATTAGATTTTCATGTGAACGACTACCTCCCCTCCAACATCTGTCTAATGTCTAATAAAGAAAACTTGCAAGTATTCCTGGCATTTTATTTAAGTTTTTCTACTGATTTTCTCGGGATTACGGATTATGAGGTATTGCAACACGACGAACGCTATACAATGTTATATTTAAATTTATGGTCAAACTTTTCAGCATCATCATGTCGGACAGTTTATCTTCTTTACTATTCTACTCTAGTCAACCACTACACCATAAGCACAAACGACTGTTTCTAATGCAAATTCATTGTTCGATTACAGAAGAAACACTTTAAAACGTGCTTATATACCTTAATTTACATGTTGTCATTTCTTTTAGTGAATTTAAATCTTGCATCAAAGCATCAAAGCATCTGCAGCAAGCTGCTTCAATCGTAAAGCGATGGCTTTGAAAATAAATTTTTGCTCAAATGTGCATCTGCATGTAGTAGAGAAAGCGTCCAAATTCTAAATCTAAAAATAGAAAATTAGTACTTTTTAAAATCATTCTGTAACTTTTGAACAAACTTGTAGAAATGATATGAAAAATCATTATCTTCGTAGTACAATAAATATTGCATACAACTTTTTCTTTTTGTGAAATGCTTAAATTGTTTGATCTATGGCGTTGAATTTTATTTCCGTTTTATTTAAAATTATTAATCTTAAACTGAGTTTTCTTAAAAGCTAGAAATATGGAATAAAAAACACATGACTTCACCACATGTGTTCCATTAATCTTTCAGATGCTACTAATTCATTTTCAGTTAGAAAAAATGCCTTTGTCTTCTCATGCCAAAATGGCACCCATCTATCATGTTCCTGCCTTACGCAATCTATGTTCTCTTGTGTCATTTTTCCGTTTTTGCTGTCCCCTCCTCCCTTTTGTTGAAAATTCGACAAAGACTGAAGACAGTTTGCAGGATAATCCTATGATTTTTTTTTCTTTTTCTCTCTCCCTGCGAGTTATATGACAAAAAAACCCCGACAGAGTACAATTTATTTTCGGTGTGTCAACAGATATCAATCACTTTCATCAGATATGATGCATTAAACAATTATTCTCCTTATTTGTGTTAACATGTTTTTTCGTCTCTATGTGTTTTTTAAACATTAGCAAGCTTTGGGACGAAATGTACAGTTGATTTTTACAGAAAAGATGTTTTTTTTTTCTTTTTTTACAAAATTTTACATAATCGCGCAACCCGAGATGAATATTATCGGGTTTATGCAGTGACTTTTGCAATTGGTCTATGCAATAAAAATGCTATATGTTAATACTAATGGTATGATATTACTAAGGTAAGTAATTTAAATCGGTTTTATCTGTGGTTGGATCGGTCCATCGTTAGTAATCTGTGGAAACAGTTAGGAAGTTGTAGGGTTGGGATTGGTTAAGTTGGGAAATGGTTGGTACAGGGACGCCTCTTATCTGAGAAGGATTCTGAGCCACTAATGGTGGACCACTGTCAGGTTTCTATGTTTCTCACATCAATGTGGCGTATATTTTATATAAATTACTGTGCAATTAATGAACTTTATTTTTTTATGTATTGTATTTTATCTATACGGTTTTTCCTACGTACTTGTGTTAAAGACGCATTCCATTATCTACTTGGTTTAACTAAATTATTTGAAAAGAAATTACAAAAGTATTATAATCCCTTGGAATGCGGGAGAAAGAACAAAAGAGTGGTAGTAGAAGGAGGGACTCACGAACAAAAGATGAATTGATTGTCACGCGACCAGGGTGCAATAGTAGCACATGGAGTTGCTCGTGGAAATACAAAAAAAAAATCCCTGACGGCTCGGCCTACAGGACAGATAGATTTCAAAGACGCAGACCGTGGGGCGCCTGTTTATTGGGAATTGCAGAAGAAAGACCTACTTGACATTATGCGGCAGTTGGGACCACCCACTTCGAAATATACCTCTTCCTGTAGATGGAGCCAGCAGGTATTTTTTGTTTTATTTATTTTTTTACTTTTTTTTTGCCGTAAGAGTTGGTCTTATAAAAAACTTGTCAATATAAAAGTTGTAGATAATATTAAGAAGATTTATAATAAATTTAAGCGGATTTGATATCTTGTGAATTGACGAAGTTTTTTCTTCTGAAACCCCTATTTCGCCCTCTCCTTGGGGGCATTTTTAATGAAATCAAAAATCTGTCATACATGAATTTTTGGCCCTTTTCCTAGAAGTAATAATAACTTTAAGCGAATTCGATATGTATCAAAATTAAGAAGTTAGGAGGTTTTTCTGTTTTTACAAAAAGCCCCCCCTAATTAAAAAGCCCCCCCCCCATTTGTCCCCCTTTGGTTCGATTTTGCCCATTAACGAACTTGATCGAGATTTTATGCATTAGTTTGGAAGAGATTTGTGCAGAATTATGGAAGTTATCGTGTCCATAAAAAAGTGACATAGATGATAGATAGATAGATAGATAAAGTTTTGAACTGCGGGTGGTTTTGGGTTCTAGAAGTCATGATCCGTGTAGATCTGAAAATTTTTTTCAGAAATTCAAACTTAGCGGAGAATGTAATAGGTAGTATTTCTTACGAAATCTACCTAAAAGGCCTCGAAGATTGATAGCAAGAAAGGAGAAGAAGCAGTTCAGAAGAGAATCAGTAGAGATTCGAGTTTAGTCGATGATGTGTGCTGATCAAAGTATGTATTAGAGTTCCGTTATGAAGCGGATACTTGCTGTGTGCAGACTGGGAGATCAGTTTCAATTGTTTTTCGAGTGGGATCCTATGTTGTGCAGATCACGAGAGTTTGTTTCCCAAGAAGCGTCTTGTAGGAGAAAGCCTAAAAGGCAGACTGTTATTTTTGGAGACCTGTGTGGTCGTGATAGGGGATATATCTAGTAGTGCACGTCTAAAAGAGACGATAACAGTGTTTTAATAGTGTTTAACCAAGTACGTATAGCGAGTATTCCAAATGTGATTTTATAGAGTGCAGGATTTGGTATATCCCTGCCGGTTAATGTAAAGAATGAGTTTTGTTGAGAAGGTTGAGGTGTGCTGTTAATAAATATTGAATTTAATATTTACTCGAAGTTTTCTAGTGGAATAATTAGCGAACTTGCATCGTACGTCTGTCCGGTATTACGCATCTCTATATCGGTGGCGGCAGCATACCAATCAACGAAAGAAATAAAATTTATTTCTCTTCACGAGTGGCGGAGTAAAATATATCACAGTCACTGTTGAACCTTCCTTAGAAAATGGTGCAGCAAGCTGGACATTTACGACTGTGGACCAATGTGGTGTAGTAACTCCTCTATACCGACCCGATAAAAGATGGTGAGTGGTAGCGAGATCGGATCGCTGGCACAGAGAATTTCTCGTATAAATTAGAAAATAGAATTTATTGCATACCAATATTAATTCTAATGAAAATATGTACAAGAAAGTTAATTACAGCATTTAATTATTTTTCGTGAGTCAATCGCTTATAAATTAATGACCTCTTGACTCCAAGTGTAACTGAAACAAACAAAAGTCTCTAAACATTACAGACAGTCGTGACTACAAAACAAAGTTCATTCGGACCAAGGCTCGTCCGTTCCTTCTCTTCGGAAGATCTACTAATACTCGTTAATTCTGAGTCTAAGAACTCTCACTCTCGCACTTGGTGTGCTTTTTCACTTCGCTGGGATTTTCAGCGGATACCTGCTGTATCAATTCTAGAGGTCGGACCTCACTAGCGCTTACACCACGCTGAGTTCGAAACTGACGTTTCCTTTTCCCTTCTCCAGAGAGTCAACACTCTCCTTTTCGATCTCTCCAAAAACTGTCCTCTCTCACTTTTTCATTCTCGCAGGAGAACTTCTTCTGGGGGCGGGGGCTTTGTCGAGGCGGGCCCCTCGAAACTCTCCAGCCTCTTAGCAGCCTTGAGATCCCTCTGTTTCGTTTTCACTAAGTCCGTCATTGGACGTTCTAAGACAAAGGGCAAAGTTTCGGGCGCAAACCTAAAAATCGTGTGCAGAGATCGCTTCTCTCGCAGATGAACTCTTTCCCACGAACTCGGCAAGGATCAAAGCATAAGACCCCTTTTTGGGTAACGCCTTACCACTTCATCACTGTCCGAACTTTCTGCTCACAGTACAATAGAATTCGGCGTCTGCTAGTCTTCAAGGCAAAAATAGCGAGGGAAGGTATGCAGTTAAGTGTACTCACAGGAAATGCTAGAATGACACATAGTGCAGCTGGATGTCGAAGCTCAAATTCTTTACAGCACCTCCTCCTCAAACGATTCTTAAGGGTGAAACACTAAGAATCTCTAAGAGTCGGATAAAGAATTGCAAGCTCAAATTACATCAGAGTGGCAAGAAATAAAACATACATGAATAAGATAATACTACCTTCCTTTTTTTTTTTCGCGCTCTGATAAGAAATCATGAACATAGAATGAAATAAAACACAGTGAAATAAAAAATAAAAAATCTTAAAATAATTATATACAAAAGTTTATCAAGAAATCTCCTTAAACTCGACTCAGACAATCAACATGCGGAATGTCTTTGCCTGCGCGATGAGAAATGGCATAATTATAAGGTTGCAGAGCTAAGGACCACATTAATAATCTGGGATTATTTCCAGAATTTCTTTTTAGAAACACCAAAGGATTGTGATCGGTTTCGATAGAAAAGTTTTGTCCATCAATATAATGCCTTAACCTTTTTATCGCAAAAATAATCCCTGCACACTCTCTTTCAGTGGCGCAGAAACTTTTCTCACTATCAGTAAATTTTCGACTTAAATATATTATGGGGTGCTCTTCCGATCCCTCTCTTTGAGCCAAAACCACGCCAATATCTAAGTCACTAGCATCAGTTTGTACTATGAATTCTTTCTGAAAATTAGGAGCGTATAGCACCGGTTCTTCAGTAAGTTTCATTTTCAAAGTCTCAAAGGCTTTTCCCATTTCGTCGCTCCATGCAATCTTTTCTTTTTTATTTTTCCCTTTAAGCGCCCTCGTTAATGGTTCTACAATCACTGCATAATCTTTTATGTACCGGGAATAATATCCAGCCATTCCCAAACATCTACGAATTTCAGTTTTCGATTTCGGAACCGGTAATTCCTTAATTGCCCTTACTTTCGCCTCAGCTGGCCTCCGTCTGCCCTCCCCTACAATATGCCCAAGATATTTTACGGTTTTCTGAGCGAACTTGCATTTCGCCAATTTGATTTTTAGTTTCGCGTCATTAACCCTTTTTAATACTGTTTCTAGATGACGCATATGGTCCTCCCAACTGTCTGAAAAAATCGCCATATCATCTAGATACGGTAAACAGAAATTCTTAAGTGCGTTTATTTCCCGCGTTAAGATATCTGCTAACTCCACCCGTTTTCTGTAAGGCTTTACTAAACTCAAGTGAGAAATCTGGGATTTCTGTCGCCTCCCAGGAACATTCACAATATAATTTGTTTCCGTAATTATTGACTCCTTTCTTCCCGGCCCTATCCGACTATCTGACATTTTAATTGGCTTCCTGGTAGTTAACACTAAAACCTCATCTTTCACATTAAGCTTCCGTTTTACCGCCTTTCTGTCAAACCAAAATTTCCTCTTTTCTCGTTTTTCTGACACATTTTCAACGGCTAAAACTCTACCTCTTTTTAACCTGTTCGTGAGATTAAACACACATCCCTTCACGAATTTATTTTCCTCCGTTTCTCTTATCCATTCTCCAAATACTAACGCTTTCAAAAGCTTCCTAACTTTTCGATGCCAACATGCAATACTATCGCTTATTGTGCGACACACTCTCGGATTTCTCAACTTAACACCGAACCTTTTTAGAAATGCGGTAGTTAAATCGCTTATCAATCTTTTCCCAAGGTCTAAGTATTTTGACACATTTCCTTTAACTTTCCCTTTCCCTAAGTGTAATGACACTTTTTCTAGGCACGCTCCAAAAATAGCCACCTGACAATGCAATGGGACAAGCACCTGCTTCCTCCCACTCACGCGATTTTCTCTGGCTTTTGCCACTATCAAAGAATCTCCTGCATTATAAAGCGATTCTTCACCTTCCGTTTTTTTACTAATCCCTTTGAGAGATTGATCTCTGTCTAAATCAATTTGACTATCTTTCCCTCCAATTTCTGCTAAGATCGAAGATCCCTCACATATCGGCAAAGGCGATAATCCCTTATCCACACTGACCAGTTCAATAGGGTTTTCTAGGTTTTCACCCTCTAGTTTTGAATTCAACGCTTCCGCTTCACTGCACTCGCGAAAAATTCCCCCTTCTTTTTCTTTTACTGAATTCAAAGTTTCCGCTTCATCGTGTCGGTGAACATTCTCCCCTTCCTTATCGGAAAACATAATCCGCTTATCTTCCAGCTTTGGAGTATGGTCAATTTTTTTCTTTTGAGCCCGCGTCAAAACTGCATTCATCAATTCGGGTTTTTTCTTCGCCTGTTCTAACAATTTTTGAGTGTGATTACCCAACAAATAGTAAAACATATCTGAATCTTTATTGTTAACTCCTGCTTTGGTTTCAATGACCCCCACGCCTTCAATTTCTAAAGTGACCTCTGCTATAGGTAAACAGTACAATTTACTGTCCAGCGGAGTTTTAATCCATACGTGATCTCCATTCAATTTATCTTGACTGACCAAGTCGTATGCGATGATATCAAATTCACTCCCAGTGTCAGTTAAAGCAGTTGTCTGAATTCCATTCACTAACACTTTACTCAAATAAGGGGAGAAGGTTTCTTCAAGTGTCGGTTTACTTATTAAGTGACCGACCCGCGCAACATCTCTCTTTTTAATTTCCGGACAATCTACTTTGTAGTGACCGCTTTGAAAACACGCGTGACACTTGATTTCTCGCCTTTTTTCGTAAACTCTTTCCCTTTCTTTATGATCATCACGATCCCTCCAGTTAAAGTTAGTCTCCGGATTTCTGTTACTGTTTCGCCCATTTTCAAAAGTTCTGGGTCTTTCAAATTTCTTCTCTGTCGGTGGCTTAGGATTCCACGTTTTTTTAGAAGGGCGTTTGATCGCTTCGTACGCATCTAAAAGCCTTACTAATTCTTCGGGATCTTTAATCTCCGCCCAGTTATCTATAAAATGTTCGCGCATTTCTGGAGACGCTCTCCGTTTGATTTGGTCCGTGACAAGCAAATTTTTCAAACCCTCAAAATCCGAAACTTGTAAGCATGACAGCCAACCTTCTAAAAAACTATTAAGTTCGAAAATCAGATCCTTCCAAACTGAATTAGGATTTCGTGGATGTTGACTAAATTTTTGTCGGTATGTCTCTGCATTCAAACGATAGCGTTCTAACAGTTTTTCTTTCACATATTGAAAATCATCAATTTTGTCTTCGGGTTCTCTTAAAATTAACTCGGCCATTCCCACAGGTAATAATGATAGTAAATTCGTCACCAACTCATCCGAATTTAGATTACATTTTTTTGCCTGTCTCTCGAATAAATTCAAAAACAACGAAATATCCGAATTCTTTTCATCAAAGCGATGCATAATTGTTTTTAGGGGTAAATTACTCGTTCTAACTGAGATGCTACTAGATGCGGTACTCCGGTCATCTGACTCTTGCGTCGTTTTTAACCTAGCTAACTCATGTTCCCGCTCCACTTTATTTTCCCTATCTTTTTCTATAAGTTTAATTTGTGCTAAAGCTAGCTCTTTCTCAAATCCCTCTGACGACTCTATTTTTTTTATAATTTTCGGTACAGTATCATTTTCCTCTAAAATGACCTCAAATTCGTAAGCTAACGTTTGCAAATCAGCTTTCCTAAAATATTTAAGCTCCGACATTTTTAAAGTATAAAATTAGAAATTATCTTTCCCACAAATATGAAACAATACAATAAGATTAAATCAAATCCTACCAAGTGCGTCAAAATATTACCAAAATATACGCTCATAAAAAAAATACGCTTAGCAATAATATAGGAAATATGCAACATATAAAGATAAGCAACTCTATCCTAACGTCTACATTCACCTTGGTATTTGGTTATAAAATACATATGGGATCAATTTTACACAAAACAACAATTTCAATTTCAAAAAAGCACAGTAAAAATATTTTAAATTGCAAAAGTCTCATTCAATTCCTTTATTTTTTTATTTTTTTAAATCAATGGTGGTCTTAATCTCTGCATCCACTCTTAAAAAAATTTAGAATAATTCACAAAAAACATATAAAATCAACTCTGTTATCGTAAAATATGAAATGCGTTCAATACTTTTTTTTTTCAATGAACTCTCATTTATAGATTCAGCTAAAATTTTGTAACACTGCACAACTCTCAGTTTGCATTAAATTAATTCAACAATAATTTAATTTTAACTACAAAATTTGTCTATTAAATAAGTTACAGTAATCTCGGAAGTATCTCATAATGCTTTTTTTTTTTTTCTACCGGAAAAATTTCTCAAAAATTTACTCTCACAAAAATAAACATACAACTTTTTTTTAAAGCCTACAACACCTATATAAACACTATTAACACTTAAAGCCACTCTGAATATAAAAAGAGCTTACCTTCATTACTAAGAGTCTTTCAGGGCGTCAAAAGCACAGACTTCAGAGATTCTCGGGAGCACAGACGGGGTTCTCTGTCACACTTTTCGGATGGGGACTCTTCCGGATGGGGGAACACTCTCCAGAATTCTTGGTAGATTTTTCTTTCTGATGCTGTGATGATCCACAGGGGCGTCTAAGGAGACTCAGGTCACAAGTCACAAGGAGACTCTTTCTTGGAGCACTTTGATGATTTAAATTTCAGAGTCCACTCTTTGTCTTTAGAGAATGTCATTAATTTTTGCTAATTAATCCATCACCGCAAGCCACCAGTTGTAGTAACTCCTCTATACCGACCCGATAAAAGATGGTGAGTGGTAGCGAGATCGGATCGCTGGCACAGAGAATTTCTCGTATAAATTAGAAAATAGAATTTATTGCATACCAATATTAATTCTAATGAAAATATGTACAAGAAAGTTAATTACAGCATTTAATTATTTTTCGTGAGTCAATCGCTTATAAATTAATGACCTCTTGACTCCAAGTGTAACTGAAACAAACAAAAGTCTCTAAACATTACAGACAGTCGTGACTACAAAACAAAGTTCATTCGGACCAAGGCTCGTCCGTTCCTTCTCTTCGGAAGATCTACTAATACTCGTTAATTCTGAGTCTAAGAACTCTCACTCTCGCACTTGGTGTGCTTTTTCACTTCGCTGGGATTTTCAGCGGATACCTGCTGTATCAATTCTAGAGGTCGGACCTCACTAGCGCTTACACCACGCTGAGTTCGAAACTGACGTTTCCTTTTCCCTTCTCCAGAGAGTCAACACTCTCCTTTTCGATCTCTCCAAAAACTGTCCTCTCTCACTTTTTCATTCTCGCAGGAGAACTTCTTCTGGGGGCGGGGGCTTTGTCGAGGCGGGCCCCTCGAAACTCTCCAGCCTCTTAGCAGCCTTGAGATCCCTCTGTTTCGTTTTCACTAAGTCCGTCATTGGACGTTCTAAGACAAGGGGCAAAGTTTCGGGCGCAAACCTAAAAATCGTGTGCAGAGATCGCTTCTCTCGCAGATGAACTCTTTCCCACGAACTCGGCAAGGATCAAAGCATAAGACCCCTTTTTGGGTAACGCCTTACCACTTCATCACTGTCCGAACTTTCTGCTCACAGTACAATAGAATTCGGCGTCTGCTAGTCTTCAAGGCAAAAATAGCGAGGGAAGGTATGCAGTTAAGTGTACTCACAGGAAATGCTAGAATGACACATAGTGCAGCTGGATGTCGAAGCTCAAATTCTTTACAGTGGGAAAACAATTAGCAAACGTTGGCTCACCCATTTTTGTGCAACTTGAAATGTACTGCATATTTGAGGCGTTCAGAGCTAAAGTGGATCAAGTCCATAAATGATAGTTTTGAGATAATCTAAGCTAAAGTTTATTAACACTAGTTGAATCCTAGTTGAATCCTTAAGTGAATTATAGGGTAATTTTCTTTTAATTGTTGTAGTGTGAAGACTAACATAAATATGGTTCAGAATTTGAAATTTCAAAAACGATAATTAATTGATCCACTTTAGCACGGAAAATTTATGAGAGTTTTTGGAGGCTAAAGACACCTGCTGTCATCTGTTAGAAAATAGCAACTTGTTTCACTATGGTCCTGAAAATATACACCATTAACAAATATTAATCCGCAACATATTTTTTTTTAAACTTTTGGACTTAATCCACTTTAGCTCTGAACGCTCTATTTTATGACAACATACTTCAAATTCAGAGACAGAGTTATCTAAAGAACAAAAACAATAAAACTGTTTTAACCCTTTCTAGAGCAACAACTCCAATTGGAAAAAATATTTACTCTGATGTTAGGAACGTCATCTCAAGCATGTAAAACATACTAGAAAAAAAAATATATATGCATATATATTTATGAATTATTGACAAAAGATGCTTGTTTCATATCTCCAATAAGAAAAAAATTCTATATTTTCATAAATATTGTAAATTTTCCAATTCAAAATTGTAAAGTACATAAACTTACCTTTACAAAAAATCTATTTCTGGACGTCTCCAGCCTTTTTTATTTCACTAAATTCATAAAGTTTATTTTAGCAATAACCACATGAAACAGCTCAAGTGATAAATTAAACTATGGTATAAAAAAGTAACGTTCAATATCACCATTTGGTGGAGATTCTACGAACAATTTGTATTAATTGCAGTTTTAGAAGATAGCAGTAATCAATAAAATCGGAGCTCACTTTATTTAAATTATTATTAAAAAAAATATTATTAAAATTAAAGCTCACTCTGGAAATAACATGGATTTTTATGTATTTTGCTGATATGCAACAAAGCGTTAAGGGGTCATTCATTAAATATGATTTTCGGCAAAAGGTCCACAAAGTGTGACACTGTGTGGCAGAAGGAGGAAGATGATCATGACATAACATCTACATAAAATAAGAAAACAATTAGGTAGACATTGTTTGTAAGAACCAACAATGTGTATAAAGTTCTTCAAAAAATATTCATTTTTATTTAGGTAGTAACGGGAGTCTGTGACAAGTAATAAATAAAATTAAATATTGGCAATAAAGTGTATGGGATAAATAAGATTAATATATTACAGCTAATAAATATCTGAGAATAATTTGTAGCTGTCATCAATTTGTAAACACATTCGTAAAATAATTAAAAGCAAACAATTATCATTGCAATGTTGTTTTAATTAAAATTAGCTCTAAATTAACAATTACAAAAGAAAAAAAATTGACGTCACTACAAGGAAAGGACGTAACACGCGAGTGTGGCATAGGGTTAAGGAGGAGTTATCCAACCCCCCTTGAAACTTGCGTGAAGTAATTATTGGATAGACCCTAAAGGTAATAACAAATATTTCTCTAAATATTGGGTTGTTCAGAAAGTTCGTTCCGTTAGGGAAAACCAATTCGTTACGGAAAATTCTGCCCGTCATTATAGATATTGGAATTAATGTCTAAAAATTAAATGATAGAATTTTCCATTACGAACCACCTTTCCCAAACGGAAAGGACTTTCTGAACAACCCAATATCTCGACTCTGAAAATCTAATTTCAAATTACTAATTTTCTTAACGCCAGATGCTCTTAATTGAAGGCAAGAAGAAAAAATTCATCAAGAAATTCAAAGAGCAAAAATGAAAAGCGACAAAGAAAGAGCTTTCAATCGAGGTCCCTCAGATCGAATTTCGGAGATACGGTAGATAATAATTTTTAGAATTTTTTTGCAGTGAATAAAATTTTACATTTATTAAGGACTTTTGACTAACTTCCTTATTATTTATCTTTAATTAATCAGTAGTGCAACGGCATGTGATATTTGTTTCATTGAGGATCTGCCCTGTTGCAAGGCAACTATCGTGCCGAAGGTAGAATATTGGTAGTTTTACGTTTCTACCTTTAATAAATGTATTTATATTTTTACCTGACGAAAGTACATAAAACATCTTAACTTTCAAAATTAATTTTTTTTTAAAGTGATATCTGTAATTGCTAAAGTAGTAAGAAACATGCATTTGCAGTTTAAATTTACCCAGTAAAAAATTTAATACCTTTAACAAGAATAACTCACTAAGTTCTGCTTTTTTCAGGTATGCCTAGATAAGAATAATAATAAATAGCAATGAAATACCAGATCAGTAAATAATTATCAGTATTTTGTGTGGAATATGTTTTTTCTTTTCTCTCTCTCTCTTAACACAACCTCCAACCCCACCTTAAACATGAAATTTACCTACACGTGATTCAAAATACAGTTGAAAAATCAGTCTTTTTAATATTCCAGAAATCATTCAACAATGCAAGAAGCTTCTAAAGAAATATATTTTTTTTTTAGCATTCATCTTCAGACAAAAGTACATATTTGCATACCATAGATAAAATTCAGACATAAGTTGGCAGACTTGCGTTTCTCTGCCTTTAATAAACGCGCATTTATACTTTTCTCTGATGAATAGAGATAAAAAGAAAATTATTATTTTTGAAAGTACTTGCTTTGGTCAGTGATTTCTAATTGCTAAAGTACTGAAAAATATGCATTTGCAGTTAAAATTTAACTAGTAAAATTTTAATAACATGAAATGAAATGAAAAAAATATATTTGCATGAGTAAAATAGAAGCTACATAGAAATTAAATGCCACAGAAATTTTCATTTCAACCTTTCACTTATGAGCATGAGATCCACAACACTATATTTTAATCAATTATTTAATTTATATTATGACAACTTGGTTCTTCCCAAAATCTTATTTTTTCCGCGAATTCCTTCGTTTAACACGAGCATCCTGATTTTTAATACCTCAATGGGGAAAACATTTTGATAAGAAAGGAGAAATTCAAGCAGATTTTACTCTAGTAACTTCTAACCGTTTAATTCTAAAATTGCACAGCAATGTATTAACCTTTTGGTTAAAAAAAAAAAAAAAAAAAATACAAAATTTCAACCTATTAATTTTACGCAGAGACCAATATTCAGAGGTTATATATACAGAGACCATTCAAATCCGAAATGCAGATATCTGATACACACCCAGATTTTTAAATAAATTTTGAGAGAAAAAAAAAGTGTGACGTACTCGAAAATATACAGTATAGATAATGTTTTTTTTTTTTTTTTTTTTTTTTTTTTTTTGTAAGGTTTTGTATTAAACTGGTTAAAACATAATAAAATACACATATATATGTACTAAAATTGATTACAGTAAATATAAGGAAGGCTTAAAAAAAACTTTCAAAAAATAAACCGACTAGTTTTGTACAACTCAACAACGAAGAGATTTTCAAGGTCTGTAATGTCAAACAAACCATTTTCACATAAAATGTAGCCATGTACGTGATAAACAAACATTATGTGTAGCAGGGTGCCATCTAAAGTCATTGTGCATTAACAAAAATGATCTTCTATAAATGTGATTTATTTTGCGTTTTATTTATTTATTTTTAATTATGCAGCATCTATCGTCAAATTCCAGGCAATTCAAAAGAGCCTTGTTCATTGCATATGCTCTTGTTACTACACATATAAATTTCTTTGGACTCTCGGATGGGGAATAAAATCTTGATGGATAAATTATTTTACTATTTTTAAAATTAATCTGCAAAGGTTCTAAGTTGCATAGCTTGGCTAAAGCTGTAGTTTCCTTGTAGTACTTGACATATGCAAAATAAATAAATAAATAAATAAAAAGGTAGTCCAAAATAAATCTCCTTTATGAAAGATAATTTTTGTTAAAGCACAACGACTTTAGATGGCTCGTGATATCTATTATCCCATGGTATTTGTTTATCAAGTACATAGTTCAAAATTTACTCAAAAAAGGTTTATTTATAATTACGGTCCTTGAAAATGTCACCGATAATGTGTATATACGAAACTAGTCGGTATGTTTATTAAAAAGATTTTTAAGCATTTACTATAATTACTTTTAGCTTATATATGCATTTTATTTTTACGATAATAAGGAATTTTTTCTGATATAATTCTGATTAAATAAACAATATATATTTTTTTTCGCATGACAGAATAATTACTTTCCCCAACCGTAAGAACCGCTACAGATTAGCTAATTTTGTATGCTTAATGCTTTCTGCATACAGAAGTGTAATTTGACAATAAGCGAAATTAGCACTCGTTCCTAAACAAGGTGGCATTCCGTCTACTAGAGATATGCAGCTAAGTTCCATCATTACCACAACATTCCGCGAATGAGGTTGTTACGTAACATTGATTAAACGTCACTGTAACACAGTAGTTAGTGAAATTGCGTTGGTTGTCCCTTTAAATGCCGGTCATTCCACTAATCTATGAAGGATCATGTCAACCATTAAGATTCGATAAAGCCCTAGATCACTCCTGAGTCATTATACTAAATTTAAGGTATCAGGTTTCACGTGTTTTCAGGACCTAAACACCCGAAATCAGATGATAGTTATAATTTTTTTACACTCAATATGTGAATTGGCGGTATTTACTTTTCTTACTGCGTTTAATATACCAGTGTCTATGTGCGTTAATTCAAAACAGCTTATGATATCTTTTTTATTGTTCTTGTTTATTTTTATTTTTATTTATTATTATTATTATTTTTTAATCTTAAACAGACATGGCTAAATCTTATGTGTAATTCGTGTAAAACAACAACAACAACAAAACAAGTGGGTATTATGTCAAGCGACAAATTTCTTTTAATCCTAATTTTAACATATATGATGTACATATAAATGTGTATAGTCGGAAAACCGTACTGAAATATTTAATGCCTACTTTATACGTCTAAGAATTATTAACAATATTATAAAATTTCATTACAAACGAAAAAAAAGTGCTAAAAATCTCCTAAATTTTGAAATTTTGGTTTTGAGTTAGATATTTTTATTTCAAAAATAAATATTTAATACCTCAAGTTTGACCATGACAGGCCACATGTGAGGGTTATTTCTAAAGAAAGTGTAGAGTTATAAGGAAATATCGGGACTAAATATATTAAAGTCTCTGAATAACGAACTTCTCGGGATCGTAAAAGTTGTGCATTATTCGGAGGTGTCCGCTATTTAGAAATAAAAATATAGAAATAATATATGTGTTGGAGATTGAAAAGTGTTTGCTAGATAGAAGTGTCCGCTATTTGGGAGTGTCCATTGTCAAGGTTTTACCTTGCATAGATTTTTGTAATTCCTGCTTAGCAAGTATATTTTTGAAAATTTGATATTATCTTACAACGTATACAAATTAATGCATTCTTTTTTGCTCTACCAATTTCTAATTTACACTATTAAAGCGATGCATTATACATATATATATATATATATATATATATATATATATATATAATTATAATATCTATGAATTCCAAAAACATATCAAGTTCTAATATCATTCTACTAAAATCTACAAAGAGATAATTAATGATATTGTGTAATCAGAATACCACATAGCTAATAATTAACTTGTGCAATCATAAAATTACCATAGCATGTGCTTCAATGGTAATTCGCCAAATTTACTCATACCTGAAGAACATTTAAAAAGAAAGAGAGAGAAAGGGGAAAAAAAAATTATAAATTGGAGTTGCTATTAAGTAAACACAAATGGATTAATAAATTAATTATGAACATTATTCAGAATAAAAATAAATAAAGAATAAAAATATTTAGCATGTGTTGACTGTAATATAATTATGCGTACAAGGGGTCATAGATTATTACGTCACACTTCCAGAGGATAGAAATAGAACTCCTATTATAGGAGTCTTAGATAGAAGGGGTTCAAAAAGTGTGACACAATGTGACAGAGAGAGGAAAAGGATCACCACATTGGGACCTCACATCTAAAATATAAAAAGAATTAGGTATGCATTACATGCAAGCATCAAGATAAAGTTCATTTGAAAAATATGTATTTTATTAGGTATATTTTCCCTTTTTTGAATTGCAACAATAAATGGAAGTAACAGCACACAAAATGTTAATGGTTTTATAGTATTTATATCAGAAGATAATATATTGTATTTAACTTTTATTTTGCATAAAATTTTCCCTAAATTAATAATTACAGATAATCTGGCTTCACAGCAGGAGAGGGGGGGGGGAGTATTAACCGAGTTTAACAATCTGTGACATAATGGGAGGGGTAAAAAATCCACGAGATTTGCATGGTGTAATTAAGGGGTGACCCGCAATAGGAAAGAAAAGGGAATTTATGTAGCTGTAAAAGACACAAATGAATATTAAAAAATTCTAATTTTTGCAACTTAACTGCAAATTATAAACTCAAAGCCATTTTTAAAACTAAGAATGGAAACTAACCGATTCCAAAACATCTTTCGATATTGTAATCATTAAAGATGTTTTTTACACCCTGCCTAAAATTGCACCAAATGTAATAAAAATACTTTCTTTGACAATTTCAAATAAACTTTTATGCACACGAATTTTATCTATCTTTTAAAAAATTCTCTGTTCTGTTTTTTTAATAAATGTATTTTCTATAGTTAAGATTCTGTTGAATATCACATTCTATAATGTGGCATTATTCAATAAAAATATTTTTCCACATTTTACATTTTTGCACTTAATAAAATCTTAATTTAAACGTTATAAATTCTAGGATACGAATCAAATTAACTAACAATTTATTAATACATAGTTAGTTGTCAACTTGCCCGATTTTTTACCAACACATTTTCCGTATAGCAATATTCGCTTTACATAATTGCATCTTTCTGCGATTTAAGAAAAGCTTGACAACCATGATTAATAATTGAAGGGTAAACCCGGATAAATTTTGAAATATTATTAGTTTAAAAAAAATATCTGTAAAATAAACATGGATTATTGATAGGTTTCAGTTATTTTTTACTCATTGAAATTACTTCCGCATGAGTATCTAATTATAATAGCCTTACGTATTATAATTTTTAAATTGAGATTTTTTTTTCGCATTTAAAGAAATAACAACTCAAATTAAAAAAATTATAATGAATTTTTAAAAAAATATTTTGTATTTGAAAGAATTATTGTGCTTTTTAAATGAATTAATTTTGTTTAATGAATTAAATTACCTAAAATTTATTACTAGTCGACAGTATTATTCTGTTGTATTACATTCTAATAAAGGTTTCTGAAATGTAAAAAACTAATTTTTTGTAATATTTTAAGGCTTAAAATGTAAAAAAATAACATAGCTATTAGATAGTTGGTTGGTTGTATAGGGTTTAGTGTTTAGAAGGTTTCAATGACTCATTAATGCTACAGCTATAGTGATTTCTGAATGTACGAAGTATTTAATAGCTCTCATTCGGCAGTGAAAATGACATTTAACATTATTCTTTATTACATGACAAAAGAAATATTAACTTTATATAATTAAAATATAAAATGACTTCCGTATTTATTTATTTATTTATTTATTCATGCTATTAGTCATGACGACATGGAATATTTTAATGACGAATATTCAAGATTGATATCGCAATGAATATGTATTTAATAAAAATTTATGTCGTAAAAAATTATTGCACATTCACCTGTTGTAAGACCTTGTAAACTCTTCATCGGAGGAACTTCGTTAGTGGATATTTTTTACATTAAATGACTCTCTGTGTTCTTAACTCAAACTTACATTTAGACCATTATAAAAAATAATAGTTTTACAAAAAGTCGCTATAGAACTAATGACACAATAAACAAAAATATAAAATTTGTCAAAAGTGGTCCAAATTCAGCGACTAGTCGCGTACGTTGGACCCTCAGTCTCCTAAATTGGACCAAACAATATTAGGCTGTTTTAATGAGTACGGAATATAACTGATTTTATTAAAAGCAAAGTTTGCGATAAATGACATTATGGAACGAATTGCCAGTTACTTGAATATCACGTAAGAAGTGATGCAAGGCTTACACATGAATTTATTTTGTTCACTTTTGTTTATTTTCGAATTTTTATTTCGCTTAAAATAAAAATCTAATTGCTCTTTTTTTAAAATAAGGTGGTTTTCAAATGACCTGCTGAACAACGCAAAACTTTCTGACACAATCGCTGACTCATTTTTAAACGTAAAGGCATAAAATTGGTAGACCTGACTATTGAAGCTATTTGGAATCGAAATGAGTTTTCCCTTTTTTGATAAATAAATTACCTATCGAGTTATAACCGATTCGTGTCACGTGACGAAACGTTTTACTTTCTGGCGCTGAAGCATCGAGAATTCGGTTCGAAACGCCGAGTTTGATGATGTTTTCTGGAAGATCTTCTTCGTTTACTAAAAGATGGAAAACGTGTTCCGATTACACAGTTTCTGAAAAACAACACTTGCCCATTTCATGCGTTTTTGAACAAAAATGAATTAAAAAAAATGTGTCTGAAAGTAGCCTCTTTTGATTTGAGAACAGCCTTCTGATATGAAAATGTGTTGAAAACATGTTATCGAAAGCGTACGAATCTCAGAGAAATAATCAGAGAGTTTATTGTAAGGTCTATGGTACGAATAAGCTTCAATTTGTCATCTCCTGGTTTTGTGTATTTTTAAAGAGTTTTTGTTGCGTGGAAAGGTAACCTGAATTTTCTGTGCAACTTGGTCAATCCATCATATCTACAAGAATGAGGAATGAAAGGAAAGAGTCGTGGAGTTGGATTAAAAAAAAAAATATGCCCCAGACCGGCACGTAATAGATTGATGAAATCCGGTGGCCGAAAGGGAAAATAAAATTTTGATGAATGTTTCAAAAATTAGGAATGCATTTCAAAACTTTCTTGTTTGTTACTGTTAGACTTCCAGAATAATAAATGTAGACATTATAAATTAATTGGCGATAATACGTATATATTATATAGTAAAACTTTTTGTTAACAATAACTATTAAATCTCATGAAAATCGAGAATATATATGAAGCAATAATTATAACACACACACACACACATATATATATATATAGAGAGAGAGAGTTAAAATGAAATCACATGTATGGAAATCAAAGAGAAAGATAGTATTAAAATTATAGGAAATTTTATAATGAAATGAAAATGCAAAGATGAGAAACTATGAATATCTTATGGATTCCTCAGAGGGACTTCATAAGAATAATTTATAGTAAATATATATTATTTCATCAAATATTGTCAACATTAAGCCTAAAATGACAATATTAAGCTTCTTATAACATTTTTAAAAAAAACTCAATAAATTGAGGAAATAACATGTCCATACTATGAATTATACTTATGATGACGGATTCCTCCTCTGACGAATTCATAAATCATTCACAATATTTCATATTTGATTTTCATCTTATTACGTGTAATTTTGTAGTATA
This sequence comes from Maratus michaelseni, assembly GCA_963931845.1. Classification (NCBI taxonomy): domain Eukaryota; kingdom Metazoa; phylum Arthropoda; class Arachnida; order Araneae; family Salticidae; genus Maratus; species Maratus michaelseni. The sequence goes on along the minus strand of OZ007590.1, from coordinate 340,477,552 downwards.
AGTTCATTTGAATTTTATACTGTTTGTTTCTTTGTTTTTCACACACATCTGACTTCATTTTAACTATACATATATTATTGAGGAAACGTTTCCGATTACTTTTTATAGTGTATTAAACAGATTTCTTAAACCAGAATATAAGATTTTAGAATGCTATTAATTCTCAAACAATCATTTTCATCTGTATAATCGAATTTTTACATGCCAGAGAAACAAAATAATATTATTTTTAATTTTAATGTTAATTTTGTTATTTTATCACGTTTGTCTGGAAAACATGTTTGTGGAACATGACAATGTTTACATGAGAATTGATAGCATCTGAAAAACCTATATTCCTAGTTGAAAAACTAATTTTAAAAACTGATACACTATAAAAATTACTCGCAAACATTTCCGAAAATCAGTGGCAGCAAGAGAAACTTTGGTTTGATAAGTGCTTCTTTAAATCTTGAAAATATATTGTTTTCTGCAGTTTGTAAATATAAAGAAGGCGTTTAGGAATCATTAATAACTCGGATGACATTATTATATATTTTCACTCGTAGTTATATTGTATTTTCCCAGATTAAGAAACATGTGTCGTTTTTTTTTTTTTTTACAGTGTAACATGTTTGTGCTAATTTCTGAAGAAATTTATTCTCATTCCGCTAGGGAAAAAAAAATCTGTGAAAGCCAGATTTTTTCAATATCTAAAGCCATGATAGGTCATTTTGTCAATAAGAAAGGTGGGGAAAAAAAGTCAAAGTCTGGCTTCAAGTTGAAAACTTGTTCCAAATATGTATCCAAGGAAAAAAAAAAAAAAAAAAAAAAAAAAAAGAATTCTTTTGTTGCAAATGTGAGCATCTTTAATGTTAGAAAAAAATCCCCAAGTCAAAAGACTGTTTCTAAACCATAAAAATGCTCGTGTCAACTGTAAACAAAATTACACTGCAAAAAAAAAGTGTTGATTTTACAGTATAACACTGCAAAAAAAAAAAGGTGGTCTTTCTCCATGACATATCACTAAATGCAGAATTCTTTATGGTAAACATTTGTCCAGGGAAAAATGGAAAAGTGGTGTCACAATAGATAAAGTTAGGTGTGTTTAAATAATTGAATTCATACATTATAATACTGGCATCCCAGCTGCTAGTATTATACCGTAAAATCAACACTTCTTTTTTGTAGTGTATAAATGTTGATTTAAATCCTCAAAAGGTATATATATATATATTAATTGTCTTTCTCCATGACATATCACTAAATGCAGAATTCTTTATGGTAAACATTTGTCCAGGGAAAAATGGAAAAGTGGTGTCACAATAGATAAAGTTAGGTGTGTTTAAATAATTGAAACAGAAAGAGATTCATTTATTATCATTCAAGATAAGAAAAAGTTCAAAATAAACTCATCAAAGTTTTGATATGGGATTTATGATTGTTGCTGTTTTCTCATATAACGACAAATAAAAAAAAGGGTAATAGACAAAAGTATTGAGGTCGACTCTCCACATACTATCATATTTATCTCCAATATCCAAATTTGAAACACCATCTCTTTACCGGCAAATGTCAGTAAAACCAGTAGAACTGTCGCAAGAGAAAGCAAGCAGCCATACAAACCACAACTCACTGTTAACTTCCTGAAACAAATGTAACAAGAAATGGGTATCAAGATTACTGATATCCCTACGAAATCTCCTGATGTAACCCATGGACTTTTGCGATTTTGGACTTTCAAATAGGCAATTTTCAAATGTCGATAACAACCCTTCATGGAGTTGGGAAAGCTGTTTAAGAGGAATGGTGCAAAATACCTCTTTTGATACTACCAAGGCTACACTAGATACCAGGCTGGCTCATTCATTATCATGACGTCACAAAAGGTGGCTGGCCGCGACCAGCGATTGGTGCAAAGCGACGAGCCCGTCGTTTTGTGCCAATCGCTGTATGTCTTTCATTTTGTCGTTTCGCTTTGTACCAATCGCTGGTCGCGGCCAGCCACCATTTGTGACGTCATGATAATGAATGAGCAAGCCCGGTATCTAGTGTAGCCCTGATACTACACAAGATTTTATTATGAGTAAATTACGGTGTACGAAGATAGCTAAAAATAAGGGTTATCAAATACAGCATTTATAAAACAAATATTTTATGTAAAATAACTTTGTAACTGCCATGATATTCATCAAAAATATACGAACAGAATCTATAAAATATAAAGAAGTACACTGTACCTTTACATTACATTAAAATTTTTTGGCAAATTAACAACTGGGAAATTTTTACAATAGTTAAAATTTAGACCGCAGAGGTTGGAAGTAGTGCGCTACAAGTTGCGAAACTACTGTAGCTACGTAGTTTGTAGTGTAGCGCGCTACATTTTGAACAATGTAGTGTACCGAGTAGCGCGATACAAAAAAATCAGTAGTTTGTAGGGAAAACTGACGCTACTTTTAAGGCTACTTCAGAAGAAAACAAAAGTGCCATTCTGCAAATCACGTGGTCGAAACTCGCTTCTTTTGTGCAGAATTTGTTCTACTCAAAAATTTCCGAATCGCAGTGGCAAATCTCATCTTCAGTGTATAGCAACGCATCGCATGAAGTCATAGATTTTTTCCATTGACACTTGCTGCTGAAATCAAGTACTAACCCACTAAAGGAATTAATTTTCTTGTTAGCAACACTATTGTCTATTTACTTGTTACGATGTCTTCATGTTTTAACGCCGGATTTCTTATTATTCGGAATTGCTCCGTTTACAGATTTATTTATTATTTGCATTTAGGGTTGTTTTTCTGTAATTTTCTAGATTATAACATCTCTCTTAATTTTGCTACGAAATTTTTTAAGTGTGTATAAACTAACGTTTTCGAGACGAACACAAAACGTTTCCTTGTATGTTATTTTTCTTAATTTTTTAATTACCTCGGTTATGTCGCATTTATTTAATTGTATCGCGGCAGACGTGATATAACGAGGGCTTCATTATTTAATCCGTGTTTTCAATTTCTAGTGTAAAATGAGTGATTGAAAACAATGGGATTCAAAATGAATATGTTCGCAATTTCATGAGTAGGTTGATTCATTTGAGAAAAGCTGAAAGTAGCGAAATAATGACTACTTGAAAAGTAGTTTGTAGTCGCTACTTTTTAAAACAAGTGGTTGTAGTTGTAGTTAACTACATTTTCGACAAAGTAGTTGTAGTTGTAGTTCGCTACAATAAAGAAGTAGTTTTTTCGACCCTGTTAGACCGCATTCCCCCCCCCCCAACGCAACATATATATTATATGTATACACTACTTTCCAAAAATTAAGGGCAGTCACCGGACGCTTTCACTTTTACACGGTTTGTCGAATATCTACTGAAATTCTTGACAAATTGTCCTTTCACTTCGAGAATGTAAAGCACACATGTTTGACTTCTAGAATAGTAGAAACAGCATACTGCAATTAAAAAATTAATATATTGGATGAGAATATTGAATATTGGATGAGATATGGGCATTTGTATGAATAATTTTTAACTGCGCATGCGCGAACTATATCAAAGATTTTTTTTTTCACAATTTGGTAGTCAATTCTATAGAGCAACTCATATAAAAGACCAGTCAAATATTATGAAAACTCAGAAAAATGTCGGCAATACAATCAGCTAATTGACAAATTGGGGATGAGGGAGAGGGGGGGGGAATTAATCGTTGAGCCAGGGGCTCATGTGGTTTCATGTCTGAGGACTTAGTAAATCATACATTTTTGGATTCACCATAACATCAGCATGACATTTATCCATGATACTTTCAAAACCAGTGTAACTAATGGACGCCATGTTTTAAAATGGCTGCCGATAAACAGGGTGATTGGAAAGGTTTCTTGGTTTTGCATGCTTTTAAATTAATAAGTATAAAAACTATCAACATATAGTTTTGGTATCTTAAAGAGAAACCTCCCAAGTACAGGGTGTATCTGAAATGCTTCAACAAACTTAGAGGGATGATAGTACTCATGAAGACGAACAAAAAATGCAATGGAACATGGGGTCGCAAATGACGTTTAAAGCATGAAAATCGAGAAAATGCGTCTGGAAATGGACAAACTGAGACAAGAAAGAAACACTCCAGAAAATTATTTATTGCACAGAATAGGTACAACACAGCTCGGGATGTTCAGAGAAAACAAATATTTTACAACAATTGTTCAAAGTGTCGACCGCGGACATTATTACACAGAGTACACCTACGGAGTAACGACTGGAGGACACGGTCTGAGATTCCGGGAGTTTCCTGGATTTCTCCTGCAGTGTTCACAATACGAGCTACTACTTCTTCTGGCGTTTCTACTGGCGTCTCATAAATGAGGGATTTCATCTGTCCCCAGAAGAAGAAATTCAAAGGGTTAAGGTACGGCGAGCGTGGAGGTTAAGCAACAGGGCCACCACGTCCAATCCATCTTGCCGGATAAACTCCATCAAGGTGGTTACGCCCGTCTACCGAAAAATGAGGCGGAGCACCATCGTGCATGTATCAAATTTGTTGCTGCACGCCGGCTTGTGTAGCAGAAAGCAAACCTGGTAGGATATTCTGCATGAACCTCAGGTAAGTTGGACCATTGAGATGGTCAGGCAGCAAGTACGGGCCCACCAGGTTATTACCGAGAATGCCGCATCAGATGTTGACACTGAACCAATGTTGCGCATTTCGCGGGACAATGGCGTGAGGATTCTCTGTCGACCAAATATGAGCATTGTGCATGTTAAACATGCCATCTCAGGTAAAGTAGCCTCATCTGTAAATAGCACTTTGGAGGTAAATTGTGGATCATTCCTCAGTTGATCCGTTGCCCAGCGTCCAAATTCCAACCGACGAGGATACTCCCTTTCGTCAAGTGTTTGCACCTTCTGTATGTGAAATGGGTGCATCCGTTAATTGCGTAGAACTCTCCACACTGACATGTGCGAAACATCCAGTTCAGCTGAAGCTCACGTACTGGTAGTCGGCAAGTTCGTAAATGACTGCAGCACTCGTTCTTCCATTTCTGCAGTGCGCCCATTGCGGTTTCGTCGTCTATCGCAGGATCTTGCATGGAAAGACCCAGTTTCCCGTATGCATCGATCGATTCTTGAGAAAGTGCTATGATAAGGACAACGCCTTGGCGGATATCGTTCTTGATATAACCTCTGCGATAAGTGGCCATTTCCTGCAACTTCACCGTACACCATATGCATAGCAGCCATTTTGTTATTGAAATAGGTAGCCATTCCTGCTAAAAACACAAACAAAATGTTTTCGCAATGATACTACCTATCTTCATTGGCGGTTCATGTATTTACAACGCATGCTTGCTGCAAAGTTGCATTTATTGGTCTGTTTCTAAGAAGATGGAAAATTTGCATACGTGGATTCCTGCTCACAGATTTGTTTAGCTTTCTTCCACGTTTTTGTTATCTCTTTCTGACCGGTTATGCACAAAGTGAAAGGAAAACCGGTTTCATGCTACTAGCCAGTTCTTCAGAAAAGCAGCATGCGAGATTTCGATCTTTTTATTAGTTTTGCGATTTTCACCCTTTAAACGTCATTTGCGACCCCATGTTCCATTGCACTTTTTGTTCGTCTCGATGAGTACTATCATCCCCCTAAGTTTGTTGAAGCATTTCAGATACACCCTGTACATAAAGCTACATATATAAAGCTACATAGATAAAGCTACAGATATAAAGCTATATATATAAAGTTATATAAAGCTACAGTTTTGTAGTTATCGTAAGTCAACAGTGTTGCCAGATTTACTATAAAGTAAGAATTTCTGAATGATGCGACAATGATGATTGAGATGATGATTTCAAATTAAAAAAACATATATTTGTAAAGTATTCTTTTTTCTATTTTAAAGGCATTCGTTATTCATTGTATAGTTTTGTTCTCGGAAATATTAAAAGTAATTTTAGAATTTCGTACTTTTCAGTAAATTTAACAACACAGTATTTCTTCTCAAATTTCTGTAATTTAAACTAAAAAAGTGTTAGACGTTTACTTATTTTTGAAAATATGATTTACTTTTCAGATAGAAAAGGCAAAGATGAAGAGATGTATGGAGAAACTTCCATGGAACTAGTTAGTGAAACTGAAGCAGAACATTCAGACACAAGAATGGACAGTGAAGATTTAAATTCACCACCTCCATATAAAACTGCAAGTAAAAACTGTACTAGCAGTGAATGTGTAATTCATTGTTCCGATGACAACACAGAGTTGGTGAGCCTTTCTTCTTTGCACTCATGGTACACCCTTCTGAAAACTGCAGAGATTTGCGGTCATGATTTCATACTGGAGCGTGCAACAACTGTTAAAGAAGGAGAATGTCCAGCAATGAAGTATCACCGGAAATGTGGAAGTATTTTCACAATGCAATCAAAACTCGAAGCGATTAAGAAGAAATCTGATGGCAAATCTGACGAAGTTTCACGAAATAGATCAAGCAGAAGTCGCCAATTCGTATCCCCTCACAGCTCTATTTTGTAACTCTGATTTGTGTGTGTTTTGTGATAAAAAAAATTACAATCCTGGAAGAAAAACCAGTGAGAATCTTGTGAAGTGTGTAGACCTACGAGCTTGTGCTACAATTAAAAATAGTGCATTGAAAAAAATGATACTAAAATGCTCGGTCTTTTATTTACTAAAGATTTTGTAGCTGCTGAAGTAAAATATCATCGTCCTTGTTACAAGAAGTACACCTTTAACATTCCAGCATCGACAGCACACACTGAACTAGAAGAGACATTAAAAGAGGATGAAAATAATTTTTACTCAAAGACTGAAGCAATTGCCATTAAAGAATTATTAGACTATCTGGATAATTTGTTTACAAATCCATGTGTTGTTCGTTTCAGTGATATGACAGACCGTTATGTTAATAGTTTTAAGGATCATGGGATCAATGAAATAAAATCCCACACAAAGAAAAACCTACGGAGAAAGATTACAGGCGTATTTGGTTCACGTTTTAATTTTGTTATGAGTGATGATACAAAACTCCTTTTGTATCCAGAGTCTTTACCAATAAAATAACTAGTAAGGAAGAATTATAAACTGAAAAGTGAACTACAGAAACTCAAAGGATGTACTTCAACGAAGGATATAAGAATACCAGCTTTAAAAATCCGCAAAGACACACAAGAAGTTGAAGGCATCAAGTCATGGCCACCATGTATTGAAGAAGTAATGAACTTTGAATCTCAAATTCCTAAATCTGCTTACATATTTCTTCATACATTACTCCGTGGTGTAGGGAAAAAACATCCAACATCACATCTATGGTATCTTTATACATTTGGTCTTTAGGGCAAGATTTCATGCATGCAGTTACTGATGGTAGGATGAAAACCCTAAAACACATAATTTTACCGTTTGCTTTAAAAAATCTATCTGGTTGTGTAGTTGAGTTGACAAGGATTTTAAATCGAGGAGGTCACAGTTTACCTTACTCCCAGATAGAAGACATTGAAACAGCCAGAGCGATGAAAAAATCTCTGAAAGCAGATACGTACAAGCCATCGAGTGAATGGGATTATCACGCAGTTTACGTCTATTCAAAGGAATACGCAAAACAGATGTACAGAGAACACTACACTGGTAGCAGATGGAAGAAAAAAGATTAGGACCTTCGTTGGGAGCTCATCAGGCATCCGCCAGTACATTCTTGGACAAAGAATTGGTCCAAAGCTTGTTCAAAAAGAAGATCCTGTTTTCGACCAAATACATCATGAGTCGAAGAAAAAGAATTTGCTTTGGATTATTTTTAGGAACCTGGAGACAGAGCATCAAATAGTTCCAAGCTGGACTGGGTTTAATATCACCATACGGAAAGATTGTGAAATCAACTTAACTAATATTGGCTACTTACCTACAGTTAATGCAGCTGCTACAAGCCTCAGTACAGTTCATGAAATTATGTGTCTCTCACTAGGAATAAAGAACAAGTTAAAAATTGATTCTATAGCAGTCACAGTGGATCAAGCACTATATGCAAAAGCATTAGAGGTGAAAAGCAACCATGTTGAACAGTTCCAACCAATTTTCTTGTTGATGGGTGGTTTCCATTGGACTTGCAATTTCATGGGCATCATTGGGAAGCGCTTTTGTGACGCTGGACTGCAAGACCTTTTATTAGAAGCTGGTGTAGTAGCAGAAGGCTCTTTCTCAAGCATTATTTAAAGAAGACACTACAACAGAGCACTTCGCATGCACAAGCTGGTGTACGACACACTCATGAGACTACTTTGTGGTGACTGTGTTGAGTGTAATAGAGAAAAACGTGAAGAGGCATTTAATGTTGATATTGAAGTTCTTCAAGATGAAGTTAAGACTTGTTTGAGAATTTATATCTGCTGCGAAAACAGATGATTACAGCAAAATTATGACAGCAAAGGAATTTTCTAAAGTATATGATGATTTTGAGAAGTACTTGCAACATCTGCAGAAAAATAATGGGCAATTGACATTACTGAGGTTGTCATACATAGAGATGGTAGACATACTACTTACACTGGTGCGGGCAACCAGAAAGAGTATTTGGATGCTCTATCTTAGGGCTGTCAGGGAGATACTACTTTGTTGCTTTGCATATGATCATTTAAACTACGCACGTTATCTAAGTGTCAATTATGCAGACATGGTGGCATTAGAAACTGATCATCCTTCCATCTATGCTTCTTTTATTCGAGGAGACTTTGGTGTGCAGATTGCACAACGAAACCCATTTGGCAGAATCCCTGTGGACCAGGCGATTGAGGAGACAATAAATAAAGACACGCAGGAGTCAAAAGGTACAACGAAGTTCAGCCAAAGACCTGTCGCAGTTGAGAGATACTACTTAAACTCTGATATGAGGGGAGCATTTCTTCACAGGATTCGTGAAAGAACCAAAGTCAGTTCTTCAGAAAAATCTATTCTACATCCAGATCTCTCTTTGAGCAGGATCCAGAAAGACGAGCGTGATATCTCAGCTTTACAGAACATGATCATTAATGAATGAATAAATCCATTCCAAGATTTAGACATAGTAATATTCTCAACTGGAGCAGTGCCTAATCGAGAAATTGTCGAAGACATGGTCAAAGCTCATGAGGTATGTGAAGAAGCATACGAAACTTACATAATGTTAAATATAATGTTAAACATAATATTAAAATAAAATCTTTATAAACATAATATTAAAATAAAATCTTTATAAACATATAATTTGTATAAAGTTTTAAGTACAGCAATACTTCTTATTTCCATTTTTTTGTATTGAAATCTCCTTAATTATGTGATAATTGCAAAAATAATCATACGTATCCATGTGTAGTCGATGGCGCATTCTTTTCAAAATGGCGTCTATAAGCTACCACAAATTTCACAGTATCATCATGGAATGAACATCTTGGGCCATTGTGAATCCAAAATGGTATATATCGCCAAGTCCTCAGAGATGAAACCAAAAGCACTAATTTTGGCTTCTGGCTCGACTAAATCCCTTATTATCCAATTGGACATCGTCGGGATTGTTGGTCGGAAATTTTTTTTCTTCTTTTTTTTTTGAGAACCGCTTTGTTATTCTTGTGCATGGACAACCAGCAATCGTTCATTACCTTTATATGTACTTAAGGCTATTTTTGAAATCCTAATTGGCTATTTTCTAACAAATTTTTTAATTAATTTTTGTTCGGAAACGTATAAAAGGCAGGTTCTTTTATTATGAAACTATATATTCGAACTGTATTTTCCGTTTATTGCTTAAGGCACAAGATTTTTCAGAATATGCTGTCAAAATTGGCGTTTTAAACTTATTTTCCGATAGCGCGGGAAAGAAAAACAAACTTCCATCCTGGGATAATTATCGCTTATAACTCAAGATGTAATACATTTATCAGAAAATGGGAAAAACTGCTCAATTACAATTCACTTCAATAATAATGTCTACCGGTATCACGTTTTTATGTTTAAAAATGAGACAGAATATATATCAGAAAGTTTCACGTTGTTAAACATTGGAAAAATATTTTTCTGAGAACCGCCCTAAAGGACTTATGTTTAATGATTTAAATTACCTATAATTTATTAATAGTTGAAAGGCATTATAGTAATCAAAGTTTTTCGAAAAAAAAAATAATAAACTTTGAAATATTTTAATCTTTAACTATGTGAAAAATAAATAAATAAATACTGACTATTAGAATGTTGAGGACTACCTTTAAAGTGTTTCTAAATTTACAAATAATGTTTAATGACTCTCAGTTTGTAGTATAAATGGCATTTCTGTTAACTAAAAGATCCAATCCCTTCCGTATCTGTTTATAATACTATTAATCATGGTGACATAAAGTATTTCAATAACAAATATCTAATATCAATATTTCAGTGAAATTTATATAATAAAATTTTATGTCGTAAAACTAGATATTGCACATTCAACTGTTCAAAGATCTTAGAAACCATTTGCTGAAGCATTGTGGACTTTTTTTGCAGCTTTAATTATTCTGCAAATGCGTAAAGAGCTTTCAATTTTTCACACAGTTTTAACGAATAGATCAAGAGAAAATTTTCTAATGATTTTCTTAAATCATTCTTGTTCATGGACCACCATCAATCGTTCATCCATTAAATGAACTCTTCTCACGATTTTTGCTGTTACGCATCATTTTTACGGACATACAGTTAAAATTGATAATTAAATTGATTAAAATTGATAACTTTTTAAAGTAATAGAGACAAATGTAATTAACTAACTAATGACTAAAGTATAATGAACAAAAGTATGAGAAATACTTTCAACGAGAGACACTTTCATCAATATTATTAGATTCTTGTGCATGGACCACCAGGAATCATCATTCATCCATCACGTGCCTGCCTCTCACGATCTTTGCTCGTCCGCATCATTTTTCCAGAAATATAGATTAAGATTGCAATTAATCTTTTTATAACAGTACAAAAAAGTATTTTCATTTTAGAATATTTCACTGATTTCAAGTTGAATTCAAAAGAAAAGAAATAATTCTTCGAATTTATGTACACATCCAAATTAAAGAAATCTACCACATAATTTCAATAAATATATTTGTGTGCTATACTAGATTAAAATCATAATCATTTGTTGAATATTTTAGTATATAAATATACATCTTATGTGTATGCGTCAGAAAAAAGACAGTTTTGAATTTGCAAACATAGCTTTAATTATTCTTAAAATACGAAAATAGCTCTCATTGTCCACACAGTTTTAACCAATAGATCAATCTAGGAAAAGGAAAATTCTAATTTTTTTCTTTTAAGTCATTCTTGTGCATGGACCACCAGCAATCATTCATCCATCACGTGCCTGCCTCTCACGATCTTTGCTCTTCCGCATCATTTTTCTATCCTATCTTTCGCTGGAAAAGTGATGGATGGTTGAAGTCTGTGGATCGGACTCCGACGATAGGGAAAAAAATTATTATAAAAAATGGCCAAAGATCTCTTTGGTTATTTTTAATATATCATCCATTACTAGCAACTAATATATTCTTTAAGAAAGGAAAATTCTGAAATTTATTCTATAGTTTCTTTTTCTCTTCGAGAAATATGTATTAGGTGCAGATAAAAAGATTTATTTTCATTTTTATAAAATTGCATGTGATAAATTTTGATGTGTTCAGTGTCGTAATGATGTTGGAAATTTGATACAGATTGGATAATTCTTAGACTGTATCTAGGAAATATATTTTTGTAAAAAACGTTTTGGAAATATTTTTGAGGAAAAATCCCTAATGCTCCAGATAAATATTTAAAAAATTAGTTCGAGAACTGGAAATAGATGAAATAGATTAAAAAAAAGAAATCAATGCTTCACTGAAAAAAGCAATAACTTATTAAATTTACTCTGACATAAAATCACACATTATTTTCCATCTGTATTAATTTTTGCCCGCTTTTGGTACTCCAAAAAGGTAAAATATTTGAGAAAACTATAACTCAACAGTTACTTCTAAAAGAATTTTTTCTTAAAAAAAAAAAAAAAAATAAATAAATAAATAATAATAATATAAAACAATTCGTTGTAATTATTAAAGTAGAGATACATTCAACGAGAAATACTTTCAACGCGAGATACTTTCAACGAAAGACACTTTCAACGAGAGATACTTTCAACGAAAGACACTTTCAACGAGAGATACTTTCATATTTTAATGGAGTATATACAGTTTAAGGTAAAGCCAGGAGAGATGATGCAGTCGGAGAGATTGCGCACATAGTGGTCTGGGGGGAAGGAGTAGAGTGAGCGTGCAGCGACTCCAGGTAGTTGTACAACAACAGTAGTGGAGTGTCTACTTAAAAGTGCACGTTGATTGCTTTGAGCGTTTAAGATAAAGTATTGCTATTTTGTTTTGTTTTCCCAAAGTAAGTGCTTGAATTTTAATAGCTCTTCATCAGAATTTCTATACAATATCAATAGTACAAAATATTTTAAACATAAACGATTTCTCATTACTAATCTAGACTAACAATGTGAACATCAACAGTTCGTTTTAGAAGAGGTCATGTTTAAATAAAAGGCCGCGCAATCTCTCCTACCGAAATTGGAGAGTTTGCGCATTTGCTACTTAGGAGAGATGGCGCAGTGTTCCCATTCGTTTCCATGGTAGGAGAGATTACGCAGCTTATTGGTAAATTTGCATAAAAAAAAATGAAAAATGAAAATGGACTAATTTTAAGTTAAACATGTTATTAAGTAGCATTATTTTATTTTTTAATCTTATCTGGACTTGCTTTTTCTGATTCTTTAATTTTTTTTCCTTTAATTAAAATTTTTTAATCGTTTTTAAATTATTTCCTTTTTCTGATTCTTTTATCATTAGGTTGAAATATTCACTCCTAATACAATAATATTTGTTCACAAAAACCTTACAGCAATATCATTTAAGTGTAATTATTACTGTTAACAATTTAATTGTAGTTATTATAAGTAACAATCTCTCCTACCCATCTGCGCAATCACACCAACCCTGTAAGGAGAGATTGCGCAAAATAACTTTCTTGGTTTTATTACAATTGTTCTATTAAATTGCAACATAACAACAAAATAGCAATGGAAATGCATGAAAAACAAATGAAGTAAAAGTTATTCATGAATAGTTTAGCAAAAAATTAAAATTTAGATTTTTTATTGCTATTCTTTTGAATTGTGCGCAGACTATCCTAGCTTTACCTTATACATCATACAGCATATACAGCATACAGTTATATATAGTTTCATACTTCAATGGTGTAATGTTATGAGCCATAACCTTCGAACCGTAATAATTACCATTAAAGTGGATTTTTTTAAAGCAGAAATAGAAAGATATTCCTCTTGAACGAGTTTTTAAAAATAAAATGATAGTTTCATGCTTGTTTATTTCTTAAATTTATTTAAGATATAATAAGAAACTTCTATCAAAATATCTTTTATAAAATACAAATTGACGTAAAACTTGAATTAAGATATTTCAGATTAACAAACTTTTAGGAATTAGAAAAAAAAAATAAGTAAACCACAAGCACTTTTTTCGAAGAACAAAATTTAAAAGTACTAATGTCTAACATAATGCTGCTTTTACAGATAAAATAGTAAAGTTAAATTTTCGTTATATATATATATATATATATATATATATATATATAAAACTAACAATACTAATAATAAAACAATGAAGTTTGAACATTGTTTGTATACTTAATGATATTGCGAGAACCGCTTCAGGGGGAATAATTTCACGGAATTTATTTGTTTGTCATATGTATAAAACATATTATTTGTCTACAAAAATTGCAAATTTATAAATGAAAAAAACTTTACATTCACCCTATAAAATAATTTAATGTAAATACCAATAAAAATTGAATTATAGACATATTTTGTGTCTCAAATTCATTGTTCCTGTAAAAAAATTTCGCAAGATGTCAGGTCAAATGAAGCTATAATGATCACGCATTACACGTTTACACCCAAAGAAGGAAAGATGTCTGTTTGAATCGGGAATTATATGACGTGTAAGGTAAAGCTCGGATAGTCTGCGCACAATTCAAAAGAATAGCAATAAAAAATATAAATATTAATTTTTTGGTAAACTATCCATGAATATTTTTTACTTCATTTATTTTTTATGCATTTCCATTGCTATTTTGTTGTTATGTTGCAATTTAATAGAACAGTTGTAATAAAACTAAGAAAGTTATTTTGCGCAATCTCTCCTTACAGGGTTGGTGTGATTGCGCACATATGGGTTGGAGAGATTGTTAAATAATAACTACAATTAAATTGTTAACAATAATAATTACACTTAAATGACATTGCTGTAAGGTTTTTGTGAACAAATTTTATTGTATTGGGAGTGAATATTTCAACCAAATGCTTAAAGAATCAGAAAAAGGAAATAATTTAAAAAACGATTAAAAAATGTTAATTAAAGAAAAAAAATTAAAGAATCAGAAAAGCAACTCCAGATAAGATTACAAAATAAAATTATGTAACTTAATAACACGTTTAACTTAAAATTAGTCCATTTTCATTTTTATTTTTTATGCAAATTTACCAATAAGCTGCGTAATCTCTCCTAGCATAGAAACTAATGGGAACAATGCGCCATCTCTCCTAAGTAGCAGATGCGCAAACTCTCCAATTTCGGTAGAAGAGATTGCGCGGCCTTTTATTTAAACATGGCCGCTACTAAAACGAACCGTTGATGTTCACATTGTTAGTCTAGATTAGTAGCTTATGAGAAATCGGTTAAGTTAAAAATATTTTGTACTATTGACATTGTATAGAAATTCTGATGAATAGCTATAAAAATTCAAGCACTCACTTTGGGAAAACAAAACAAAATAGCAATACTTTATCTTAGACGCTCAAAGCAATCAACGTGCACTTTCAAGTAGATACTCCACTACTGTTGTCGTACAACTACCTGGAGTCGCTGCGCTCTCACTCTACTCCTTCCCCCCGAACCTCTATGTGCGCAATCTCTCCGATCGCGCCATCTCTCCTGGCTTTACCTTATTATATTTTTGGTGCTTGTACAGAACGTATTACTTTCATATTATTATAAATTTTAACTAATTTTCCAGTGTTTTTTTTATTTGATAGCACAATGTTGTCCAATTCCATAAAATATCTTGACTTTATCTTAAGTCATACATCTCTTAAAAAAATAAGCTTAGAAAATGAGTCTACAATAACATAAGCGTTAAACAATTTGTTGTTCGGCAAAATGTCAGACGAAATGTCTATACAAATGAGAGCGATACATACTATATTATAGTAGGCTACTTTTCGCTGAAAAAATGTTACTAGAAGAAATGAGGGCTAACGCCACACAAAATATATATGAGAAAATAAACTAAATCTTCTGATGTACTTAAAAAAAATTTTAAATACTTTTTTTGCATTTAGATAAATCTTCTATAACAATTAAATAAAAAAATACAGAACTTAGGAAATTTTACTTCTCTCGGAATTTTTCTGTATTTGAAATTTGTGTAGTCTGCTGACTTGGAAGAACTGTGTTATCTTATGTACATAAGAACTTTAAAACAACTCTCTTATTAAATATCTTATTTAGTGCACTTTCTTTTGCTTATTCTCTTATAGAATCAGTCTAGCATGTTGTCTGAAATTCAAACTGCCCACTCTCTGGCAACGATTGTCTTTTGAACCGAATTTCCGGACGCGACAGTGCAGGAAAGAAAAAAAAATGCCTTCTGTAGATAATAAGTATTACATTTAGTGGAAAATTAAAAAAAATTGTTTGGTTACAAGTCCCTTCAATAATCATGCATGCAAGTATCATGCTTTTGTATTTAAAAATGAGTCAAAAGGTATATATCTCAGAAAGTTTTGTGTTGTTGAATGGGAAAAAAATATTATTTTGAATACCGCCTTAATCGGGATTCAAGCCCAGACCCTTTCCTGAATAATAGCTAGTATCCTGAACACTATGCATACAGATTAGTCGAAGTTAATATGAAATTATCAGATGAAGTAAGAAAAACAAAAAAATTAAATTGTCTAATTGTCTAAATTTCAATTCTACACATTGTATCAAGTTTCTGCTCGGCTGCAATCTATCAAATGTATACAGATTCTGTTCAACTGCATAATTTTCATTTTTAGTTTTCTTTTTTAAATAAATTACCAAAGATTTTATGAAACATTATCTCTGAAATGAATTTCTCAACATATTATTTTGAATACCGCCTTAATCGGGATTCAAGCCCAGACCTTTCTGAATAATAGCTAGTATCCTGAACACTATGCAGAGAGATTAGTCGAAGTTAATATGAAATTATCAGATGAACACTGTAAAAAATAACGGTGAAAAATACAGTGAAAAACGCTGTCATTATTTCACGAAAAGGAAAAAGCACAATTTACAGCATATTTTGCTGTAATTTGTAAGCGCCATCTACTGATGAAATCGCGAAAGATTCGAATTGGAACTTTTCAACCCACAGACTTCTAATACAAATACCAGTGTGTTGAATTCAGGGGGTGGCCCGGGGGGGGGACATTCCCTCCCGGAGCATTGAAAGCCCCCCCACCCCCCGAAAGATTTGAGATTTTATCCCGCTTTTAATGGTTTAAAAGTGTAATTCCCCCCGGAACCATAGAAATCCCTCCCGGAGAAAAGTCTTTGAATTCAACACTGCATACTGCATACATACTATAATACTTCTAAAAGTTACTATATTTATGCTCTGAGTATGAACCACATTAACATAAACTATCTTCATGCACATAACCATGGATGACTACCAGAGATCATTTTTTTCCTCTGCCTTTTCGAAAAAGCGAAAAAGACGATTTTCTTTGCCTCTGCACGCATGCGCTAGCTTCGGCTCGAATGTAAGCGTCGTTGATGAAACCGCAAGATGCCTGTTGCTATTATTTTGGATTGGAAGAAGTCAACCTTGGTGGAAATTAGCTATTTATTAAAAACTAAAAGGTAAGTGTTAGCTTTATTTTCTTGTTTATGATATTATTGTAATATTTGTCGTATAAAACTTAGTAACCCTTTTCCTATAATCACCTGTCGGCGAAACATGCTTAGGCCTGAGATGTCTGAGTCAGTAAAGATATATCACTTCCCGCCAATAAAACGTAATTTTTAAAGTATTGTTTTTAATATTTCCCTTTTAATCATCGTAACCGGTAAAATGTAAATGTTTTAGAAGAATTTTTAAAATGTATTTTGTTGTCCTTACTTAGGGCATTGCCAGGGTAACATTTTGAATGAAGCTTAACGGTTCGCATTTATTAAACTGCAAATCGGAAGTTAGAATGTAAAGGAATGTTTTGGCGTTTACGATAATTTTGTTGTTCCTATAGGAAAACTAGTGCGCCATATACTATGCATTTCGAAGGCTACTATTAAAAATAAATAAGTACTTATTTACTTAAAAAAAAAAAAAAAAAACATTATAAAATATTTACTCTCATACAAGGCACAGCTTACAGCTGTATTTATTAAATTATTGAAATTTGAACTTTTGAATTATGAATATACCGGAAAAAAATGAAGACCTGATTTTTTGAAGTAATTAAAAAAAAAAATGATTATATGCTCAAGACCCATGTTTATCCATATAGATTAGATATATAGGGTAGATGTGCCAGTAATGGACACTTTTAAGGAATTTCTTTAAACATTATTTTTTAATTAATAGTTATAATTGTTATATTCCACATTTTTTAATATTATATTAATTTACCAACAATATTTAACCATGCTCACTCACATTTCCCAAATCTAAATTTAATTGTAAATAACAGAAATAAATCAAAACACCCTAAATTCCAGTAATGGACACCCCACAAAAAGTAATAGATAATTGATATTATGATTGTATTTAAAACTAGAATTTTGAAAAAAGCATATTAATGAGTTAAAAAAAGCTGAATGTTTATTGGTTATTTTTTTATAAACCAAAAACATTGAGGGGTGTCCAGTACTGGCACATCTACCCTAGTATATGTATGTATACAGATAGATATGCATATAAATATACATAGATGTATGTTTGTGTGTAATACTTAAACACATACATACATACATAGTATTACCCCCTAAGCTCACTTCATGTTCGAATTGGTAATTGTTTTCTTGCACACAATTACTCGGTACTCAGCTATTTGGCCAAAGTACTACCACACCACTAACTCAAAATGATTGTTTTTAAGGCGGTTTTGGAAAAAAATATTTCTCCCACCCAACAACGCAAAACTTTCAGACACATTTTTTTTCACTCTAACATAAAATCATGATAGTTGCATGCATGATTATTAAAGTGATTAGTAATCAGTTTTTTTTTTTCATTTTCTAATAAATGAATTATATCTTGAGTTATAAGCAATTGTGTCAGGTTTTTTGTCGAAATGTTGAAGCTTTTTAATGTTTATAGATTTTCCCGCCCTATTTCTCACTGTATAATAATGATAAATAATAATCTAAAACTGTCTCTCCCCTTCTCCCCAATTTTCTTTTTAACCATTGGGAAAATGGCTGTTTTTGGTAGAGAATGGACCTCTTGACATCGTCACTTTTTTTAAAAAGCATTTTTAACGAAATTCTTTAACATTAGAAGAATTTTTCTTTGAATATGCAATAGAAATGCATAAAATCGTTACAAAAATGTTAAATTTACAAAAAGGATAGATGCAAATTATCAGATATGAAAAAAAGCCGAATTCAAAAATTGACGTCTGATGAGAAATAGTCTTATAAAGCAAAAAACGTGGTCTTCAACTTTTATTTCCTCAAAATACCTTTAGCTCGGACATCAATCTAAACAAGAGTTAAAGTTATAATTTTTTTTAGCTATACTCCATCCAAAAATAAAAGTATTACCTTAAAGCATGGCTGCCAACTGTTCCAATTTTTGCCTACCGCTAAAATTTAATAGAAATTTTTGTCTTATTTAATCGTCGAAATGCTCTGGTTAAATACGGCAAATATTTATATTAAATTTTAGTGGTATCCAAAAAATCGGAAGAGTTGATAGTTGTACCTTAAAGTAAAGATTAAAATTAAACCATCGCCAACTAAAAAAAATAATAAACTACTGTGATTAACTTTGAACTCGGTACTGTTTTTGTTATTGTAACTTTAGTGGGCATAAAATATGTATTTTTCACTACAAACTTGGAAAAAAAAAATTCCTCAGTGTTTCAAAACATGAATACAACAATGAAAAGATCCGATAAATCATTCGGCAGTCTTTTCGCCATAATAATTTTTTGTTCACCAATTTCATGATGTATTCGTATTTGGTGCATAGCCGAATGTCAAGCGCGGCCCCTGATTTGAATGTTTAAAAGTTGTATTTACAAAAATGAAACCCTGTATTAAAAATTTTGTGTTATAATTCAATACTTTATAGGTCCTTGCATTTTTTTCTTGTCCTTAAATGTCCTTGATTTTTATTTAAAGAAATGTGTATGAACCCTTAAATCCATTAACGCTGTTTCTGATATTAATTTGGTTTATCATAAATTACTATTGTTTGGGAACAGATGTGTTACTATCACGCTAAAATGTAAACAAAAGATTGGCGACTGTTTGTTTGGCGCGATTTCCAAGACTGCGCCAAACGAATAACTTAATACAATGGCTAGGTTGCCATTAAAGAAAAAAATCCCCTAAATTTGGCGACTTTTTTCTTTTTTTTAACCGATAATTTTTTTTTTTTTTTTTTTTAGCGTGAGTGTAAAGCATCTAAGCCATTGTTTGTTTGGTATAACAGTTTTGATATTAAGAATATAAATTTATTGAATATTAAATATTTTGTAATTCTATCTTAGCAACTCTTCATTTCAGAAATTATTTGTTTACAAAAAGTATGTATTTGCTTTTCCTTAACATTTCTCATGTGCAGAAAATTTACGATAGTTGCATTTAGATTTTTTTAATACTCAACAAATTTTAAGATTTACATATTATTTATAAACTGTACCATTAAAATTGCTTTTTGAAATGAGATAAGATGCACAAAATGCATGCTACAAATTATTCCCACTTGTCAAATTTAATGCTTAGCTTTTTTTTAAACATTTGTTTTTGTAACTCTTATTGGCTGTGTCGTTCTGTAGATAAATGATTTTTGCTCTTATAGTCGCTTTTTTTTTTTTTTTTTTTTTTTTGCACACCCACCACCTACGAAAAGAACCCAAAAAACTTTTCCAAGCTATATGTTTGAAGCTGAATTTTTAAATGTAGCATCAATAGTTATGTAGGACAATATTTACTTAGAAAAGCCACTGAAAGATAAACTATCTAATTTAGATAAACTTGCAACTTTAGAAATAATTTTGCCTCGTTTTGGTTTTGTTGAGTTAAGCAGACCATGTTTACTATATTTATGTTCAAATTTTTCAATAAAAACAAATTTTCTGGTATAAAACATAAAATTTTCTTAACTTGATTACCAAATAGTAGTTTGTTTAATAGTTTGTTTTTTGTGAGTGTAAAAAGCAAATTGTGTGTTTTCAATTAGTTGATCTTAAATTTTGTTAAGTAAAAAAATAAATAGAAAAAGACATTTAGAATATTGATTTATTAAGTTTTCATACTAAATGACATATGTTTGTCTAATTTATATCAACTCTGAAAATATTTATAATCATCAATAAGTGGACTATTTTAAAAATATCAGGTATATATATAAAAAAATATCAGATATATATCAAAATATCGGATATTTTTGAAAATAGGATATTTACAAACCCTAAGTCAAACATTGTTAGCATTAAATCACTTAATGTGAAATTTTTCGGCACAAATTGATGCACTCCCAACAAAAAATATACTATTATTTTAACAGTTAATATAAAAGAAATTGGTGTACTTTTTATTTTATGTTAACAAGATTCGACTATAGTTGCATTATATGGTGTTTTACTAAAATAAACTGTAATTATCAACATAGGACAAAATTTTGTTTGTGACTTCCTAGGAAGTTATAAAATTTAAATTTTGTTGTACATGATTAAATGCATTTTTTATTAATTTCTAAATAATAGTAAATAATTAAAAATGCTCTATATTAGTTTCACAGTTGCTTCAATTAATATAATCTTGTAGATTAAGAACTTCCATAATTTCAAATAAAAGTAAAATATCAGTGCTTTTCTAAAAAGTAGCATGCAATGTTAGTTATGTTCAGGGGTTGGGTATTTTCAGAAAATCTTACCAGCCAGCAAGAAGGAACGTACAGTTGAAAATTGTTAGGACAGAATTTACGCAACTGCACAAATAAATCATTACTACTACAAGACATTTTCGTATTTTTTCCCCCATGAAATTAAGAAATATATACAACAGAGGAAAGTTTGGTATAGAATAGAACTTAGTACCATATTTACATTGCGGTAATTTGAAGAGTTGCAAAATATAGCTGACAAGCAAAAAACATATATTCTATAGCCTGAAATATAAAAGATTTCTTATAGATTCACTCGCCTTGTCAATAAATCCACTTGCCAATGGCGAGTAAAATTATGTATTTCCCCAGCCCTGGTTATGTTAAAAATTAATTTTAGAAATTGTAACTAAATTTTAATTAGGAGCCTTAAGATATTTACAGTAGGTGTCATTTGATGCCTACATTTTTGAGGTGTGTTCGTAATTATATAAATACGTAGCACCTACAATCGTCGCTTGGTCCGTCCGTCTGCATATAACAACGCAAAAACTACCCGACCGAATGGTTTGCAATTTAAAATATATTATCTTTGCAGAATTTTGTCGAGATATTTCAAATTTTATTAAAATCTAATCAAAACTTCAGGAGATATTAATAAAAATATTTATTAAGAAATTTGAATTTTTTTTTTTTTTTGAAATCGGTGCTTTTTGTTATAGGAGCTTCCGAAGTTTAATCGTCAAGCGACTAAGATACTTATTTTATTACAGAAATGAATCTGCAGACGATATAATTCATTTCACAGAATTAAAAATCATCAAGATCTGAATATTTATATAACTAGATATTGTACGAATGCACCTCATTTGTCACGTTTGACGTAAAATTTCCAACTTTTTATTTCCCAATTTCTATCACTGTTTATGGGGTCTAGCCTCCCAAGTTACTCCCCCGTATTAGAAGTGGTGGGGAATTTTCAGATGTCTTTAACAGTAAATCTTTAACATTAATTGCATATACAAAGTGATGGGGGGAAAACAAAGTTGTCCTCATTAACCAGAGATGTAGACATATTGGCGATAATTCTTAGTATTATATTTAAAAAAATTAATATGTATAATGAAATTAAATTAACCTACAACTTTAAACTGAAATAACTTCTCAGAACCTCACTAGATGGCGGCACAGATGCGTGTAGCATGTAGTCAGAGAGAGCATAAAAGGAATTTGTTTTGTGTCAGTTGCCCGCAATTTTGAAAATGTCTCCAAAAGTACAATATTCAACTGAAGATTGTATTTTATTGTTCAAAATTGGTATTTATGTGGTGAAAATGCAAAACTATTTCTAAGGGAGTGGTTTTCAATGGTCAGAAAACGACCTGAGCCTTCTACAGCAATTTCAAGAGATCTGATAAGAAAATTGGCCACCTTATTCACCAGATATCGATCCCTGTGATTTCTGTCTTTGTAGTCATATGAAAGATTTTGTTTACAAGAAGCCGACACACCTTATTAGCTTCAAAAGTTCCATAACTGACCCATTTCCAGGCATCAAAAAAGAAATGCTTGATTTTGTTACTGACAACTTTGTGACTATGTTGCGCTATTGTATTCCTCTGCAGTTTCTCACTTAGAAAAACCTTATCCATTAAATTCCTTTTCCAGTCTTTTCAATATAAAAATATTTGTAGTATTGTAGTAATTTGCCATCAACAATTCAAGTTATTTCAGTTAAAAGTTGTAGGTTAATTAAAAATCACCCTGTATACATTCAATATCTTTAAAATTTTAATCGTGCTTGAAACAATAGTTTTGAAAGTTTGTTATTTATTAATGAATGAATTTAAAGCTGCTTATAATTTTATTTTAGGTCTCAACAAATCAGCTGTGTCTACATAGAGTTATAAAGTAAATTTGCCCTCATGCAGTCTAGTTTGTGGTATGTATAATTGTTGTAACTATTTAAAAATGTATTTCATGAGACATTGTACAGTGAAATTTTGGAATTTTTATATATTTACGGTTCGGGTTGCCTTCTTAATTGAATTTTTCAGCTCTGGTCTGGTTTAAAGGTGAAAATAAGCAGTCGCCATTCATCGATTAAACTTTAAAAACTGGCGATTAAAAATGTGGAAAGAACTGGCCAAATGCAGGATTTCCTGATTACCATTTCCCCCCGAAATTTCATGATTTTTCAGCGTTCGTTCGACGAAATTCTTAATTTTTATGCGCCCGTTTTGAGAAATTTAAGATTTTTCGTGCATAATCGCCGAAAATCATTATTTTTATGCAGTGATCGACAAAATTCATGATTTTTACACATTCGATTGACAAAACGTGATTTTTATGCATTCGGTCAACGCAATTCAGGATTTTTTTCACTCCCGAATGATGAAATTTGATTTTTTGTAGCCGATCGACAAAATTCATTATTTTCCTGTGCCCGATCGACGAAATTCTTATTTTTTGCACACAATCGACAAAATTCATGAATTTTACGTGCCGATCGATAAAATTAATGATTTTTACTTGTCCGATCGATAAAATTAATGATTTTTTACTCGTCCGATCGATAAAATTAATGATTTTTTACTCGTCCGATTGATAAAATTAATGATTTTTTACTCGTCTGATCGATAAAATTAATGATTTTTACTCGTTCAATCGACGGAATTCATGATTTTTATGCGTTTGATCGACAAAATTCATGATTTTTATGCGTTAGGTCGACAAAATTCGTGATTTTTATGCGTTCGGTCGACGAAATTAGTGATTTTTTTCACTCCCGAATGACGAAGTTTGATTTTTACGTAGCCGATCGACAAAATTCATTATTTTTCTGTGCCCGATCGACGAAATTCATTATTTTTTCGGACACGAACGACAAAATTCGTGAATTTTACATGCCAATCGATACAATTAATGATTTTTACTCGTTCAATCGATACAATTAATGATTTTTACTCGTTCGATCGACAAAATTCATGATTTTTACTCGTTCGATCGACAAAATTCATGATTTTTACTCGTTCGATCGACAAAATTCATGATTTTTACTCGTTCGATCGACAAAATTCATGATTTTTACACGCACGGTCGACAAAATTCATTATTTTTACACGCTCGGTCGATAAAATTCATTATTTTTACACGCTCGGTCGATAAAATTCATTATTTTTACACGCTCGGTCGATAAAATTCATGATTTTTAGATCAGATTGAACTATTTTGTCCTGATTGGTTGTTTTGAGCTTCTAAAAGTAAAATTTTTTAGCATCATATTTTCATTTTTTTAGTAATTAAAGGTTGTAGATAAATAAAATAAAACAGCTTTTTTGCAAAACTAAGATACTTGTTTTTATTTTAAAGTTAATATGTTTAAAAGAAAGCTATAAACAATATTAATATGATTTTTATTGAACTTCAATATGGGGTACAGTGGACCACCCACTCCTGGGGCACAGTGGTCCACAATCCACTCTGCTCCTGTAATGCAGAATGTTCCAAATATTTAATAATTGCTTATTTTCTATAAAGAAAGAGTGTTTTAAAGTAGATTTAACTGTAAAATAAAGTAAACAAATAAAAATAACAATTTATTTAACATAGTAAGAAATATTTTGTTTTGTATTTACTTCCTTTGATAAATATAACTGTAGTCTAATTGTTGATGATTCTATTCAAGTAAGATTCATGAGACGAAAATTGAATGGAAATCAGTTTATTTCTCCCGAAATTGTAGACGAATCTGCTGTTGATGTCAATGATTTCATAATGTTGTTCTCAGACCCAAAATTATTTCTTGAAAATTCCAGGCTCAATCTTACTCATAAGTACTTTGGAATTTCATTTGGAAATTTTAATGTGCGCTGATTTTTTTGTACTTAAGTAATAACTTCAACTAAATTGTAATTGTTCCTGTATTAATCTGTTATTATTTTCAAAATTTATATTACTATGTTATTTTGCGGGTGAAGAGGCAACAAAAAAGAATTAGATTAATGAAAAATAGATTTATATTGTATTTTAGATAAAACCTAATAGTGGTCCACTGTATCCCGGTGGGTGGACCACACTGGTCCACTTTACAAGTGTATATATATATATATATATATTTATTTTTTTGAAAAATGTGTTGAAAACTATGTTGTGAGAAAATTATGATGGATGTAAGAAGGTTTAAGGAATATTCAAAAATATTTTCATACAGATCGGTCAGTCTGTTAAAGAGAAAAAAAATGTTAAATGAAAAAAGTGGTCCACTGTGTACCGGTCTCCCCTATTATATTTCATGGCATTCTAATATTGTTTAGTATCATTGTTTTAAATTACTAGGGCATTTAAAATATTTTAAGAAAAAAGAAATGTGCAGCTTATGTAAGCACAATTTTATCCAACAAATTTTTTAAATACAAATTTTACCAAGTTAAGAAATTGCATGTAACAATTACAGTAATAGACTTTTTAAACATTACATGTAATGTTGTACTTGTTTCATGTAATATGTGTGACATTTAATGCAATTTTTTTTTCTTGTTCACATGAAAAAAAAGGGGGGTGGGGTGAAGGATCAGGGTCCATAAGCCGTGTGTTTTGCCCATGAAATCAGACTAAAATTCGATTTTGTTATACTGATTTAATTATTTCACTTTTTAATATTAGAAGGTTTATCCTGTACGATTTCAACAATATGTTTTGCATTTTGTTCGGATTTATATAATTTACACAAGCTCAAAGTTCATATTCGTAGTTTTTGATGAAAAATACTCAATTTTGCCTAATTTTACCTCAATTTTTAATATTTTACTATGAGCACAGCTTTCTAACAGTTTTATTTTTACATATATTGTACATTTTAATTTATTTTATAATACCTGTAAAGAAGAAAGTGTTGCACAATTGCGCTCATATAAATAATTGGTAAAATTAGGAGAAGTTGCGTATTTTTCATAAAAAACTACGAATAATACGAACTTTGAGCTTGTGCAAGTCCTATAAATCCGAGCAAAATACAAAAACTATCATTGAAATCGTAGAGGATAAACCTTCTGATATTAAAAAGTGAAATAATTAAGTCAATATATCAAAATTGAGTTTAGGCTTATTTCATGGGCTGAAAACATGGCTTATGGACCCTGATCCTTTACAATTTTGGCGTTAATCCTGGTCCTACAGACCCGAAGATTCTTGGGGAAAAGGTTTCTATTACAATATTTCGGGTTCTATGGACTCCAAAAATAGCAGAAATTTCCAATTTTCGCATTACCTCGAGTTCTGCAAATCTAAAAAAACTGAGAGAAAGGTCTATATACGAAATGTAAAATATCAACTTACTAGAGTTTTCAATTAAAACAGTTTTCATATATGCTGCACGCTAGACAGTATATTGGGCCTGTTTAACCTGGGTTGCCTGGTATGTATAATCTAAAAATAATTCAGTTTATAAATTTTAAAATTACATAGAATTGGTTTAATTTCACTTATTGTCTAAAGAAACATTAGTTGTTGGCCTGTTAGACACTCTTTTGCCCAAAATTGGGCCTGACTCAGATTCCAAAGCACTGGAAATATTGTCAACACATGTGTAAGATTCACTCATATAATATGATACATTGATTTAAGTGGAAACTTTGGTTTGATTTTTGAGCAATTGTTTGGGTTAATCGGTCGGTCAATTTAAGTGCAGTTTCTTTTCGTAGCTTTTTTCTTCTAAATATGATTTTTCCAAAGATATAGTATATCTTTGGGAATATATATGTGTGAGATTAGAAATTTTACATGTGATTTTTGTTTGTTTCAGATGTATAATGAACAGATCATCAATTTGATGTATAATGATCCAGCCGAGGACACAAGGAACAAAAGATCAAATTGTGCAAAGAGTGAACTTTGTTCAATAACATTACTGACTACTGTAGTTAATGTATTTGTAATTACTGTAAAAATTAAACTTTTTTAATTACAATTTTCATGTTTTTTATCCCATTATATTTCAAACATACTTAAAAAAAAAAAAAAAATTGTATGCAAAGGCAGCATTTTTATATTATTGAAGCAAACAAGTGCTCATTCTTGAGGTAGATTAAAAAAAAAAAAATGTTTAAACAGTCACTAAATTGAGCTAGTTTTCTAGCTCAATATATGGAAAAAAAGTGATAGCACTGATGGATTCCACTATCATTATTTCTTTATTAAAATAGTAACTGCAGTTATATTCGAACAAATGCTTTAGATAAATTTAATAAATGATTTCATTCGTATATAAATGTATAGTTAAATAAATGCTATCATCTTTCAATCAATGATAGCATTTTCATTATTCTGATTAAGAAAAACTGCAAATTATATGCACTTGTAGTTGAAAATTATCAGAATGTGGCAAAAAACAAAGAAAAGTGCAAAAAAGGCTGTTAATATCAGCTCTAATATAATAAAATTGAAAGGGAAACAATAGTTTATAATTAAATCCTTAATTGTTTTGTTTTGTTATTAAAGTTTGAGTGTATGAAGATTTGTCATTTATAACAAAGTTTACCTCCCCCCCCCCTTTTTTTTTTTAATGCCCAGCAAAAATGGGCTCTTTTTGCATGTTTGTTACAAAAATTATTTTATTACTAAACTTATGATAGTATATATACATTAATATACACTATGTATTTAAAAAAAAAACTTAAAGTTTATTTTAAAAGCAAATTGACAAACAAAAGCTCTAGTCTCATTTTATATGTATATATAATGAAGCTTTTTATTAACCCCTTCGCGACGAGCGTCCTTTACAGAATTTTTAATCTTTTACCACCGGTTTTTCAAAACAGAAATTTTTGCCTACTTTAATCTCAGAAATGCTAGGATTACATAAGGCAAAGCTTACAATAAAAAATAACTGGTGGGAATAATCAAGGATTCTGAGCATCTTATGCGTCATGTATACATGTCGCTCGTCCCCAAGGGGTTAATAACTATTAAATCTCAGGAAAAAATAAAAATAAAGTATATGGAGAAAAAATCCTTATATATATAATCTTTTAGATAAATCGTCCAAAAGGAAGAAAAAATATAACATCCCTTCAACTTTTAAATATTGCAACATATTTTTTCAATTAAAAACTGTCACAATTCCTTGAAAGGGAATCTGTCATCAGAATTTAAATTTATTTTTTAAAAATACTGCAGAAAATAGCTTAAATGTTACATAAAACTTTTATTTCAGTGAAATGAATTATATCGTCTGCTGTTGTGATTAAGATTGATTTCTGTAATAAAATAAGTACATGTTAAGTTGGCAACATTTTCTGAAAATTTCAGATCTTTAAATCCATATTTATTCTTTTTCCATTTAACATCTATTTCTCCGGAAACATCTATCCAAAAAACTGTCGGTAGATTATAGGATTGCTAGAATTAAACAATTTTAGTATACAAATTCAGTTTTTAAATTGAGTAATACAGAAATACTATGACAATCACCATGGCAACCTAGAATCATTACCTATCATGGGATATCATTGAATTAATTACTTATGATAGGATTTAATAGAATGAAGAATATGACTATAACTTGGTCATAGAAGTTATAACGTCATACATGTCAGATAACTTGGCGATACATCTCGGTCGCTTGATCATTAATCCTTGGAAGCTGATATAACAATTTTTAAAAAATTCGGTACTTTTCGGTTAGCCGGGCGCCAGTGATATATGTACATATATAAATACATATATATGTATATATGTACGTACATATATGTATATTTATGGGTATGTATATATATGTTACGTAGATATGTGTGTGTGTGTGTGTATATATATATACATGTCTATATATCACTGGCGCCCGGCTAACCGAAAAGTACCAAAAATTCAAATTACTTAACAAGTATTTTTAATATCTTTTTTAAGTTTCGATTCGATTTTCACAAAATTTGAAATGACTCGACAAAATCTGCAACGATCATATATATTAAATTTCAAACAATTCGATTGGGCAGTTTTTGTGCTGCTATATGTGGACAGACGGATGGACCAGACGACGACTATAGGTGCTATGTATTTATATAATTACGAATGCATCTAAAAGGTAAACTTAACACTTTCCTCCTTTAAAACAACAAAAAATAAATAAAACCCATTTTTAAATGGGGTGTTTTGAAAAGAATTGGGGGGGGGGGGGATAGACAACCCAGGTTTATAGAGTTTTTTACTATTTTGTGAGATTACAATTTTTAACCTACATAAAACTTACAATAACATTTTGATGATATGTAATATTATATATGTTGAAATACAAATGCTTTGTCTTCAATAAAATGATCTTGCCTTTCTGGCAATATGGTAACATTTTACTCAGTGTGTAATATATTTAGAAACCTTAATTTCAACAGAGGCGGTAACATTTCTGTAGAATTTTTTGCTCTTAAAGTAGAATTTTTCTAAGTAGGACCTGATCAAATCAAAGAGAGACTCAAGGCATAGTATTAATTTAATTTGGAACCCTCCTCCTCCCCTTATAATTAAAAAAAAAAAAAAAAAAAGATACCTTGAAACAGTGTAAGGTAAGTTCTGGACTGATGTCTAATAGCAAAGACAAATTTGCTGTTTAACATCTTTGCAAAAAGCATCCTGTTTACTCCTTTTAATGTTTGGCTACCACTATTTCCGTATAAAAATTTTTTCTTATTTAATTGCTGAAATTCTGTAGTTAGATAAGGCAAAAATCATTGGTCGAAAATAGTGGTGTTCAAACTCAAGAATTTTGTACATCCTTCAAGGCATACTACATGCTGCTCGTCGCAAAGTAGCTGAAAATAGCAATACAATTTACAGCAAAATTTCACTCTAAAATGTATGATTTAAAAAAAAAAAAAAAGATAACAGAACTTTTGTAGATTTTTATTAACAGCAAAAAATTCTGAAAATTACAAAAGTTCTGTAAAACCTAAAAAACAAAATTGATGTTAAATTAACAACAAAAAATTTTGAAATAAAAATGTTCTGTAGAACCTAACTAACGAGATTAACAGCAAAAAAATGGTGAAAGTCTACAAAAGTTTTGTAAAATCTAAAGAATCAAACTGCTGTTAAATTAACAGCAAAAAATGTCAAATTACAAAATTTTTGTAAAATCTAAAGAACCAAACTGCTGTTAAATTAACAGCAAAAAATGTCAATTTACAAAATTTTTGTAAAATCTAAAAAAAAAACTACTGTTAAATTAACAGCAAAAAATGCTGAAAATCTACAAAAGTCCTGTAAAATTAACAGCAAAAAATGCTGAAAATCTGCAAAAGTGCCGTATAATATAAAAAACAAAAGTGCTGTAAAATTAACAGCAAAAAATGCTGAAAATCTACAAAAGTACTGTATAATATAAAATACAAAAGTGCTGTAAAATTAACAGCAAAAATTGCTGAAAATCTACAAAAGTACTGTAAAATCTAAAATACAAAAGTGCTGTAAAATTAACAGCAAAAATTGCTGAAAATCTACAAAAGTGCTGTAAAATCTAAAAAAACAAAAGTGCTGTAAATTTACAGCAAAATATGCTGGCACCCATATTGCCAGCATTTTTTGCTGTAAAATTACTGTGGTTTTTTTTACAGTGAAGTAAGAACAACAAAAAAATTAAATTGTCTAATTGTCTAAATTTCAAATCCACACATTGTATCAAGTTTCTGCTTGGCTGCAATCTATCAAATGTATACAGATTCTGTTCAGCTGCATAATTTTCCATTTTTAGTTTTTTTTTTAGATAAATTACCAAAGATTTTATGAAACATTATCTCTGAAATGAATTTCTCAACATATTATTTTGAATACCGCCTTAATCGGGATTCAAGTCCAGACCCTTCTGAATAATATGAACACTATGCAGACAGATTAGTCGAAGTTAATATGAAATTATCAGATGAAGTAAGAACAACAAAAAAATTAAATTGTCTAATTGTCTAAATTTCAAATCCACACATTGTATCAAGTTTCTGCAATCTATCAAATGTATACAGATTCTGTTCAGCTGCATAATTTTCCATTTTTAGTTTTTTTTAGATAAATTACCAAAGATTTTATGAAACATTATCTCTGAAATGAATTTCTCAGCGTTATTGATAAGATATTGTCTGAGAAATGTTGATAAATTAATTCAAGAAAACATTAATTCTGATTAATTAGCACACACACTGAACAACACATAAATAATCAGGTTGTTCTAGTTGTCTCGCAAACAATGATAAATGAAACAATGAAACATTTGTGAAAATGCCAATAATTATAATTTGAAACATAAACATTTAACCGATTTAAATGCCTGTTCCAGCTATATTTTCTTTTGCTAAACGACAATTAAGTATAAAAATCTACTTTTAATAATAATAGTCGTTCATTTAAGTTTCACTAACTTGTTCTTAAAAAAAAAAAAAAAAAAAAAGCTTTAACATTAAGTGCATAAATAATTCCATTTCCATATCTGATGTTACAAATGACTTTCGAGGCAATAAAATACAGCCTCCAAACAGCAAAACATTTCAAAATCAGATATCTCTTCTAGCCTCTCTTTTCCCGTACCGCAGAACCCCCTGTGCGATTCATCCTCAAAAACAATGTACCCCATCTTTCATTGTTATCAATAATAATAACCAGGCAGTCAACAACAATGCGTTTTACAGCACTAAGCAGATGATTAATTCTTGCATAAGAACGCAATTAGTGATACACGTTTAATTAGTCTATTGATTACCCGGGAACATTTGCTTCTGATGCCCGAACAGTTTTTTTAAGTGGGGTTGGGGGCGGCCTCTAAAAATTAATTGTACTTTGTTATACGTGTAATTAATCAGAGGAGAGATATCTGCTGTTGTTAGGTTAGCGGAAATTTTCGAAGTTTCCAACAAAAGGAAGATGCAGAAAAATTGGAAAATTCACGGTCTGTTAAATATAAATAATTAAGGGAAAACACAATGATAATTGTTATCGCAAAAAAATGCGAGAGGCAAATTAAAGAGGGTGTTTGATTTTTCCGATGGTGTGATTGATCTTCAAGCGAAATTGTGTTGATAAGAGAGGGTTGTTTTTAGCAGCTGATATTCTAAAAAGAAAAAAAAATGAATTAGAAGAAAGAGAAAAAAAAATTAATGCAACAACAAAAAATGATAAAGCTTGTTAATCTGATAATGAAGTATAATTATTCTGACTCTGTGACTATTTTATTTAGTATTTAGAATTTTGAAAAGTAATTAGTTTTGAGGCAATTATTGAGATTTGCAGTATACGCAAGAGAATTTGATTAAAAACTAGAATAAGATATCGCTTTAAAAATTAACAGTCAACTGCGTTAGTCGGTTATGAATAACTTATCACGATTTCAAAAAACATGGAAAATTAAAGGAATTATTTCTCAAAATAATTGACATGATTTTAATAATTAATAACCGTCTGCATTAATGAAGTCTCGCGATGCGTAATAATTCAAAAGAGTAAAATTTAAAAGAAATATTTTTTGGAGTAATTTATACGTTTTTAATACTCTCTTTTGAATTTATTTAATAAATTTTGCATTAATTGTGCATTAGTTATGCATTAATTCTTTTTTAAAATAAGCTTTTATGTTTAATATTTATTTATGTATAGCAATATTATTTTTAAAATTTCGTTGTACTCTAAAACACTGGCACTCTTTATTTATTCTTTATTCTTTTATTGAACAAAATTGTTTAAAAATTCGATAAAATTTAAAATAAGCATTTGCCTTATATTTTTAATAATAGCTAACTGAAATATATTTTTTTTTTGTGTGTGTTTTTGTTAAAGGAACTTAAATGATTAAAAAAAATCTATTTGATTTAAAATTAACATTTCCTTTGAATTTCTCATTCTTTACTAAATTATGTTCTTTAATGTGTACTTTACTTTTTTTTTTTTTTTTAATAACATGATTTTTTTAAGTAAACAATTTTAAAATAAATATTTACTCATGAGATTCTTTAAATTCCTTATTAAATTATGTCCTTTAATGTGAACTTTATTTTTTAAAGGAAAAAAATGATTTAAAATCAAACTGATAGAAAAAATTATAATAACATTTCCTTTGAATTTCTTATAATTTTTAACTAATATGTGTCTTTTAAATATTTTCCGAGATTTATCAATGTACAATTTACAAATTAAAAAAGATCTGAAGACAAAAAAAGCTAAAAACTGAAAAGGAAAAGAATTACTCTCTCACTAACTAAATAAATGTATCATACTCATAAAAAGAAAATACTAAAATATTGCAACAAAATAGTGCAATAGTAGTGAGGTATGCTCAGTCCAAAAAAATACACAATTACAGAATATTTTTTAATGTGATTGTACCGATTTCATTGCAAATAGAGGCGTCTTAAATTGGGACACATATGTGTCTGAACCGATGATTGCGCCGGCCCTGACAGTATTATATGATCATATGACTTCGATCTATACGATTCATATAGATCGAGTATCAGAATTATGCATCGAATCATGAAACTAATTAAAAATTGATATTACATGCAAAATTGGACAATAGATGGTGTCATTTCACTTGGAAGATAAAATTTCATCTTTTTAATAATCATATTTAAAGTTGAAAACCCGGTTGGCGAGGGAGGGGGGGGGGGGGGGGGGGAGTTGACACCTCGACGGGCCACTGCAGCCTGAATTTTAAACTTCCTTGAACCACCTGTTTGAGATAAATGTTTTACACAATACATGAAAAAAAAATTTTTGCAAAATTAATTTTCATGATGTATTTACCCACTTCAGTGCTGAGTACCCAAATGGGGAGCTCGGTATTTTTATTCATAAAAACTAAATTGGATGATTTTTTTTTTTTTTTTTTTTTTTTTTTTTTTTTTTACATTTTGATTTCACTTATAGATTCTATATAGCTTTGATTTTTCTTTAAAATGAAACTAATAAATGAAAAATTTTTGAGGATATGCAGTTAGTGAGATTAGTCACTTATTTAAAGCCCTTATTTTTTTAATTATGGGAATTTAGGTATTGATAATTAAATTGATATTTTTGGGAAATAGAAATTGTAACTTATATTTGTGAACCTAAATTACCAGTCCCTAAAGTTTCAATTTGATAAAAATGTTTTTATCTGCCATCTATAGTATCATTTTGTTTGTTCCAAAGCAATGAATGAGTGTTTGTAGTATTATTGTAACTTCAGGTCTCGAGAAGTTATGGATGAAAGCTAACCCCCCCCCCCCCCAATCAATGGTCTGTTGTTGTTGTTTTTTAATCAGCCAAAAAGAAAATTTAGTCAGTTACATTTCAATATTCAAGGAGCGCTTTTTCATTTAAGAAAATTATCGATAACAGTAGAATTAGAAATATGTTTAATTCATATCTCCCCTTCCCCCGCAGAAATAATAAAGTTGTACTATCTTAACCACCATCTCAAATTGACCAAATGTAATCAAAACCCCATTCAAGATCTCCAATTTTCTCAGCAACAAATTAATGAATCCTATAACAATATCAACACGTGTCCGAATCATTCGGTGACTTGCATTTAAAATAACTAACTCATGTGATTTCGATGGCAAAATAGATAAAGCATTGGAAAAAAAAAAAAAAAAAAAAAAAAAAAAAAACAGAATTTACAAAATTTTGACCGGTAGGACTCGGGTTCGATACCGGCCGGGGTAAAAGCCTAAATTTAGATTATCCTCCCATAATCGAAATAGAGATGCCTCCATTGATGGCAGCACTACGCTTTTTTTTTTTTTTCAATTTTTTTTCTAACTGTTTACCCAGGTAAAAAATGGCGATATTTCAGACATTTCAAATGTCTGAAATATGTCGGAAATTCAGACACTTACAAGTGTCTTAAAAATTAAGATACTTTAAAGTAACTCTTTATTGAACCATCCGTTTCAGATACTTATGTGTCTGAATTTCAGGCATTTCATTTTACAGTGTTTCTTTATTAGAGTTACCAGATTTATCTATTAAAAAAAAAAAAAAAAAAACGGAAATAGACATTAGTTTGTTTTGGGTTTTTTTTTCCCACTACAGCAATTTTTCACATCCTACTAAAATTTGCTGAAGGTGTCATTGTATTCTTCTTTAAGAGTTTCCCTTTTTATTTAAAAAAATGTTCTTTATTAGTATTTATAATTTTTTTTTCAAAAATATTTGTATTTACCTAATTTGCATTACCTTATTCTATCAACACAGTCTAACTAAATGTTGCAGCCATGCTTCCCATTATGAATCAAAAGTTTCTTGTAGCAACAGAACACAATAAAATACCCTAATAAACCATTAATAGTCATGATCAGTGCTTTACAAATTTGATAAAATCTGGTAGCCAGCAAAAAATTCCAGTCGCCAGTAAAAAATATTGACAAACAGTAAAAAATATTTACTTTAGGGAAGTGCTGTAAAACTATTACACAAAAGTCATCAGGGTGAGGTTATTGAATTATTTAAGATAAGTATATATAATGAGTTATTTAAGATAAATGAAATGATAAAAAAAAAAAAAAACGGAAGAAATCGTTGTTCGAAAATTGTTTAAACGAACAACGTATAATGAGGCACAAAAGTTGCGGGGAAAACGTACTATCTGGCAACCCTTTTAATTTGAACATTGATAATATTTTAAAGAAAACTTATTGTAACTTTGAAAGGAATATTATATGATTCTAAGTAAAACTATGATTTAGTTTTTTATAATTACATAACTTACGTTTAATAACAACATTAGATGAATTTTCACACAAAAAAAAAAAGATGTTTTAAAAATATATTTACAAAAAATTATTAAAAATACAATTTTTGTATACAAAAATGTATCGAAAGTTTTTTTTTTTTTTTTTTTTTTTTTAAATCTTCAAAATAATTATCTGGATTAAAAAATGGAATCGTAATTTAATTTTCTTAACTTGGTGGCCAACATTAAGCTTAAAAATTAAAATAAATAAATAAATAAAATAAATATATTTTGTACTAGAAATTAAATTTAATAGATGAAATAAAATAAATACCACATAGAAACAACACACATCTTATTTTATTAAACACATTTTCTATGATTACATTTTTCAACAATCGCTTTGGTAAACGGCTAATTTTTTTTTTTTTTTTTGAAAACCGCCTTAAAATTTGTTAAAGTATTATTTGATGTACAAAAAGTGAAAAAATGGCAGCCACATCTTAAGCAATATTACCATTCTATTTATTTATTTATTTATTTATTTATTTATTTTTTCAAGAAAACTAATGATAATAAAAATCTCTCATATTACTTATTTTCAAACATTTTTTTTTTTCGTCCGTTATACTTGAAAGAATTCTAATAGTTCTATGAAAGTTTGTAACACAATTTTATTTCATTGTAACGTTTAATTTTATTATTAGTCTAGCAATTACTCTTAATTATATATTGATACATAGTTTCAACGAACAGACATGCAATTAGTAAATTGCCTTAAAGTGGGTTTATCTGTAAATGACTTTCGAATTAGTCTTGAACTCATTCAAACTGTTTTTTGATCTGAGGGTCGTTTCTGCAAAATGGTTTAGTAAAATTCTCACATTCATAAGATGTAACGTTTCTGCTTCCGTCTTGAGATGCCATTACTATAACTACTTTAAATTAATGACTCCGTCATCTGACAGTAATCACAGGTTTCGGCAAATGGTTTTATTCTATTATTTTTTTCTTCACATATTCAAATTCATTTATCAAAGATATAATAGTCATAATTGATATATTATTTAAATCAGTCTTTTGTCGTCTCTCATAAGCATTTCGTGGTTTAAACAAATGAAAAAAAAAGTTGAAACGTATCATTATTATTAATTATTTTTCATGTTGTATCAGCACAGGAAATAATCTGTATGCTCAACTGACATGTTTTCTTTTAGGTTTAACTTTTGAAATGCTATTTACAAAGCAAAATACTTAAGGCATTAATTAACAACACCGCGTATGAATATTATAGCCGGAGTGATATTTAAAATAGCGGGTAAATTCATGTGATAACATATTTACGTTGATAGAATTTAAATCATGCTTGCCGATTTCCAGGACATAGTCTTAGATCATTTAAACATTATCATAAATTTTCAATTTTGTCAGAATAAATATTTAGCGTAGCTGAAGGAAACGCAAAAAATATTCGCTATAAGGGCAAAAATCTCACAAATGTGATTTTTGACTTCTATTTGATTTTCTGCTGCTATCTGATTGTTAAAAGTCTCATATTAGACTCAATTTTTAATAACCACTGATGTATTGCAGAATAATAATCAGTAGATAGGCACAAACTTTATTGAAAAATAAATATGATATGGCAGATTTTTATCAGCCAAAACATAAATTGTAAGAGACAGTACCGACATTTTTTGAAATTTTGCCACTTTACTTAAAAAAGAACATTTTTGGAATGTAGCATGCTGCACTTTTTTCAAAGACATATCAAACCCAGAATTACACGGCTATATATTGGTTAATCCTGAAATATCAGTATTTAAATTAACAATGGGGACAGTAGAGATGGTTAATCAAGCCACGCTTACCTTTACCCCATTCTTTTCAATCCAGAAATTCTTCTTTATGGACAAACAGCAAACAATGACGACTCTTTAAGAACAACATGTGCTCCCCTACTGGAAACAATATTGAAAATTACTGCATACTCCTATCTGGTAGAAATACGAGGAAATTCCTACACACCATGACCAAAAAAGTGAGGGACACAGCTTTAAACCCAACCAAAACAAATATTACACAATTATATTATTATGCTCCATGAGATTCTTATTTATAATAAATGCATTGGTTTTTTTAATTTTTTAAAAAGTTATTGTTTGTTGATGGTTTTAATGATCAAGTTATGGATTAAGGACAAGGGACAGTAGTGACTTTTGGGATGTTTAAATTCCATTTCAAAGATTAAAAAACAAATTTTCACAATGGAAGTAAGATATTGTAGAGCAATCACAGAGAAACATTTTCACATTAAATGAAAATTTATATTGCAAAGAAATGCCGAGAGATATAGTGAGAACTGCGAAATCACACATGAGATTTTGAGCCTTTGTTGTAATAATTTTTTTAAAACGTTCATAAATTTATTAAGAAATTCAGATACAGCTGTGTAAATGAGGCGCTAATTGTAAATATCATGTTTAGAATAATATTTAATAAAAACAACTATTCAACTTTCATAAATTATTAAAATTTTTAATTAAAAATTTCTTATTTATTTTTGAAATTAAGTTATTTACACTCTATATTAAGTAAGTCATAAAGGGCTGCATGTATGACTTTTTCCACTTGAAAGGCGATGAGATATATTTTATCCCACTTAACTTTAATCAAGGTTTGTACCAGAAGCAGAATTTTTGAAAAAAAAATATTTTATAACTTTTGTAAAAAAGTAAGGTGTATAATTGAAATTGAATTTCCTTATTTTCAAATAATTTTTTTCAAAAATTCTGGTCTGACTTCACCATTACAGAAACACGATAACTTGTCCCTGAAAAGGTTAAAAGAGAAGTAACTACATTTACTCTAATGTAAATGAATAATATTTGCACATCATTTTACACGAATAATTCTAATTAAAAATCACAAGGCATCAGTTAAGGTTGATATTAGAGAGGATATTACTCTATTTAAGGCCTATTTTAAGGTTCTTTAACTTTCTTTCATGAGTAAGGAATTTTGCTTTGTACAATTACTTACTCATCGTCAATTTATTGAAATTTATTATGATTTTTTTTTTAAAATTCGATCGACAATTTCGATACTAGTACATTTATCTTGAGACTCATCATTCAATTACAAATAAATTTTCAAAGATATTTCTGTTTGTGGAATAATTTTGGTATAACATTTCTTTATAAACAGGATACTCAAATTTTGAAGAATTTAAGATTTTTCGGTACTTTTCTATTACCCCGTCGGCCACTTTTCATAACAAAAAACTATCGCCAAACTGTAAGATTAAACGCCAAAAATGCAGTCCCATTTACTTGATGTCAGAAGCATTATACGTGTTTGTTATGTCATCAAATGGTTTTTAATTCGACATTTGCGTGTATTTTTCATTATGTTTTACTGATAGTTTTTTTTTTTTATATAAAAAGTGGTCGACGGGATAATAGAGAAGTACCGATTTTTCTTAGTAATACTTTAATTTTTAACTGCTCGTTCATTTCATTTATTTATTTATTAATTTACTTCAGAAATATATTAGAGCTATTCTATCAAAAATAACCAATTTTCATCTTTGAAAGTTGAAAGAAACATAACGGTATTAAAAATCCTTTTACACTATTTAAAAGGTTTTTGATTAGTTACTTACATTTTTAACATTTTCCAAAATAGTTGAAAACCGTTCATGAATTCGGTTTGTCTATCTATCTGCCGCCTGTGTAAATATACTCGGATTGTAATGCAATTCATATATGTTATAGCGGTTCATCACGCATATACGGGACTGAAAACGAAGTGTGTAAGCATTTTTAGTTCGTTTACAGAATTAAGGAATTGTTTCGTTACGGGAACAAAAGAATTCTGTTACATTATACGGTCTATGGGGAAAAATTATTTGCAATGTTGTTTAATGAAGTTAGACTATATCAAACGTATTTAAATTGATATACATCACTGAAGTGCACTACTAAATGCTCACTGTAGAATATGATAACATTTCTCATTCATTTTCAGGACACACAAAATAATTCAATTACAGCACTGGCGATAATTGCCGGAGGTGCGTTTCAATTGTGGTGTGCGTTTTTAAATTTGACTTATTTTTTGCATATGACGTTGTGTCTATAACTTATATAGATCATATACAGGGTTGCACAAAAGATCTCGAATACATTTCCGTTTATTGACGGAAATGGCTGAGGGGGGAGTTTGAATTACGTTTGTTTTTATATCTGAAGTTTGGTATAAATTGGGAATTAGTTTCTGAAGCATATTGACTGTTTGTATCGTTTCATATATATATATATATATATATATATATATATATATATATATATATATATTTAAATTAACAACACAGACCTTGGCGTGTTTACACATGGTGATTTAATTAAGTATTGATGAGTACTTTTCATATCTTTTTATTTTGTATACAGTAAAATATGATTATCTTCCCATCTAAGCTGTTGCTTTCTTCTTGTTTAACCCTGGAACTACCGGAAATTTTACTCAACCTTGATAAAAACATTTAACTTATTTAATTACTTTAGTTCGCTGTGGTTTATATTTAACTTATTTTATGAAACAAATTCTAGTTTGAATAGTCCTTTTGAATGCACCCGTCGGGTCCATTGGACCCATGGAGCTATGAATAGAGAGGAGTAGACATATCAATCTTCCACTGTGGAAAGCTTTGAAGCCGAAAAACGAGTTCTTTAGCCCTCTCCTGCGTCCGCCATATTTGACTTTAACCGATAGCAATCCAATCAACAATCCCCAGTGCAAGACGCGGCTAAATATGGCGGACGCTGAAGGGGGTAGGAACGGCTTCAAGTGACGTTATTTATGACTACTCCTTCTATTGGAACCTCCTTGATTGGACTCGTCTGGTAGGCGGAGGGTTACATATCTATAGTAGTCTAAAAATTGGTGGCTCATAAGTAAAATAACTTTTTTTCTTTCTTCAAGATTTAGAATCTGGAGACTTGGGAGATTTACAATGAAGAGATAATAATGATGATGACAATAATGTCTTGTCCATGATGTTTTTTGAAAAAAAAAAAAGTAAGCTAAATGGTGCCATAAGCAGATATGACATGCTTGGAAATTAGTACAGTTTTGTCATCATAAATCACTAGGAACACCAATCTTATGCAGAACTGATAAGGTACACTCTTAAAACTGTGCCTCTGATATATAAGGCACCAGCGCATATGAGAGGCACACAGACAAAGTGCCTCTGATTAGCTGATAAATATCAAAGGCACAAAGAAATGAGAGGCACAAATGAAGGTCTCAAAACCTTTCAGAGGCACGGAGGACTGAACGAAATATATCAGAGTCACGGCGCGAAATGTGTGCCTCTTAAAAAAAGGGGTCATTTATTCAGTGGTACAGTGGGAAAGCGCGCATGCGTAAAAATGTTTAACCCATGATGCATTGAGCGGGCGCGGGATATTTACTTTCAATGAGGGATAGGGG
The DNA here is from genome assembly GCA_963931845.1 of Maratus michaelseni. Lineage (NCBI taxonomy): Eukaryota > Metazoa > Arthropoda > Arachnida > Araneae > Salticidae > Maratus > Maratus michaelseni. The sequence goes on along the minus strand of OZ007590.1, from coordinate 340,436,197 downwards.
AGAAGGAAGAATCGACGCTTGACCAGAAGAAATGGCGTTTTGTGGACTATTCGAGAAGCGGTACCTGACGACACAAACAGAGTTTATATATATATATCCTTTTAGCAAGACGATTATTTTTACTCAAGAGGTTTTGTGCTTTCGTTTTTTAATTACGTTCGTGTTATTATTGTCGTTCAGGATTGCAACAATATCAATCGCTGATAATAGGAGTTAGGTTTTCCTACGATATGAAACGACGCCGCAGAGGTAAATGTTCCTGTGAAAAATACAATGAATTTATGTTAGGAAACATAAAATTACGTGTAATGGTGTTATTATTGCAATCATCCACCGGCGGATTATAATGAATATAGAGAGTTATAGAAAAGCCTGCAATAAGTAAGTGTATTTAGTTTAGTACTTTATTATTTTCTTTGAATGTGTATAGTATAAAAATCGACACTGTAAAAGAAATGTTTTATGTTACAAGCATATGTATATATTGCGGGTAAATGTATCATTCCCTTGAGAAATTTAATTTTTTTATTAATAGTTATAGCTAATAAAGTCCAGTTTCTTTTGTATTATATTAATCAGTGTTGAATTCAGGGGGTGGCCCGGGGGTGGGGGCATTCCCTCTCCGGAACAATGATCGAAAAGTGTGAGATTTTATTCTTTTTAATGGACAAAAGTGCAACCCTCCCCCCCCCCCGCCCCCCCGAAGCAAAGCGCGAAAATCCCTCCAGGAGAAAAATGTCTGAATTAAACACTGATATTAATCTGTCAACGATATTTAACTAATCTCAGCTACATTTCCCATCGAAATTTAACTGCAATAACAAAAATAAATTAAAACACCCAAAATTTCAGCAATGGACATCCCACAGAAAGTAATAGATATGGTTTTTATAATCGTATTTTATTTAGAATCGGAATTCAGTATAATGAAAATATATACTAATGAAACAAATTAGTTATTTTCAAATAAATTTAACATTTAGGATACCAGTAATGAAATATTTATGATCAGAGTTACTTTTTGAAATTAATTGTTGTCATTATCACAAGACCAATATTGTGATTATTTAACGCTGATTATTTTTAACGTTTGTCTTATTTGTTTTTAATAAAGCTTTCATGCCCTTTTATGTATTTTGATATGTATAAAATAAACTGATATGTAGACAAGGTTCTTTATTGAACCACAGAACTGACTTAGGCCACATGGACACACATTTTAATATTTATTTCAAATTTGTTTCAATAAATTGGGAGTGAGAAAATTTTCTATTATACATAGTATTCTGCCTTACACAAAATTTAATATGTCTTTGGATATGCCATGCTGGAAAATCTTTCTGCAGTAGACAGAATTCACTGTAAAGATATAAATATAATATAAAATATAATTAAATTACATTCTGTTCCTCTTATAATGGTGGCACATGCATGTGCCACCATTATAAGAGGCACAGAATGTATTTTTAAATAAGAGGCACTTGAATATATAAATTCAGCGGCACACTGTGCCTCTTAATTTCAAAGGCACTTACGCTGTGCCCCTGAATCTCAAAGGCACTATGTACCTCTTAATTTCAAAGGCACCATGTGCCTCTTAATATTCAGAGGCACACAAATTCAGAATGTACCTCTTAAATCAGAGGCACAGTTTTAAGAGTGTAGTCAGCCCGACAGTCAAAGATGCGTGTTGGTGTCTGTTCTGTGTTGGAGCAATTTCTGTAGGTTTTAGAACTATCCCAGTAGATTTTCATTCTCTTGAGATTGTCAGTTTTTAATCTAACAATCTTTTTTTTTTGTGTGTGTGTGCCTATCTAAATCGATGTTGTAGTAACTATGCAGGAATATGTGGTTAAAATGGCAAAGTATAGTGGGAAAATCAAACTCTATTTAGGAAATCCACTCTGAGTTATTCCATACTCAGCTATTCTATAGTGTAAAAGCAAAACGTGGCCTACCTGTGCGAAGTACGTACGTCAGGTACAGAACCTTGATATCAAATCAAATATATAAAGGAAATAATGTCATTCTGACATAATTTCTTACATTAAAACTTCGGCAACATGCTCTTTCAGTCGAAATTATTAACTTTGAAAATAAAGATCCGTACTTTCTGCTCAACCACGTATATCTAATTGATAAAATTCCTCTGAAACATAACAAAGAAAAATATTAACTAACAAGGAGAGAGCCAAGTTTGGTAATCACAGATTTTGATTATTTTTATATGTATGTTCTAGGGTTGAAGCCCCTTAGTCTCAGGTTCAAAGGATTTTATACAACTTATACTCCTTAGTTCTCGAGAAATAGGGGATCTAATATTATAACGGTAATTTCTGTCCTTTAATCAGTGGATCAAACAATCATGTTTCGACCCATAAATTTTGTTCAATAATTGAAGTCAAATTTTTACCGCGATTTAATAAGCTACGTTTTATAAAATAAAATTTCCAGGTTCGAAACATGATTCTTTGATCCGCGGATTATAGGCCGGAAATTACGGTATTTAAGTTGTGTTATAATATTAGACCCCCTATTTCTCCAAAACTAAGGAGCGTTGAATAAAATCCGTTGAACCTGAGACTAAGGGGCTTCGACCCTACAACATATATAAAAGTAATTAAAACCTGCTTTTACCAAGCTTGGCCCTCTCCTTGTAAATCTAAACTTTTAACTTTATAAACAGCAAGTAACTTTTGAGATACCCTGTATTTACTTAATATATTTCCCAGATTTGCAACAACCAATGTTGACATATGACTTTATCCACTATGAAATAAGCTTTCCTTTATCTTTCACCGATTTGTATTTACACCATTACACTAGTAGAAATAAAAGGGTTAGGTGGGAAAATGCATGTATGTATGAAAAAACATTATTAAGGGGGATCGCGAATGTTCGAAAGAGGGGTGTAAAAAAATTCTTTTTGCCACCCCCTAGAGTGCCCGGATGATGGGAAGGAAGTCATTTATCACTTTCTCGCGGTGACTGATGGGAAAATAACAGTACTGGTGATCCATCAAACCAATCGCTGGCCTCCATTTTTTTGCTGCCTTTCTTTTCTCTACGCTCCGTCTTTTCGCTTTTTACTTATCTGTAATACTTTTTTCTTTGCATTCTAGTAGAGAAGGGGCTTTATTACATGAGTCTTAAGTCGGATTTGGTTCCTCATCTATCATGTTCTCCCGGTTCGATATATTTATATAAATATGCTCCGAGAGTTTTTTTTTTTTTTTTTTTTTAATTCAACATACGATATTTTTTACACTGCATGTTTTTCTATTTGGATTTTTTTTTTTCATTAATTAGCGTTGCGTTTGATTTTTCCGCCAAACAGGGGTGACTTAGGGTTGATTTTATTGCTCAGGCATCCTTCAGAAAATATATAGATGGATGAATATTTAAAGACGGGGAATTTTCACTGTTGAGGTTTTTTTCGTCAAAGGTGCCGAATTTGCAATCACTCCCGCACTTTCAGAGTATTAACACAATTAAAAAATTCTAAAATGTGCTACTTTTGAAGATTTTTTATTTAAAAAAATATACAGGGTGTCCCAAAACCAAAAGTCCTTGACAAAGTTTTAAAATTCAATAAAAGATCAAGCAATTGGCGTACGAGAGTGCGGTGTGGATGAAAATGTTTCTTATGATTGAAAATTTTGTTTAACCAAATAAAAAAATTTGTTCAAAAATTTTCTCATAGATGGCGCTGATTCTGGAAAGTTATCAAATAGGTAGAATGCCTTTGTACATAGCAATGGGGAAAGATGCACAATGCGTATGCATAGTTTTTGTTCAAACTATGGCAACCCACATGTTTGTTCACTTGTTTGACTAGTCTAATCGAACTCACTATTGTTAACTTCTGGAATTGTGAGTTGCCAAAGTTTGAACAAAAAGTGTGCATACGCATTGTGCGTTTTTCGCCATTGTTATGTATAAAGGCATTCTACCTATTCGATAACTTTCCAGAAAAAAAGCCATCTATGAGAATTTTTTAACCATTTTTTTTTATTTGCTTAAGCAAAATTTTCTATTATAAGAAACATTTTCATCCAAACCGCACTCTCGTACATCAATTGCTTGATCTTTTATTGAATTTTAAAATGTGTAAAGGACTTTTGGGACGTCTTGTATTTCTGAAATTTATTTGTTTATTTATATTTATTTTAAGAAATGAGTGCTTTCAATTGGATCCTTTCAAAGTCTGGCACGCACTGAACTGCAAAGCACATGTATAAATTAGAGATTATTACCCAAGCTAAAAGTGAGCTGTATAACAGATCAGATCGGCGCAAATTTGCCTGACACTTATTGCAGCCTAGTTTCTCGGACTAATGTTACAAGACAAACACATATCCTGATTTGATGAAAGATGATAAGCGCTATATCAAACAGAGACATGGACAGAAGTTCTTCAGAAATGGTATAGCCTCATTTATAAATATCTCATACACAAACCAAGAGCCTAAACTGTTTTTAATAGCCAATTTGTAGTTTCTCTGGAATACCCTTGAGCTCAATGTCCGAAATTTATTCACTTTGCCCTTCTTTCTCCCTGTCGACCATAGACCCCTACCTGTTTAATGCTTAGATTGCTGGCTACTGGTCAAGAGGTGATGGATTCGAACCCCAATTCGGACATGGATATTTGCAGTAAGTTGGAATTTACTTTAAACGGAGCTTCTGGACTGTTTAACCTTCGTGTGCAAAAGATAACCGTAGCGCTCATAACCAAACTAACAACTAAGTTTATAAACAATTAACTCTGTGTTTAATACCGCCAGTAGTTTAAAACTGCAGTATATTACAAAGCAGATTAAACGACATGACTAACTCATTTTAACTATTGTATGCGTGGATGTAACGTTTTATATATAATACATATTGTAATATGAAATTTCTATTTAAAGACTATTTTTCTGTGTCGTTTACTTCAAAATTGATGGAATATTTTCAAGATGACAAAATTTTAAAGTGCTTACGATACACCCGTTTAAATCACTGCAATTTTTATTTTAACATTCGTTTATTTTTATAGTTTATCACCAAAGCCAACGTCTCCGAAAATTTTAAATAAACTGATATTTTCTATATGTACGAATTTATTAGCAAAATATCTTGTGATGTGCTGAGATTAAAAGTCGGGAAAATCTGATTACAGTTAGACTTGCATCGTTAGAGATCGGCACAAATTACATAAGGTGTCCTCAAAAGATCGAAATGTGCTTAAACTTTTGATTGAGAAAGCTCGTACATTCTGAGTCTAAGTAAACATACATTTTGCTTAAATCTATACTAATAAAAGAAAGTTTTGCTCTGTGTGTTTGTTTGTTTGTTTGTTTGTCTGCGATGGCTGGCAAAATCTAGCACACCTAGAAGTCTGAAAATTTAGGTGTGGATAGTCCAAGGTTTGGCCATGTGCACCTGAGTCTTAGAATTTTAATATTTTGATAATTACACAACATATTAATTATAATCTCATTAAACATCGTATGGAAGATGCCATCTTTTAAATCAAAATGGCTAAAGAAAAGTACAGCTGTTCGGGATTTGCACGCAGAAATGAAAGAATTCGAAATTATTTTACTAATTAGCGAATTTTAAGAAAACTAATTAAGATATCAATTTGAAAATTTCTGAGCATATGTAAAAAAAAAATTCTACATCCGACTATGCGATTTTTGAAAAATTCGGCCGGTAATTTTTCTTAATTTATGCAAAAAACTGCCAAAAATCTGCAGGCGCCAGTGAAAGAAATCCAAGAAAGTTTCAGACAGGGATCTGCTTTCATTAAAACTGAACTACAAAGAGATCTGTTTCTCTGGCCAATCCCTCCATTTAGTTTGCGAAAATGAAAGGAAATAATTGCCAATTTTTACTAATGAACAAAAATTTAGATAACTAATTAAGATATAGATCAGAAATTGAGGATGGGAAGGGGTGTCATCTGCCGGCTATTTTAGTATAGCATGTCTTCGCTATGTTCTAATTATCAGAAAAATTTAAATCTTTTTTAAAGATCGCGTTAATGTAGGTGAAGGTGGTTTTCTTGAACAAATTATTTGTTATATTTGCGGGTATGGGGAGAGAGGGGGGTTAACGCCTTGCTCTGAGATTGCTATTATCTCGGACCCGGGCAGCGCCGGGCGGGTTAGCTAGTAATAAGAATAAAATATTGCTAGCGACGCAGAAAATAAGTTAGAGTCGAAAGCCGATCCAGTTCTCCATTTGGAGGCGGGGGAGAATTTTTTTTTGGGGGGAGGGGTGTTCACATACTTTTATTAGCAATTTTTATATCTTAAATTTAAATTGACAATTTTCTGACATATACCAGAATTCATTTTCTTTTGTAAATGCATGAATTTTTCAGGTATATTCGTTACATAAAATGTGCGTATACAGGGACATCAGAATTTCCCGCCTATAAAAGCAAAGAATCTTACAGAAAGATTTCTCAAAGTGTGCATTTTAAGCCGCTCGCTATTCGGGGATCGGTAAGCATGGAAATATAAGATCGTTTTGAGGGAGCAATCAAATGCGATTCAAAATGTACCACATTTATAAAAACCCTTATATTTGCTACTATGAATAATATGAGAACTTATATGAGATAATTTTGCATATTCACTTTATATTTCCTATTTTGTAAGAATAACCCTTCCTTTTGAATTTATATAATGTTAAGTCATTTATAAAGAAATTAAATGACGAAAATAGTTAATTTATTTAGCTCTAAGTAGAGTCTTAGCTTTTAGGCTTTTAAAAAACTACGAAATAAACAAGCATTTTTCAAAGTGAAGAAACTACAACATTCTTCTTTTCTTAAAGAAAGCCTGTATGCTTTTAGCTTTTAGAAATCCCCGAAGGTTTCCTTCATTAGTAAGAAAGATTAATTAACTTACTCCCTCACTGCTTGTTTATAGTTTTTCTCCAGTACAACAAGTAATTTAACAATAGGAGCTAAAAAACACATAGTTTGAAACAAAAGCTGAACACCTGTATACAATGCCTTAATATAAAATTTTCATTCAGACTGAAATTGATGATTTTGAATAGCAATTTATTTTCGTTAATTTATGTTTAATGCATTACAGCTTTTTCTACATGATTGTGGAGATAAGGATATGTCGTTTCATGTTTGAGTATGATAATAATAAAACACGGGACAATATAATTTCATGTATACAATGACTTAATATAAAATTTTCATTCAGACTGAAATTGATAATTTTGAATAGCAATTGTTTTTCCGTTAATGTAGTTTAATGCAACAACAGCTTTTTCTACATGATTGTGGAAATAAGAATGTCCTTTCATGTTTGAGTATGATAATAATAAAGCAAGGGATAATACAATTTCATGTCTACAATGCCTTAATATAAAATTTTCATTCAGACTAAAATTAATGATTTTGAATAGGTATTGTTTTTTCGTTAATTTAGTTTAATGCATCAACAACTTTTTCTACATGATTGTGGAGATAAGGATATGTCCTTTCATGTTTGAGTATGATAATAATAAAACGCGGGATAATACAATTTCATGTATACAATGCCTTAATATAAAATTTTCATTCAGACTGAAATTGATGATTTTGAATAGCAATTGTGTTTTCGTTGATTTAGTTTAAGGTATCAACAGCTTTTTCTACATGATTGTGGAGTGTCCTTTCATGTTTGAGTATGATAATAATAAATCAAGGGGTAATAAAATTTCATGTATACAATACCTGAATATAAAATTTTGATTCAGAATGAAATTGATGTTTTGGAATAGCAATTTTTTTTCATTAATTTAGTTTAATGCATCAACAGCCTTTTCTACATGATTGTGGAGATAAAAATGTCCTTTTATGTTTGAGTATGATAATAATAAAGCAAGGGATAATACAATTTAATGTATACAATGTCTTAATATAAAATTTTGATGCAGAATGAAATTGATGTTTTTGAATAGCAATTGTTTTTTCGTTAATTTAGTTTAATGCATCAACAGCTTTTTCGACATGATTGTGGAGATAAGGATATGTCGTTTCATGTTTGAGTATGATAATAATAAAACACGGAAAAATGCAATTTCATAGCTGCAAACCTTCCTATTCTTTTCAAGTCGAATAAACATAATATAAACCAGAAAAATTACCTAATGAAATGTTTCTTGTTTGTATGTGGTTATTAATTTCAAGAAAATGCCACCAGATGGCTTTTTCTTGAAACAAAAATAAATTTTTCTAAAACTTATTGATAATGGTCCTATAAAACATAGATAAAAGTTTAGATCACTTTATTTAATCTATAATTATATGCAAAATCTTTTAATTTAAATATTTATAATATAAAATAAGTAATTAAAAAAATATTGTCGGTTTGTTAAATTTTATTTACCACAATCCCAATATTTTGAAAAAATAAAAATATTTAATGTTTGTAATTTTTTTTAACTACACGACCTTTAAAATTTTTTTTAATTAATTTTTATCAGTCTGACTCTATAAAACCCTGAATTTAAACTTCTCTGTTTGCAGCTAACGATTACATGTACATAATACATATTTTTTTTATTACTTGAATTTATTTTTTCCATTTTCACACATTATTTAAGTGTTAAATCATGCATATCAAAATAATTTAGAGTTTCTGTACGAATATCTTTCCATCTTTTTATTCTCTCTTTTTATTTTTCCCTTTTTACGAAAAATAACATAGTTATCTTATTATATATATGGCATTTTGATAATGGTCATACCAAGTATAATAAAAAATGTGGACCAGTTCAATTTATTTAATCGATAATTACATGCAGGATCTTTTAAATTAAATACTTTTAACATAAATTTAGTAATTAAAACAAAATATTCTTAGCTGTTAAATTTTACTTAACTATAAAACATTCGATTAAAAAAAAAAAAAAAACGAACTATACAACTTTTTCTCCTGAATTAAATATGACATTATTAAAATGAATTTTTCCAATAAAATAAGAAAAGCCATTGTTCGAGTTGGTTTCGAACTGACACGATGATCGGAACAGAAAAGCACCACGCCTTATACCAATCGGCCACCCCTTTCTCGCTCAATTTTATACTCTAAAACTGCTTAGAGTCTAGATTTAATTTTACGCATGCGCAAAATGGGTCATTTTCGTGTGAAAAGTGAATTTGAGGAAAATGCCTTTTCGTTTTAATAGATAAGACAAGATTATCTGAACATTGACAATTAACGTAAGTTCCAGTAATATTTCTGTATTTTTTCGTTTCATACAAAATAGCCTATCTGTTAACTCTTTCCGGCACAGACAAATTCTGTTCGTAAAATGCGAAATTACTGACTGGCACCGGAATTTACAAACTACTTTTTTAGAAAAGAAGAACTCCTTAATTTAAGCTTTCATTGTATAAGCAAAATTTTATTAAAGTATTCTTGGTGCCGAATGCAAGTTTGGAATTAAAATTAGGTGTGCCCGGAGTGGGACCACTGTGCCGGAAAGGGTTAAACAACACACTATATATCTTCCCCGTGATATATTAATGGGCTGATCTACAAAGCAAACTGTTCAGTGTCCTCTCCGACAAGCATCAATTTTAAATATTCAAATAAACCTTCGTATAAAATATTTTCAAACAAGGCAAATAGTTTTTATCGTCTAAAATGTACACTGGAAGAACATTTTTTTTTTCATCTGACTATTTAATAACTATTTAATAGTTTTAACTGTTGTAAGTTAACATTATTTTTAAAAAATTGGAAAAATTTAAAAATGAGTTTAAAGGAATATTATTGGAAAACTAAATTTTCTATGTACAAAATAAACTTTACAGGGAAAAAACTCGTCTGCATTTGAAACAGATTTTATTTCCTTATAAATTGTTAGGTAAAACTCCAAACTTTTTGTCTAAATGTCTATTTCGATAAAATAAATTTTTTAACTATTGACAATTGACATGTATTCCAGTAGTATTTCTACAATCTAAATTTTCTTATTCAATTACATATGTAACAGCTTAATAAAACCCGATCTACCAAACTTAATATATTAAAATAAGTTATCATTGAACTCAATAATACCTATTTCCTATTTTCAATCAATGAAAAGATTTTTTATTGTCAAAAATATACATTGGACGGAACGTTTTTTTCTCTGTGACTATTTAAAATATGTGAAATAATTTATGTACATTTAAATTGTCCATAGTTAACAATATTAAAAAATATATATAATATATAAATTAGTTGAATATTAAATAAATATGCTTGTGTGAGGCTAAATATTATGCGCACAAAATAAACTTGATAGGAAAATATTCCATTTATAAACGGACATCTGTTTTTGAAACAAATATGTTATTTCCTTATAAACTGTTTGACAGAACCCAAAAATTTATGTTTAAATGTACATTTCAATAAAATAAATTATCTGAACATTGACAACTGACATGAGTTATAGTAATATTTCTACAGTCTTCATTTTCTCGTTTCAAGCACATATCAAATAGCGTAATAGAACTCCATCTGATAAACAACACGCTATCAACCTTCCCCATGATAAATTAAAGAGCCGATCTACCAAGCTTAATATATTAAAATAAGCCTTCACTGAACTCAGTAATATATTTTTTGAACCGATGAAAAGATTTTTTTATTTCCAAAAATATACAGGGTGATTATAATTAAAGTCCCACTTTCAAAATGATTGCCACTGGTTAGCAGGACTTCAAATTTGAACTGAATATACTGGAAAAAAGGGGGAAACGGTATGGCATATGAAAGAAAAAGTTCCAAAGTGTATCAATAGATGGCGTTGTAAGCGGCATAACGAAAGTGGATTCGTCTACAAGTGACATTTTTAATCTAAATATGACGGCTTTGGTATGAGTTGCACAGTAAACCAACCGTACTGTTCAATGTGCATGAGTGTTTCGGTTGTTTGACGGAAAAAATGACTTCAAATTTCACAAATCAGTGGAAAGCCTATCCACCACAGCAAGATCGTACCACATTGGATGGGAAAAATCGGTTTTTAATTGTCCTTGGGCAAAAAACCGCATAAAAAGCACATGATGATTCGGTTTTTAATTGCGCATGAGTGTATTTTAATTTGCACAATATGCCGTTTACAGCACCCTCTATTGATACACTTTGGAACTTTTTTTCTTATGCTATACCGTTTCCTCCTTCTTCCAGTATATTCAGTTCAAATTTCAAGGCAGACCAGTGGTTCCTTTTTTACATTTTGAAAGTGGGGCTTTAATTGTAATCACCCTGTACATTGGAAGGAATTTTTCTTCTACCTATAGCTATTTATTTAATAAATATGTAATAATGTATGTACATTTAAACTGTATTATAATTAAATAATATTTTTAAAAATATATAAATAAGTTGAAGATAGATTAAATATCCTTGTGTAAAGCTAAACAATAGGTGCACAAAATAAACTTTATAGGAAAATATTCCATTTATAAACGGACATCTGTTTTTGAAACAAATATGTTATTTCCTTATAAACTGTTTGACAGAACGCAAAGCTTTATGTTTAAATGTACATTTCAATAAAATAAATTATCTGAACATTGACAGCTGACATGGGTTATAGTAATATTTCTACAGTCTTCATTTTCTCGTTTCAACCACATATCAAATAGCGTAATAGAACTCCATCTGATAAACAACACGCTATCAACCTTCCCCAAGAGAAATTAATGGGCCGATCTACCAAGCAAACTGTCCTGTGTCCACTATGACGGACATCAGCTTTAAATATTCAAATAAGCCTTCACAGAACTCTGATTTCGCTCTCTCAGTTCAATCTGTTCATGACGTAATCAAAATGAGGAGTGGGAGGGAGGGTGATTTAACAATACTATAGGGGGTTGTGCTGACAAATGGTCTGCTAGAAGTGCCATCGGATGTCAAGCGAACGCCTAAACGCCTCGCATTGTCCGCAGGCCACAAAATACAGCTGTTGACTATCACATTGAAAGGGTAGAACAAAGCTTTCGGTTATAATACTAGAAGAGTACTGATAAAGTTTCTGACGTGACGATTTATATACTGAAATTATTTCTGCTGATACATTTCATATTGATACATTTAAACATTTTCCTATAAAGTTATTTAATATTAAGTCTAAGAAATTTTCATGTAAATAATTCGAAAATACGGAAGAGTAGAGTGGATAAATTTGACTTTAAAGAAATTAAGCTATTTGAATTATACTGGCTTACGAAATGGTTTCAAGAGATATAAACTTCTATATAACGACAAATGTAAGGAATAGACTTAATCCATTCTAAAATTACTCATAATAAGCTATTACATTTAATCAACTCTTTTTTTTTTTTTTTTTTTTTTTTTTTTTTTTTTTGAACTAAGCCGAGAATACATATTAAAACACGAGTCACAAACTACGCATTTTCCTTTTACTTGGATTGGGTATTTCTTGTTGAAAACTAAGAAATAGCTTACATATTCTCTAACCAGGTGATAAAAAGGAAAAACTTAAATGTTTTCACTATTTTTATCAATATTGCTGTTTTTTTTCCTCTTTTTTAAAGAAGTTAGTTGCCAACATCTTTCTCTGATGCGAATCTAAGCAATACAGCCGAAATTAGAAAAAAAAAATAAAGAAACCCCATATCCCCAACTTGTAATATTAGCACAATTTTACAGATTCTATTATAGATATATAACTTGATTTCATTTAAAATTCGAAAAAGTTTGAATGGTGATAACTTTCCATATTTATTAATAGACAATAAGTACCACAAGACCGACAAATTGTTGAGCACAATGTGTGGATTTTCAAGCATAACATGAAAGTTTGCGTTCTCATTTTAATAGTTTTTGTAATTATTTTACTCGCTTTTGAATATGTTTAGATAGGTAGTTTACGAAAAAATTGTAATAAATAAGGGCTTATTATCAGTTATTATAAAGTTCTAGAATATTAAGTACATTAAGAATTACTTAATTTTTTTCCATACGTGCATCTAAAAAACGCGCATATGCGAAGAATTCATCGTTAGTAGTTACCCAAATTAAGTAAAAATAAGTAAATAAATTAAAAAATAAATAAAAAGAAGTCAAAGAAGTAATTAAAATATGAATAAATACTAAATATTACACTAGAAAGGCACTGCAAATAAAATAACGAATTTGTGGCGTGCTTCACAATTTTCTGTGTTTCTTAGGAGAATATCAGATTATATTCTCTTTAGATTCTATTTTCCTCTCTTGCAGACAATAAGAATATAAACGTCTAATTTCTATATAAAGGTAAAGGATTTTTCAGAAAATCCTTATTATCAGAAAATTAGCATTTCAAACCAATTCTCCACAATGCAAAATAAAAAAAAAAGACGTATCTTGAACTAGCAAGGAGGTTTACGAAAATATAATATAACCTCTTTTGAGTTACCCATGATTCCGGAAAGCGTTCCTTTATCTCCAGAAAGCTCTGAAACCTATCGATTTCCGAAATTTAAAGAAGCATTTCTCAAATAAAAGCGTTTTTTTTTACAGCCGTTTTTTTTTTTGTTTTGAAACGTTTCCGAACAGTTTTTCAGTGAATTAATCAGTTTTCTCCACCCTGGTATCAACACGAACTATGACCTTTTCGGATACTATAAATTCTCATGTGTCATATTCAAGTGTCATATTCAAAAAACATGTGCAACTGACAAAAAGGATAAATTAACAGCGTATTACAACATAGAACATTATTTTGTTACCGTTGCATGTATACATTTTATTACGGAGACGAAAATGTTTACTTGAGAATTGGTAGTATCCGAAAATGTCATATTTCGTGTGGATACCGAGTTGAGAAAACGGATTAATTCACTTATATATATATATACCGCTGACCAGGCCCCTACCTGCCGGGCTTGATGCCTAGCTTGACCTGGACGCAAGGCGATATTCGCTGGCTGTGATCCTCTTGTCAAGAGCCTTGTTGGCATCGCTGCAATCCTCTTTTGTGGTTTGTTACAGTTTTCTTTGTTTGCCATCTTGGCCGATTACTTAAAGAGGATTTGTTTGTCGCGAGGTGGTCTCGTAATTTAGATTCTTGATCAGGTGACGAGACCTTCACCTGACTAGGCACCTCCAGAGTTATAATTCATAGGGAACTTGGAGGACTTTACACTCACGGCAGATTTTACATGCACCAGGTGCCGATAGTGTACATGGCGGAATTTTAGCATGTGGCTAGCATCGAGCACGCGACCTTCCGGATACGAGTCCGATGCTCTGCCAACTGATGGGCCAAAAACTACTGGAAAACTTTTCCTAAAATTACGGAGCGTCAAAGAAACACTTCTTTAAACCCCAAGAAAAAAACTATTAATTTCTGAGGGTTTTTGAGATAAAAGAACGGTTTTTGGATTCATGGGTAACTCGGAAGAGGTTATTATTACATTTTCGTAACCTCCTTACCAGATCAAGAAACAATTCTCCTTTTTTTTCGCAGTTAGAGAAGTACAGATTATTTTTTTAGAACAGTCTAAACGTTTTATAACAGATAATATTTGGAACTAAAAATTTGTTAGAGTAACTTAAGGCTGATCTCAAATCCATAAAGAACTACTTTCTGACACATTTTTGAATTAAACTTTGTTCGGAAACGCATGAAATTGGCACATGTCCTTTTTCAAAAACTATGTAATCGAAAGTCGTTTTCAATTTTTTGATAACGGCAGAAGATTTTTCAGAAAATATTGTCAAATTCGGCGTTTTGAACCGAATTTCTGACGCGACAGAACTAAAAAGGGTTAAAAAACTTGTCGTCAGGTGACAAGAATAGCTTATAACGGTATAATTTATTTATCAAAAAAGGGAAAATGCTATTTGTTTCCAAATCATTTCAATAGTCGTTGTTGTTGTTGATTCGACCCGAGGGCCCGGTGAGCAATTTCAATAGTCAGTGGCCTGCCAATTTTACGCCTTTACGTTTAAAAATGTGTCAGAAACTGTTTCAGAAAGTCTTGTGTTGTTGAGAAGGGAATTTGAGATAACCTTAAAGAAAAATGTCCACGGACTCACAACTTGCGAAACAATTCGCATACGTATTAGCATACTTATTTAAGAAATTTTGTATGATAAACACCTTCCCCTTCCTTGAAGTTTTAAAACGTCTTTTTAAAGTCTCTGATCACTCATTTTTTCCTCATATCAAAGCCAAAACATATTTTCTTTCCGGATACTGATAAGGAACTCAACTTTTAGAAAATTGATTTATCCTATCCTAATATCATCATTATCAATTCCCTAACTGCATTACCTAGTTATTTACTGACAACATATTAACCTAAACTATTGATGAATTTTCTTCTCAACTATCTCATCACCAGCACACTGATGAAAACTATTTTCATTTCTTAAATTCGAGATAAAAGAACTGTTTTCGGTATCGTGGGTAACTCAGAACAGGGAACGTTACATTTTCGTAACTCCCCTTGCTAGATCCAGAAACATTTTTTACTTTTTCTCGCAGTGCGAAACATATAGATTTTTTTTTTGAACACTCGTAACTGTTGTATAACAGAGATTATTTTAAGCTAAAAATTTGTTAGAGTAATTTAAAGGAAAAGTCTACTCACTCACAACTTACGAAACAATTTGCATTATTTAACATCATAACTTATATTTAAGGTGGTTCTCAAATGACCTGCTCAACAACGCGAAACTTTCTGACACATTTTCTGACTCATTTTTAAACACAAAGGCATAAAATTGGCAGACCTGACTATCGGAGAGCATTGGAATCGAAATGAGTTTTTCAATTTTTTGATAAATAAATTACTTATTAGTTACAAGTGATTCGTGTCACGTGACGACACGTTTTTCATATTTCTCGTGCTGTAGTGTCGGAAATTTTATTCAAAACGTCGACTTTGACAGAATTTTCTGAAAGATTGTCCGCTTTTACCAAGAAAAGGAAAACGTCTTTCGATAACAAAGTTTCTGAATAAGAACACCTGCTAATTTTATGCGTTTCTGAAAAAAAAAAAAAAAAGAATTAAAAAGTACGTCATAAAGTAGGCAGTTTGGATTTGAGAAGAGCTTTTAAGAAATTTTGTACCATAAACACCGTCCACTTATTCCTTGAATTTTTAAAACGTCATTTTAAAGTCTCGGATCATTAATTTTTGCTCATATTAAAGTTATATTTTTCACTTCATCACCACATCATGTACATTTCATCACTTCATCACCACTGCTGAAAGTTGTTTTTATTTCTTAATTTTGAGATAAAAGAACTGATTCTTGAGGTAAAAGAATGGTTTTCGGAAATGGGTAACTCGTAAAAGGCTATATTAGATTTTCGTAACTCCCCTCCTTGCTAGATACAGAAACATTTTCCCCTCTTTTTCGCAGTGCAAGAAGTAACGTTTTTTTTTTTTTTCCCTCTGTTAGAACGCCCATAAAAATTTAAAACAGACAATATTTGAAAAATAAAATTTGTTAGAGAAGGAAAAAGCCCACTCACTCACAACTTACGAAACAATTCGCATACATTATATACTTATTGAAGATGCTTCTCAAATGACCTGATTTAGAATCGAAATGAGTTTTCCATTTTTTTTTTATAAATAAATTACTTATTAGTTATAAGCAATTCGTGTCACGTGACAACACGTTTTTCACATTTCTCGTGCTGTGGTGTCGGAAATTTTGTTCAAAACGTCGACTTTGAAAGATTGTCTGCCTTTACCAAGAAAAGGAAAACGGCTTTCAATTACAAAGTTTCTGAATAAGAACACCTGCCAATTTCATGCATTTCCGAACAAAATTGAATTACAAAATATGTCATAAATTAGGCTGTTTGGATTTGAGAACAGCCTTTATTTAAAAAGTTATGTACAATAAAAAACCTTCCATTTCCTTGAATTTTTAAAACGTCTTTTTAAAGCCTCGGATCATTCATTTTTTCTCGTATCAAAGTCAAAACATTTTTTCTTTCCAGATACTGATATGGAGAACTCAGCTTTTAGAAAATTGATTTCTCCTATCCTAATATCATCATTATCAGTTCCTTAACTGCATTACCCAGCTATTTACTGAGAACATATTAACCTAGGCTATTGATGAATAGCAGTCATTTGCATACAAATTGAAAAACTCATTTTTTTCGCTCTTATCTCATCACTAACATCACTTCATCACACTGCTGAAAATTGTTTTCATTTCTTAATTTTTTTTTCTTCCGCCTCTGGAGTAAAAGAAGTGGTAAGTATACTGAATAAATAAATATGCTTACTGCATGTGTTGTGTTACTTACAAAGTAGTAAACGTTGTGCTTAAGTTATTGACTATGCTATGAATGTTTAACTTCATAAATATAACTTTCATGCTGTGTAGCATATGTATATTATAAAGGACAAACGTGTCCGTGCGTAACGCTGACGTCCTTTTGATGTTGGCATCACACTCTTAAAAAAATCCGTGAAAATACAAGAAATTTTCCGTAAAATTTCACGGAGAAGTTTCTTTTTTCCAAAACAACAGTACAATTTCCGTAAATGGCATTAGTTCCGTAAAGGAGATTTCAAATCCGTAAATATGCAGAAAGTTTTCCGTAAATTTAATGGATTTTGTCCGTATTTCTTTCAAAACAGTACAATGTCCGTATTTCTTCCAAAATAGTGCAATTTCCGTAAATAACTTTTAGAGGTTTGCGTTACAGAAATTGCCTTGTTTGAAATGGGAATTAAGATTGTTGTATTTACTAGAGTTCTTCAAGGATCCAGGCCTGACCCGGCTCAACATGCTGGCCCATTCTAACCGGGCCCATGTCTGGACAGTATTTTTTTGTGAAAATAATAGTAATATTTATATTTATTAATGAAATATTTAAAAATTGATTATTTTTATAAGTTCCAGAAAAAATATTTTTTTAAATCTATTTTTTATTTTTATTAATAGTGCTTCCAAATTAAGACTTCTTTTTTTCCCTACTTTTTTAAAATTTTATTTTAACTTTTCTAACGTGAGGCAATATTGGGTTATTTAAAGGTTTCATAACATAATATCTCTGTAAGTTATCGCTATGTAAATGGTATTAAACTAAACTGATTTGGATTATAAATTTATGAATTAAACTAAAATTTATTATTTTATAAATTATAATTTTACAACGTTTATAATTTTTTCCTTAAATTTATAAGAATAGTTAATATTTTTTCTTTACTTTTATAAAAATGAAGTTTACAATTTTATTAACTTTATAATTTATTTCTTTAGCTTTTTCTAGAACTTCAAAATTTTCAATACGAACTATTATATTCAATACTAATTTTGCCATCGTATTTTAATTCTTCTGAAAATTTTATTTTCGGTTACCAAACAGAAAGTCATTCGGTCAAGTAGTTTAGGAAGTTTAAAAGTTTAACGTTTCGAACTTTTAATGTTAAATTCATTTTTAATAAAACAAATTGCAATGCGGTTAGTTTTTTAAGCATAATTCAAAAACTACTGGGCAGAATGAGTTGTTTTTAAATCGCAGATTTGAAGCTTCTAAAAATTTATTTCTGTTTCTTACGTTCAAAATCATGTTTTTTTTTTTTTTTTTTTTTTTTTTTTACGAAAGTCATAATTATTATTATTATTATTTTCTTTTTAAATTGTATGACATTTTGGAAGTTACCTTTGAATTCAAATATGGTGTAAAAATTTAGCTATTAGTATTGAAATTTTTAAATTTTGTTACAATATCTAAATGTAAACTTACCACCATAAGCAAAATTTAAATATAGTATTAATTAGTAGACGTTCTTATATTAATCGATTGGTACCAGTCACATTTTTATACGATGACTTGCGGCAGATTTATAGGTGGTTATACTCTTTTTTTTTTCCTCCACAAATGTACATAAAAGTAAATAATAATTAACTTCTTTCTTGGTCTTTGTAAGATAAGTTTTAAAAGTTGAGAAATAATATACAATATCTTATATTAAATGGAAACGAATCCTTTTCTTTGTAAACGTAAAACTTTAAAATTATCCAGCGCATTTCTTATTGCACATTATATAAACGTTTTTCTCTTATCTCATTACAAATAAGAATTCGTCAGACTATTGTAAATTGTTTTTATTTCTTATGTTTTTATTTCTTTTCCCCGTGGAGTGAAGAAAGGATAAGTACTGAATAAATAAATGAAAAGCTTATTGAAAGAATACATTAATGTTGTTAGTTCTTAAAAATTGTTTTATTCTGTGGATGAAGTTGTTATGGGGGATGCTATCATATGGAAAAGCTATAATACTAATATTCTAAATACTTCAGGATTTGAGATGTTGTTTATTAATACGCTAAAGCACCGATTATCCGAAGGTGCTACGACTGGGCCCACTTCGAATAACTGGACAGATTTCTCATATCTGGACTATTCTATCATATGGTAAAGCTATAATACTATTTCTTTTGTCTTGAAAATCCGAGACATTATTTAGTAATACGCTAGAGCACCGATTATCCGAACCTGTTACAATTGGGCCCACTTCGAATAACTGGACAGATTTGTCATATCTGGACTATTCTGTCATATGGTAAAGCTATAATACTAATTTTTTTTTTGTCTTGAAAATCCGAGACATTATTTATTAATACAGTAGAGCACCGATTATCCGAAACTGTTACGTCCAGACCCAGTTTGAAAATGCGAAAATTTGAATAACTGGGCAAATCTATCATATCTGGACTATTAGATCCACTGCAAGAGGGAACGTGTCTACCTTTATAGGTTCTCACACCCCTCGAGTTGTGGTAAAGCAAGAGCCGTCGTGGTAGCTCGACATATGGCCGCCTAGTAACCGTCTCCCCTATGGGGTTTCGCGAACGAAGTCATCGGGGGTTCCTCGGTGGTTCATCAAGGTTCCGTCCCTACGGAAGTTTCCTCCGAGACGTGAAGTTGCTGTCGTGGCGACCTATGTCATCGACCTTCGTAAATTGGCTTGGGAGTCCGCAGTTGGGGAGCGGCCCCAGGCCGATCGCAGCGCCGAGGTGACACAAAGCCTCTGGTGCGTTATAAGTCCCTTAGAGACTTGGGCGCGATGGTCGGAACGCGAGCCGGCGACCCCCGTGGGCTTCTGGCGGCGCGAGCTCATTTTATATCTGGACTATTATATCATACGGTAAAGCTACAATACTGAGATTCTAATTAATCTTGCAGATCTGAGACATTATTTATTAATACAGTAGATCACAGATTATCCGAACACGGTACGACCGGGCCCAGGTCGAACACGCGAAAATGCGGATAACTGGGCAAATATATCATATCTGGACTATTCTATCATATGGTAAAGTTACAATACTAAGATTCTTATTAGTCTTGAAGACGTGATACATTATTTATTAATATAGTAGAGCATCGATTATCCGAATCGATTACGACGGAGTCCAGTTCGGATGTGCAAAAGTTCGGATACGCAAAAGTTCGGATAACTGGAGAGACTTATCTGGACTATATTATCACATGATAAAGCTAAAATACAAAGATTCTTATTAGTCGTTATGTTCTGAGATATTTGTATGTTTAGAGATTCACACGGCATTCACTCTGTAGCAACAAGATGATGCTGCATGTTCCCAGTGTAGAGATCTGACGTCAAAGATCCAACCCAAACGGAGCTGCTGAGATATAGTTTTTTAGGAACTCCGGCCCCAGAATTAATTGTTTAATTTCCAGCCAGAGTGCGATTAGAATTGGATCTGGGCAGACTGCCTGATCAGGGGCTCCTGCTGCCGCTCTTACTAAGGCTGATATATTTTCAGCAACAAGCCCCTATTTGCCCTAAATCCTAGTACTTATTGTAATTATACTGTTTTATTGAAGTGTAATGTTAATCTAGAACTCTTCAAACTTTTGTTACATAGTAAAGTAGTGTACTTGTTGGATTTTCCCGTTATTATATTTATTAATTTAGTAGATATGTATTAAAATTATTAATATATTAGATTTTCGAAACCTGTTACGATCGGGACCAGTTCGGATAACTGGACAGATCTGTCGTATTTGGACTATTCTACCATATGGTAAAGCTACAATACTTGGATTCGTTTTGAAGATTTCAGGCCCAGTTCGGATATGCAAAATTCGGATAACTGGACGGATCTGTCGTATCTGGAGTATTCTATCATATAGTAATGCTGAAATACTTCGATTAATCATGAAGATCTGAGACATTATTTATTAATTTACGGTAACTACCGATTATCCGAACCTGTTACTACCGGCCCGAATGCGGATAACTATACAGATCTATTATATGTGGACCTGGACTATTCTATCATATGGGAAAACTATAATAATCAGATTCTTATTAGTCTTTATACGTTCTGATAGATTATCTGTTATGACGGGCCCAGTTCGAATAACTGGATAGATCTGTCGTATCTGGAGTATTCTGTCATATAGTAAAGCTACAAAACTAAGACTTTTAATAGTCTTGATGATCTGAGACATTATTTATGAAAACGGTAGATCGCCAATTATCCGAACCTGTAATGAGCGGGGACAGTTCGTATACGCAAGAGTCCAGATAATTAAACAAATCTATAATATATGGACTATTCTATCATTGGTAAAGCAACATTACTAAGATTTTTATTAGTTTTGAAGATCTAAGACATTAATTATTAATATAGTAGAGCGCCGATTATTCGAATCTGTTATTGGCGGGCCCAGTTCGAATACCAAAAGCTCTAATAACTGGATAGATCTGTCCCCTCTAAGCTACTCTGTCATATAGTAAAGCTACAATACTAAGATTTTTAATAGTTTTGAAGATCTGAGACATTATTTATTAAAACGGTAGATCGTCAATTATCTAAACTGTCATGACCGGGGACAGTTCATATACGTAAGAGTTCGGATAACTAGACTGATATATAATATATGGACTATTCTATCATTGTTAAAGAACCATTACTAAGATTCTTATTAGTCTTGAGGATCTGAGACATTAAGACAGTAGAACGCCAATTATGAGAACAATTATATGCAAAAGTTCGGATAACTGGACAAATGAAAATCCAATTGAAAGCACACTGCGTACAGACTGTGAATAAAGAAAAAGTGGTTGCACCAATGATGCAAAACATTTGGCGGGCAATTTTAATATATATTTTTTTATATTGTGTAGGCAACAATATTTCAACTGTTCATAACTGTGAATATTCCATAGGTTATAAACATATCAGAAGATGTGGAAAAAATTACTTTTCTATTATTTGGACG
Organism: Maratus michaelseni; assembly: GCA_963931845.1. NCBI lineage: Eukaryota > Metazoa > Arthropoda > Arachnida > Araneae > Salticidae > Maratus > Maratus michaelseni. The sequence goes on along the minus strand of OZ007590.1, from coordinate 340,413,952 downwards.
TTCATTGTTATTGGATAATCGATGCTCTACTGTACTTAATATTTTAATACAATTTAGTAATTTAAATAATATTAATAATTTTTAATAGATGCAAATAAAATGTTAATATTTTTTTTTTCTGAGAGAGTTTAGCGCCTCCTGTTAATACATGAAACACTTGCTACCGAAGAGATAATTAATCAATGAAATTTACAATAAAAATCTCTCCAAATTTAATTTTTGTTACATAACATTTTCTTCAGCTAATCTTCTCAAATATGCACACTGATGCTTTATTCGCTTAGACAGAAGAGGCTGCTCTTGTTAAGTTATTGGCTATACCATAAATGTTAAACTTCATAAATATCGTTGCCTGGCGTGTTAAAATGTTGCGTAGAAGTTAACTATTTTCCTATAAATTTCAATATTTACGAAGCTTATAAAATACATTTTAAGTGATATTTACTTTAAAGTTTATGAAATACAACGATTATAAAGTATTGATAATGGCTTCATCAAATATACGATAATAAAGTAAAAAGTTCCCATGTATGTAAGGAAAGCACATATTTATGAAAGTAGTAGTTAGAATAAGATCTTATTTTGAAATTTAAATTTAAAATAAGCAACATTTATGTTGTTTTGTAGATTTAAATCCATCTAGTTAAATGTTAGTTGGAAATCTTACTAAATTTTTCACATTTAACGTCTCTAATTTAAACTAATACACATAGTATTCTTTTAAATATATAATAATAATAATAATAATATAATAATAATAATAATAATAATAATAATAATAATAAAATTAAAAAATAATACCTATTACTTTATTATTCTCAAATATCAAAGTGATAAAACACATACAAATTCGCAGATAACGTATACATATTTACACACTAGAATCATAATTGATCGATCGTATTAAATTTTAATTTAATATTTTTATTTATATAATATTTTTATTATTTAAGAGTTAACTTTAAGTATATTTATTCAATGTAATCTGAGATAGGATATCGTAATGTGATATTTGTTTTAACTGAATTTCATTGTAATAACATTGGTTAAATAACCGAAATATAAATGGGTTAAATATACAAAAATCGGATTATTTAATTAATTTAGTTGTACTACATCTTTAAGCTTAAATTGTGTACACACCATTTACACATCTACATTCCAATATAACAAAGATTTAATACATATATATTTCAACTGAGTAATTTTCCATAATCGGAATGTCCCATTTTTTTAGCTCTGTTTTAGTCCGTGTTACCGTTGTAACTTTTCTGTCCATAAAACTTTAAAGTTAAAAATTATTCATTTATAATAACTCCGCCAATACAAATAAACTAATCGACTTCTGAAAATTTCATTGAATATTAGATTTACTATTATTATTATTTTTTTTTAATCATGTATAATAACTCGAGAAAAAATATTAACTAACCGATCTCAAAATAATTTTATAAAACATTCGGACTAATTTTTTGCATTAATTTTGTGTAATGGAATGTAAAAGCTCGTATCATGCAAATATTAGGAAAGATAAATAATAAAATTGCTTACATTTGTCAAAAAATATTACATTTTGTCGCCACTACCATATGTTCTCTCATGTATTATTATTACTATCTTGTACTTTTAACTGCTTTATTCAGCTTGAAAGATTTTCCGTAATCGAAAGGTTCCATATTATTTTGTAACATGCTGTTTAATCAAATTAAAAGAATAACAAAGACAGTCTATAATTACCTAAAATTAAAAAAAGATCGTATATGATAACAAAAGAAAAAAAAGGAAGGAAAGAAATGGACTAATCGACCGCTGAATAATTTTATAAAACATTCAGATTTCCAAATGTTTTTTGTTGAAATTATGTGTAACAAAAAAAGAAAAAAAAATCATACCATGCAACTATTTGGAAGGATAAATAATAAAACTTACTTACTTTTGACATAATGTATTATTTTTGTCGCCACAATCATTATTTATGCGCTTATGCATTATCACCATCTTGTCCTTTTTAGCTCACAGGCTATCAAAGCCTGAGAGCTTATGTGCCTACCGGTTCTGTATGTATGTACTTATGTATGTACGTACGTATGTATGTACGTACGTATGTATGTACGTAACGCGATAACTCTTCCTAGAAATATCCGTTTTCCTTCAAATTTTGTTTATAGGTTCACTGTGTTAAGGCGCTTCCCTGATTAGTTTTCGGGATTGATTGGTTAAGTATAAAGGGGGGAACGGGGGGCTAATCCCCCCCCCCCCTAATTTATATAAATGGGTTTTTCATGCAGAATTATTCCGTTTTCCTTCAAGTTTTGTTTATAGGTTCATTGTGTTAAGGCGCTTCCCTGATTAGTTTTCGGGATTGATTGGTTAAGTATAAAGGGGGGGGGGACGGGGGTGCTAATCCCCCCTTAATTTATATAAATGAGTTTTTAAAGCGGAATTATCCGATTTTCTTCAAATTTTGTATATAGGCTCATTGTGATAAGGCACTTCCCTGATTAGTTTTGGGGGTTCATTGGATAAGTATAAAGGGGGGAAACGGGGGCTACCCCCCTTAATTTAGATAAATGGGTTTTTCATGCAGAATTATCCGATTTTCTTTAAACTTTGTATATAGGCTCATTGTGATAAGGCACTTCCCTAATTAGTTTTGGGTGTTCATTGGGTATGTATAAAGGGGGGTAAACGAGGGGCTAATCCCCCTTAATTTAGATAAATGGGTTTTTCATGCAGAATTATCCGATTTTCTTCAAATTTTGTATATAGATTCATTGTGGTAAGGCGCTTGCCTGATTAGTTTTGGGTTTTCATTTATTAAGTATAAAGGGGGAACGGGGTGGGCTCACCTCCCTTAATTTAGATAAATGGGTTTTTCAAGCAAAATTATCCGATTTTTTTCAAATTTTGTGTATAAATTCATTGTGGTAAGGCGCTTGCCTGATTAGATTTTGGGGGTTTATTGGTTAAGTATAAAGGGTGGGAACGGGTGCTTACCCCCCCCCCCTAAATATATTGTCGATTTCTTTATTTTTCGAGTGGTATTATTCTTTGAAAAAATAGCATAATATACAATTAGTGTGAATAGCCTGTGAGCTCAATGCCCTAAGTTTAACTGGGCAGTTTTCTTTATTTATTGATTTGTTCTACTTTAAGAATTTACAATAATCGAAATGTTCCGTGTTTTTTGTAACACGCTGTTTCCTCAACTTAAAACTATAGCAAAGACTCTGCCTATAATTACTTAAAATATAAAAAAAACCGATCGTATATAATAACGAAAACAAATAATAACAGATGAATTAATCGACCTCTGGAAAAAATTATAAAACACTCGGATTTCAAAATGTTTTTTGTATGAATAGTGTGTGACAAAATATAAACATTCATAGCATGCAAATATTTGGAAGGATAAATCATAAAATTGCTTACAGTTGACATAATGTATTAACTTTTGTCGTCACAATCATTCGCCCATGCATTATCACCATCTTATCTGTTTTAGTGCTGTGCCCTGCTTTAAGAATTTTCCATAATCCAAATATTCCATATATTTTGTAAACCGCTATTTCTTTAAATTAAAACAATAGCAAAGAGTCTAATTACTTACAATTAATATATATATATATATATATATATAACAAAACATGAACTAATCGAGCTCTGAAAAATTTTACGAAACATTCGGATTTCAAAATGTTTTTTGTAGGAATAGTGTGTGACAACATATAAAAATTCAAAGCATGCAAATATTTGGAAGGATAAATCATAAAATTGCTTACAGTTGACACAATGTATTAACTTTTGTCGCCACAATCATTATTTATGCGCCCATGCATTATCATCAGCTTGTTTTTTTCATTGCTTTGCTCTGCTTTAAGAATTTTCCATGATCGAAATATTCAATATATTTTATAACACTCTGTTTCCTCAAATTAAAACAATAGTACTAGTTACTAGTTACTTAAAATATATATATATATATCGCATATAACAAAACAGGAACTAATTGACCTCTGTGGAAAATTTTACAAAACATTCGGATTTCAAAATGTTTTTTGTAGGAATAGTGTGTGACAACATATAAAAATTCAAAGCATGCACATATTTGGAAGGATAAATCATAAAATTGCTTACATTTGACATAATGTATTAACTTTTGTCGCCACAATCATTATTTATGCGCCCATGCATTATCACCATCTTGTCTTTTTAACTGCTTTGCTCTGCTTATTCTCCTCTGGGCATATTAACCCAAGCTATTGATGAACGACCTCCATTTGCATGCAAATTGAAAAATTCATTTTTTCTCTCTTTTTACGTCTAACAGCACTTTATCATAATGCTGGAAACTTTTTTCACCATTTTTCTCCGCTGTGAACCGAAAGGGAAAAAAAATATAAATATGGGCAAGAGAAGACAGCATTTAGCGTATAAACAAAATATATGCACAGCTTAAGTTATGGCTAAAAAATACTAACTGTGTTTAAATAATTATAGCAGGGTAAAAACGTAACCTCATACATTTTTACAACATGTTCGCAATTGTTATGAGTGTAATTTATTGTTAGCAGTGTAATTAAATAGACGTGCTGAAATCATCCATCCTACTTATGCGAGAAAAAGGAAAAATAAAGTACACATATTTAGGGCAGTTATATTTGCTTTAAGTGATAAATAGCTTGTGTTATTTTTTTTAAGTATATTTTAGTAGCAGCTAGAGAATTAACATTATACGTATAGTGCGCGCACTTAAATAGACTAGTTTTATTATATAGTTAAATTTAAGCACACCAGGAAATCTAACGAAATGTTTTTAAGCACTTTTCTTGCGAATATAAAACATATTAATGTTGCTGTTTTCTTTTTAAGCGAACGTTTTTATATAGGACTATCTATATTATAAAGTAAAAACATGCCCATGAGTACTGTTGACGTCATATTGCGGGGGCAACAACTGATCAATAAATTTAGCTTTTATTACAGTTAACTTCTAAACATTGAATAATTTCAATTTTTACGTACCGTTGAATAGGAAAAAAAAAATGTTCTTTCGATTGCAATTTGTTTAAAAACTGTATCTCAATTTACTGACTTTTGATTTTTTTTTTTTTTCAAGGAGGATTTTTTTAAATATTTACCTCTATCGCGTGCAACCCAATTACGAAAGATTAATCCATTTGCACTTAAAACACTATAAATAGTCTAGTATTTGTTTCGTTTCCATAAAGAAATTAAAACTTCATCAATAAGTAAATAATAATAATATAAATAAAACACAAAATTAACAGATATTTAATCGAACTACCCACTTAACCATTTAAGCACTGAAATTATTAGAATCAAAAAGGCTGTTGTAAATAACAAAATCTTTGGCTATTGACTCATGGCACATGCGTCTAATACGAAATTATATTAAGTTTAACTAAATTTTTGCCTACTACGTGATGTGTATAAATTCTGTAGATCATATACAGGGCTATACAACAGAATTCGTAAGCATTAATAAGTGTGAGTGTGGGTTGTTTAAAGGTGGTTTTTAATTGAGTTATGCAGTTTCAAGCTAAACTATATTTAGTATATTAAGAGATGTTTGTAGAATATAAATAAAATCAGGAATACGCAAAGATTTTGATACCTGCCCGTCTATGGATGGTTGTCAGGTCCCTGGCACCTATAGGCTTAAAAACTATTGTTAGGGAACTATTGTGATTATTATCTTATTATTATCTTATTGTGTGTGTATCTTTTGTGTACGGTGAGGCTTTTCAGTACTGGAATCTTAATCCGGGGGGTAGCAAGTTGAATACAATGGAAGAAGTATGTCCTTTGTGATGTGGTCTTCCATAGATAAGAAAGAGATTGCACCCATTATTTAGGAAGACAGACCCTTGGAAACAGACCAGGAGCCCCGTAGACAGAAAGGTGCTCTGGAGAATGACCAGAGAGGAAGTTAGTTGGAACGCAGGACTGGAGCGTGTAGGTTGGTTGTTCAGAGAGCAGCTCTGGGCACGTGTGTGGAACGAGATCTCTCGAAAGGAAGAGATATAGCGTGTGTGAGATTAATTGAAATATTGGTTCTGAGTGAATGAACGTAGTCTAACGGTACACGTAAAGCGTTTGCTGTAATTATTTTGATTTAAATGTTAAACCGGATAATTTACATCCGAGTTCAAGTGTAAATATTGTTAATAAATTGTTAGTTTAAGTGTAATAGAAAGAGTTAGGTTTTTCTTGAATATACATCACGTATCGTGTCCGATATCACGTATTCATATCGGTGGTGGCAGCATATCAAAAGACCGGATTATATTTCGAAGTCGTGTGGACGGAGAAGTGGAATCCGACAATGGTAATTTCTGTTAGTATGATTTTAGTAATTTTAAGCGTGTTTTTGCCTGAATTAAATATTAGCTTAATATGTGGCGTGTATAAAAATCTGTAGGAAACATACAGGAGTGTACAAAAGAATTAAAGTACGTTTCTGTCTATTGGTAGAAATTGCTGGAGGTGAAATTTCAACTGTGTTGTGTGTTTTCTTACTAAACAAAATTTTTATTATACTATGTAAAATATATACAAATCTAAAGATGATATACAGGGCAGCAAAAAATGATTCGATTACCTTTCCGTCTATGTACGGTAATTGTTGAAAATTGGCATTCAAATGTATTATACGTTTCCTAAAACGTTTACTTAGGTATCTCAGTTACTTTAAAGTGAAAAACAAATATGTCTGTATAACACCTTCCTTTAATCTTCGTTTCTTTTTAATCATCGATGTTTTAATCCACTCGGGTCTTTAAATTTTGTCCCTTTTTAATTTTCGGTGTCAAAACAAACAAACAAAAAAAAAATCATATTATTTCAGTCATTAAAAAAAAAGGAACATTTTTAGTAATGTCTCATATGAATAGTATTGAGTAATGTGTCATAGGAATAGTATTGAGTAATGTGTCATATGAATAGTATTGAGTAATGTCTCATATGAATAGTATTAAGTAATGTCTCATATGAATAGTATTGAGTAATGTCTCATATCTTCAAAATAAATTAGAATATTAGTATTTTAGTTTTACCATATAATAGATTACCTCATAACATTTTATCCATAAAGTAAAACAAATATTTGAAAATGAAATGCGGCATAACATCTTCTTCCACTCAGGTCTTTAATTGTTGCCTCTTTTTAACATTCGGTGTTAAACAAAAAAAATGTTAATTTTATGTTAGTACTACTACTAATAATATCAATTTTTGTCATTAAAAAAATGAAACATTTTTAGTAATGTCTCATATGAGTAGTATTGAGTAATGTCTCATATCTTCAAAATAAATTAGAATAAAAGTATTTTAGTTTTACCGTATAATGGATTACCTCATAACATTTTCTTCTATAAAATAAAACAAATATTTAAAAATGAAATGTGGCATAACATCTTCTTCCACTCAGGTCTTTAATTGTTGTCCCTTTTAAATCTTCGGTGTTAAACAAATAAAAATGTTCATTTTATGTTAGTAAAAAAGCCATTTCATTGATTTAATAAAGAAACACTTTTAGCACATTTTGCAGAAAAAAATGATCTATTTCGAAGCTATTATTCATATTAAGTGAATTCTTTTGGGTATATTAATTAGTCTGCTTACTTAATTTTTTTGCTGATGATATAAAATGACTTTCTAATTTCGCTCTTTTTTTTTTTTTTCATTTTTCTGGATTTTTTATTCCTGCATCAGAGTATTTCCCTCAAAGAGCAAATTTCGAATAGGTGTGCTGTAAATGGCAAGCGATAATTCGATTAATAGAGTCTAGTGCATCTGCAAGTTCATTAGAGACCAATGATCACTTGATGAAACGCAATTACCGTAACGACGGGGTGACGCAATAGGGTTGCCATAAATGAGGCCATAGATGCGGGCGGCTTGGACAATTTATGGAATCATCGCCAAGTGTGGATACCTAATGGCCCGGATTAGATGGTATATGCAATTGCTTGGAATTAACAACAGTGAATGGTACATGGCGATAAATTATTCTATGGGGATGTGACTTTCAGATTTAAATTGGATATATCTAGCGGAGTAATGAATTACACTGCATCTGAAGGATAATGGAAGAAATTGTTTATAAATTAATTCGTGAAAACAATAAATATGTAATAAGAGGAATGCATTTCAATGATAAATAAATAAAAAGGAAATAAAGAAAGAAGAAAATACTTTTTGGATTGATTTCTCTTTATACAAAAGAAAAAGCTAAACAATAATTTTCAGTATTAGATTTCAACATGATCTCTCAAATTTTATACTAAATACGTTAATTCTCATGTAACATATACAGATAGATGAACTTCTAAATTTTTTTACACACACATACACACACACTTACATACAGAATGTATTGTACGCGAACATATTCATGGAAAAATAAAAATAATATTATACATTTTCATTGTTTCTTTTTCATCCTCTTCAGAACTGCGAACTTCTGCGAAGCAATGACAATTTTGGCAGTTAGAATTTTTTATGAAATTTTAACTGCATCATACGTCAATGCAGCCAAACTTGTTCTCAGAGGAAAAGGGAAGAATGTATATAGATAGAAGCCAAATTACACGTCCTAAAATTACATTCCACTTTACGGAGTTTACAGCATTAAAAACGTGTTGGATGGTGCGGTGGGAAAATGTACTTGGGCTACATTATGTATGCACTACATGACCATCTACAGTGCTTGAAAAAAAAAAAAAAAAAAAAAAAAAAAAAAAAGATAATTTCCAAATTTATATTGCTATAATTAAAATTTTACAATATTTGATGTAAATTATTCCATTTCTACAAAAAGAATATACTTAAAAATCTTTGTTACGTCAAACATTCCTCAAAATATTACGAAGATTTATTGTTATGTATCTTCAATTCCATTTGTACAGGAAGAAAGAAAGTAAGAAAAATAAGATAGGGACAGCATAGAATTCGGAAAAATAAAAAAGGTAAAAAAACAAAAATTAAAATAGCACTATTTTTAATCAATTTTATGAATATAACTATCATAGAGTTAGAGAGTTCTTAAGAGTATCTGTGGGAATTTGTTTTCCAAGAATTTTTGATAGCAGATTTTATGCCCTCCTTATTGACGTAACACTTGCCCTTGGTGTAAATATATTCACCAATATCCTCCAAGGGTTTTTTTTACTTGATTTATGTCAGGATTCTATGATGGTCAGTCCAACAACGGTACTTCATTTATTTTAAACCATGATTTTGATAATGATGATACATGGATTGGCGCATTATCCCGTTGAAAAAAAATGTATTTGCCTGGCGGAATGGGACGAGTTTCTGGTAATAAATTGTCAGCAAAAGTATCTTGTCAAGCTACAGAATTTATTTCATTATTTAAAAACGTGATTGGAGCAGTCACATTATATACAAAACGGCCCCCAATCAAACACACTTCATAATCCGCACTGTCGTTTAGAGAATATTTCTTTTTAGACGAAAAATCAAGCCAGTAATAGTAAAAAGTGTTCCGTTCTTCTCAATTTAACTTCTTTTAGTCGGAGAAAAATACGTTTTCGCACTTCTTACCATATACACATTAATTTTACCAATTTGTCGTATTATACACATTAATTTAAGCAATTTGTATTTGACTTGATTTGGATAGTTTTGAATATGCAGAAAGGCAAATTCGGTAGTTTTTACACTCTCTTATTTAACTCGACTTGGTTTTTGTATGTATAGATATTGATTTTTAACTGACTTGCTGTTAATGCTAGAATTAGACTTTTGATGTTTTGGAAGTTACCTTTCGTAATCTGCAGAGGTAGGCTATTTCAGACATTTAGTATACAGATAGTCTACATTCTCTTTTCACATAGATATTTACGAAACAAATATCATTAACTGGTATTGACTAGCAAGACCAAATCATGGTTTCGAAAAAAGCAAGGTCAGCTATCCTCCATTCATTATGGAGGTTTTATGGTATAAATCCGCTAATACTACGTTTTGTAACATGTTTAGGTATTTATGGAGGTGCAGTTTATTGGAAATGGATTCCATTTGATTACTGTGACTCTTGAGGTTTTGTATCTGACCTTTCGTAATCTGCAGAATATTTCAGACATTTAGTATATATGGATTACACTCTCTTTTCACCAAAAAATTTATGCAGCAAATCAAATATCACCAACTAGCAATTGACTAGCAAGATCAAATCATTGTTATTGATTTGATCGTTGGTCAATAATGAAAACTAGAAGCTAAGAACAAGTTGATACATCTTTATAAAATTAGCTTCAAATTTTATATCCTATAAGTGTCATTATATGACTTTTTCCCTGCTGTATACACTGGAGTTAAAACTTTTCATAATAAAAATACAGAAGATAAATTATTTTTTCCAATTCTTACGCTCATTTTTCTTGAGAAACATATTTCAAATAAAGAAAATGGCGATTTTGCTTGCTTATTTATTTAGTTATATTTTTATATAAGAAAAGGCAAAACTGATTCCAAGCAGCACGCGTTAGCAGTTAATCACTTGGAGATGAAACTGGAAAGATGAAAAGATGGAGAAAAATATTGAGTTTTACATGGTCAAATAATATTTACGGAGCAAGAACATATTTCTTCAGAATTTCATGTTTAAAAATCACATTTGTCATGTTTTGTAGTTAGTATCATATTTTTGAAAGACACACACGATTAGTAAACGAAATTTTAAACAATTGTTTTCGTGTGGTCTTAAATCATTATTCTGTCTCTTGTTTTATATGTAGATGTTCAGAAAAAAAAATTGTAGTTCTTTATTTTATTTTATTTTTTTATTATTGTAGAAACATCTGATTCAAAAATGGGCTGATAGATATAAGAATGAAAATTGAAGAAACAGATTTATTTTTATGCGAATAGAAATGAGGATTTCTCATTTAAAAAACATAATGTTCTGTTTTTAATTTTCTTTAAATGTTTAGATTTTTTTTATATCATAATTTTGTAATTTTTATATTTTTTTGTAAGAAATCTTGGTGAAAAATTAGCACTGTTGTCAATGAAGTCTTATTAAGTAAGATATTACGAAAAAATAAGTAAGAATAGCAATTAAGAGTAATAAGCAAGTGTGTAAATATGTAAATAATAAATAAGTAAGCAGTAAATGAGTATTAACAATAGTAAGTATGAGTAGTACGATGCCCCCATTTTAGATTGTATAAGTGTACAGGCATCCACCGACTTATGTATTACGCGACCTGCGAAAATTCGTAGTTGCGTAATAAATCTCTAAAATTACATTTATGAATTTGTATGTTTGATATGCGTTTGCCTACTTTTGATAATTATTTTCTAAATAAAATAGGCAGATAAAAACCATACACATAGTTTTATATAGAGAAAGAGTTATATTTTTATTGGTGCTATACAAACAAATCTTTAAAAGAACAAACCCACTGTGAGATCTTGAAGCTTTCCCAGCTAATAAATATAGGTTCTCGCCTAAAACAGTTCCCACGGCTCGAGTTGAGACCACCTACGCAGAGCGGGACATCAAAAGCACTGTTCGATCTTTTCCTGGTGACAAGCGAGACTGCTAAGTTGAAAAGGCCAGACTCGTAGGCGACATCGCATGACACTTAAATGGATGACCCAGACACCCCATATCGTCACGGTTGCAACCTTGCTTCCCAGAGCAATCGAGATGATGAAATCGCCGTGACCCAATAGAGGTGTAAGTCGCCTATGATAGGACTAAATGTTACGGAGGTCACCGCCCATGCCCCCCCCCCCCCCCCGACCGTCAGGACTTTGGAGAAATTGGCCGAAGAGAGGATTCGGTTTTGGAGATCCGAAGAGAGAAGGAGGAGAAGGCTCAGCGCCGCTAAGTGAATGTGAGGGGTACCTTTAGGGCCTCATAATTTGAATGAATAGAGACTGTATTTCACAAACTCTAAGCCGTCTACGGACTCTGATGAAAACCACAACCCAGGACTTTGAGGATAAAAGAAACTTTCATGGATTCATTACAACTTGTAAATTGTCAGTGAATAAAATTCTTCTAGTTTTAAATAAGAAACCTGTCTCCCGTGTTTCTACGCTACCGAAATATAGAGAGATTCCGCTCGAAACACTGGAGTTATGACACCACTTTTAATTAAAATGAGGCAAAAACTCGGGTTACAGTCACTACAGTTATGTTTGCTGAATTAAAAAGATAAAAAATAAATAAAGTTTCTATGAAGAGGAGTATACGCAAAATGCTTTACAGGAAGGAAGGAAAGAGAGTGACTGATACGGTTGTTTAACTGACACAAGAATTAAAGCAAGCGACGAATTCATTTGTATAACTGGCTCAGCAATTACAGCTGTTTCTGTATAACGTTGACATTAATGAGCCTTTTTTGAGTCAAAATGAAGAACTTATTAATGATGATCTTATTCAGTTGGAGGCATTCTGATATGTCTCGCTAAAAGGCCATTTACATTACCAAAAAGAGTGTGACCACACAATCTAATCTAAATATGTTTGCGATGTCTCGCAACAACGTCAAAATGACAATTCAGATGACCTCGACAACCCTCAGCCTTCAACATTGAGTTGCTAGAGAACAGCATTTCACTTCACAACATGCACCTTCAGCGCTGACTCTCCCAGTACAGAATCAACTTATCTGTCACAATAGTCAATTCTACAATAGTGAAGCTACAAAGTATGCGTTCAAAAGAAAAACTTTTGGCCAACTAATTGTAGAGCATCAAGCCATACAGTTCCTGTTGGCTCTGAAATGGTGATGGGTATTGAATTTTCAAGAATGGCTTGGATGCGTGCTGCTTGGCTGACCGATAATGGACATCGTAATACCTACTTTACATCCATTGCAAAAGCTTTTGCTGGAGATGTTGCCAACAAATGTACTGCTGATGCAGTTCAGATTTTTTGTGGCAATAATTTTAATTCGGAATATCCTGTCGACTTTAGAAGAATGTGTGACGATACGCGCATTCCATTTAACTTAAAACTATTCTCAATAATCTATTACACATTCTGCGGTAATTATCACAGTATCTAGCCAAATAATTCATAAATGGCAGTCGTATTCCATGTTTACTCAGCCTGGCTGGTAGAAGATTTTGCAAGAGAAAACGCCATTATGGAGTTGAATAGACTATTAACTTATATAAATTATAAGTATTTAGAACATTTTCATATTTTCGTGGACATCTTTTAATAAAAATCACGTAAACTTAGATGTTAGAACAAGAAGGGAATTCAAAGACACAATAATTCTCTCACTACAAGCAGCATAGTTTTTAGATAACTGAAAATCAGCAAAATTCTGTGCTCTCGAGTTGATGCGTCTCGTTTTAAACTGGCGAGGTGTAGGAATCTCTTCACCAATGCAGAGGCAATTTAACCAATGAGCAGGTTACAAAGCTGCGGGATTCATTATTGTACGCGGCATAAAATTGAAGTGAACCGTCCTAACCGAGAATGCGCGGTAAATCGAGTTATGAGGGAAAAAAAGAAGAAAAAAGAAAATGGTGCAAAAATGATAAATGCTTTTAATAGAATGAATTCGGCTTCAGGATTTGGGGAATAAAAAGGGTTTTTTGAAGAAAAAACAAGTATGGGTAGTGATTTTAGACATTATTTGAAGGGGAATAAAATAGGAATTTACGCAATTTAAAATAAAAAGAAATTTAGATACGGAAATAAATTGAATATTATTTAATATAGGAAAAAAATAATAAACTAGGGTTGTAGAATAAATTTATCAGGGGGATTTTTATAGAACAATTTTAATAATATACGGGATTTTGAATTTTATAATATATATAATAAATATTGCAGTTACTTACAAAATTATAGTTAAGTAATTTACAAATTCGATTTACGTTAATTTCAAATTACGTAAAGTGTACGGAATGCATTACTTACGTAAGTCGGGGAATGCCTGTATTGTATTATATATGACTTCTTTACCGCCACATGTACTGAAGTTTAACTTCGTAATACAAATACAGAAAATATTTTTTTTTCCTTTTCCCTGTACTTTTTTCCCTTTGAGGAACACATTTCAAATAAAGGAAATGACAATTTTGTTTCCTTCTTTATTTAGCTAACACTTTTATAGAAGAGAAAGCAAAACGGATTCTAGCCAGCGCACGTTAGCAATTAAATACAAAGTGATGAAACTTAGAAAGATGAAAAAATGAAGAAAAATACGGAGTGTTACATGGTCAAATAATATTTACGGAACAAGTACGTATTTCATCATTGAGTCTCACATGATTTTCTTTTTTGAAGATTACATGCTTCATGTTTTGCCTCTCTGAAACAAATCGGTAGCTTTTTGTCCAAGCTTTAGTTTTACTAATATGTATCAATTCTCAAGTTTATATGCAGAGTGCTTCAATCTTTGTCAACTCTTGATTTTCACAGTTAAAAACCAGATTAATGGTCATAATTTAATAGAATTTTGTTACTTCATACCTTTTTTTTATTATTATTAAAACCATGGAGTTTTCCTGTTACCTGCTACAAATAATTAATGGGATATCATTTTATTGTCTTCTGATACTGTATTTCTTGAGATTTTGGCATCTATCTTTCATTAACTGTTTAGGCTTGAAGAACATTTTCAATACTTAGAGTCATCAAACTCTTCTTACGCCAAAATATTTTCGAAAGCATTAACTGACTATTGACTAGAAAGTTCAAATTAAGATTGTTGATTTGATATTGGTCAAAAATAAAATCCAGAAGCTTAAAGCAAGTAAAATAACCTATAAAACTAGCTTCCATATTTAGATCCTAATTGTAATTGTGATTATATGACTTTCTTACCGGTGTATTCACCGGAGTTTAACAATATAAAAATAGAAACTAATTTTTTTCCCCTATTTCTTTACTCTTTTTTATTTTTTCTCTCGAAAATCATATTTCAAACAAAGAAAATGTCAATTTTGTTTGCATATTTATTTATTTACAATTTTACAATAGGGAAGGCAAAACTGATTCCAGGCAGCACGCGTTAGCAGTTAATCATTCGGAGATGAAAATGGAGGGAAGAAAAGCTGGAGAAAAATACCGAAACTTAGACCTTCAAATAGCATAGACAGAACAGGAACATATTTCTTCAGAATTTCATGTTTGAAAATATAACATTCGTCATGTTTTGTAGTTGGCATCATATTTTTGGAAGAAACACGCCATTATTAACAGAAAATTTAAACAATCGTTTTCGTGTAGTTTTAAATAATTATTCTGTCTCTGTTTTATATGTAGATTCTCTCAATAAAATCGGTGGCTTTACAGTTCATCTTTATAGTTTCAGTAGAATATACCAATTCAGCAGTTTTCATTGAAGCGTGGCTTCTTTCTTTGTTAGCTTTATATTTTCACCTAAAAAAACCAAATTAATGATCATAATTTAACGGAATTTTCTGCTTGATATCTTAGTTTTTAAAAACAGTGGAAAATTTCCCATTATTGGAAACGGTTGCCGTTTGGTATTGCAACTCATGATGTTTGGGCATATATACTTTCCGTAATCTGATAGGCTTCAAGAATAATTTTCAACACTTACAAGGGAACATTTTAAAGCATTATGAGACAAAGTTTGAGAATCGATAAAAGTTTTCTGTTAAAATAATATTTTTTGATTTTACAGCAGCATAACTTTCTGAAAATGCAAATTTCGAGACCACTTATCGGACTTTTGGCAAAGAAATTTCTTAAAAAGAAGCAGTTTAAAATACAAATCAGTCAGTAATAAGTATAAAATATTAAAAAAAAGTTTAAAAATTCCTTCAAGAACCTATGAATTTGATTTTGAAAAAAAAATACAACATTATAATTGCATTTTTGGCGTCGCGAAATTGGCTTTATTTGTTAGAATTTTGCTCGTAGAATTTTGCTCGCCAACCCTGGAGTAATGTCGTAGTCGTCTGCTGTGTCTGAGTAGTAGTTTGGATTCGTAGCACTACGTTTGACTACTTAACTCGCTTTAAGCGTAAAATTAACAATTAAAAATTTAATAATAAAAAATTAAAAGTATTAAAAAATATATAAAATATGATTTTAACAGAGAAATTTTATCGGTTCCCTAACTTTTATGTATAAGGCTACAAAATGCACCATGTCTCGATGCTAGGTGCAAGCTGCATCAAAAGTGGTTCCCTTGTTAGTGTAGAGTCACCAAACTCTTCGCACAGCAAAATACACTGCTCAAAACAATTAGGAGAGCACATGGTTTTAACGAAATTCGCAAATACTTACACCGGTAAGTAACGTAAAATAAAACATCCATAATTTAAAGCGTAGCAGAAAACACAAGAAGAAAACTTCATATGCAAATCAAAGTTCATGACGTCAAAAACCAGAAAAGGAGATAAGTGCAGAAATCGAGATTCCGCAGAAACGTCCTTTTCACTGTCGCAGTTGCGAAATTCAATTGCTCAGCTTTTGTTTTGAGAAAAGGTGACTTGAAACTATCACAGCAACATGATTTATTGGAATCCATGGCTTGGCGTATTATCGGGAGATTTTAATTCAGGCAAACACAACGAAGTGTAGTGGACGCTGTTGGAGTCGCAAGAAGTATCATTGCAAAGCTGTGGGATCGATTCCAAGAAACTGGGAATGTTAGACGTCGACCAGGGCAAGGTGCTACCACAGCATTTGATGACCGATATATCCTGTTAACAGCTCGTCGAGACAGAACAGACAATGCTACTCAGCTGCAAAGGCAGGAAGGTTGTTCTTGGCAAAAGGACGAAGGTTATCCAGCCAAACAGTCCGAAATACGCTTCATCAGGGTAGTTTCTATGCACGTAGGCCAATGGTCTTTATTCTGTTGACCTCAAGTCACCGTGCCGCCCAAAGAAGATAAGCTGCTGAACTTCGAGATTGAGGCAACGTGATTGGTGTCAAGTGCTGCTTACAGACGAGTCCCGATTCAGTCTAAAGTGTGACACCCGACGTGTTTTGGCATAGAGGGAAAGGGGCACTCGAAATATCACATTACAGACGAGGTGGGTTGGTGGTATGGACTAGAATCAGCATAGGTGGACGTACGGACCAGCATATCATTCGGAATGGCATTTTGACGACCCAAAGGTATGCAGTTGAGATACTGAGACCTGCAGCTGTTGAGGATTCTTTTGTTTTTATGCATGATAATGCCAGACCGTATACAGCTCGTGATGTGGAGAGCATGCTTGAAGCTGAAACAATGCAGCGTAAGGAATGGCCAGCATACTCCCCTGGACTGAATCCGATCGAACATGTTTGGGACACACTCGGACGACGCATTGCAACGAGACGAAGGCCTCGTTTTGCTGTCCGGGACTTGGAGATTGAAATTCTTGAGGAGTGGAACAGTTTTCCCTAAAGTCTTATCGAGAACCTCATCGTATTCATGGAAAACAGGCGTAGTAGTCATAGCTGTTCGAGGGGGCCACACGCCATATTAAACATCTTGCATCATTTCTAAACAACGCCTTTTTTGTCATTTACATGTAATCAAATTGTTGCCCTAAAACATCTTTTCATGTTCTTTCAATCTTTTCAAAAAATTAATGCTCCCGTACGTTTTTTAAAAAAAATCTGTATTGCGCATTGATACATGCGTACTCTCTATTTTATGCCCATTCATGGCTATCTCGCACGGTTCTTTTCACTTCTTTGCTTGCTCCTCTAATTTTTGTGAGTAGTGTAGTTTCGGAAAAGCTATCATTAACTGGCTGTTGACTGGGGAAATAAAATCATGGTTATTTTTTAACACTTTTCAACTATGTTGACACACATAAGACACATAAAAGAATACGGTTACAGTACTGTCTATGAGCAATATTTGCTGAAAGTGCGTTTCAGTTGTAGCAATTACTTTTGTGTATAAATTCTATATCATATACAGGGCTCCACAAAAGAATTCAAGTATATTTCCTTTTATTGTTTAGAAATTGCTGATGGATAATTTTAATCTGTGTTATGCGTTGCCTAACTGAATTAAATTTTAGAATATTATGTATTTCATATACAAATTTGTAGATCATATACAGAGCTTCACAAAAGGATTTGAAAATTTCTGATCATTGGTGGTAATTTCTGAAATTGCGTTTTTAAGTGTGTTATGCGTTATCCAAATTATTTACCTAGACGAATGTGTTGGAAAGCGTTTCATAATCTATGTTTAACGTGTGATTTTTATTTATTCATTTATTTATTTATTTTTATTTATTTATTTATTTTATTTTATTTATTTATTTTATTGATTTATTTATTTTTTTGAAACTTGCACACTTTATTCATTAATTATTTAGAGAAGAAAGTGGAGTAGTGAAAAGATGGGGGGAAAAAATACTGAGTTTTACATGGTCAAATAATATTTACGGAGAAAGAACATTAGTTCCACAGTGTTTCGCGTTTGAAAAGCATATTTGTCATATTTTGTAGTTGGCATCATATTTCTGAAAGAAGCACGCGATTATTAAACAAAACTTTAAACAATTGTGTTTGTGTGGTTTTAAATCATTATTCAGTCTTTGTTTTATACACAGATGTTCTGAAAAAATTCGTTGGTTTTTCATTGCTTTTTTTTTTTTCGTGATGATAGAAAAATTTTGAATCGTAAAAAATCAAAAATGGCTCATATAAATAAAAAAGAAAACTGAATAAAAAAAGAATTATTTTTATGGAAATGGTATTAAGGCTTCCTCGTTTAAAAAAAAAAAAAAAAAAAAAAAAAAAAAAACCAGATTTATTGTATTAATGTGATAGTATTGTAAAAAAATAAATAAATAAAATAAAATAAAAATTCAGCGTTATTGTCAGAACTGTGTTATTCAATATAAAGTAAAAAAAAAAAAAAAAAAAAAAAAAAAAAAAAAACTTTAAAAGACATTTTAGCCAATATTATATAACTTTTAACAATAAAAAGAAAAGGAAATATTTGACGGTGTGTTGGTGCTGATGTTGATTTTTACGGCCGATTATCTATTTGAGGGATATAGCCCGCGTGTGGGGAGGGGGGCGGGTGCTCTCCCTGGGGGCCTTTCTAAAGGAACCTAACCCGTATTTATGCAAAAATATTTGACAGAAATAACTGTTATAAAAAGAAAAGGAAATATTGGTAAGATATAGCCAATATTTGCAAGATGTAACCAACACAAAACAATATTGAACATATATAATCTGTAATTTTGACAGAAAAATCTGTAATTTTTACAGATAAAAACAGTTTTAAAGAAAAACAGTTTTTTTCCGGTGAAAAAATGTGGGTTTTGTAATTTTTACAGAAAAAAATCAATGCTTTTTACAGAAAAAACTGTTTTAATGAAAACATACAGATATTTTCTGTAAATTAGGCTTTCCACTGGCGCCAAAATTAACAGTTTTTTTCTGTCAATTTGCGAGATTTTTTTTTTTTTTTTTTTTTTTTTTTTTTTTTTTTTTTTTACAGTCGTATATATAAATTTATTACTTGAGAAAGATAGATATTCAAAATATTTAACAATAAAACAGGTTATGCAGAAGAAATTACGATACTAGACATTGAATTCAATCTATTGCTATTGGAATATTTTTGTAATAATACACTAATTAAGGTGGTTCTCAAATGACATGCTCAACAACGCGAAACTTTCTGACACATTTTCTGACTCATTTTTAAACGCAAAATAATAAAATTGGCAGACCTGACTGTTGAAGTGATTTGGAATCGAAATGTGTTTTAATTTTTTGATAAATAAATTACTTATCGAGTTGTAAGCAATTCGTGTCACGTGACGATATTTGAAATGAAGAAAATTGGCTGAAGTTTGATTGTGGATTAGAAAGCATATCAATAAATTAGACTTTGTGTCACGTGACGACACGTTCCCATTTTTGTCTGCCGCTTCGGAAATTTGGTTCAAGACGCCGAATTTGACAGTATTTTCTGAAATATCTGCTGCTTTTACCAACAAATGCAAAACGATTTTCCATTACAAAGTTTCTGAATATGAAAACCTGCCAATTTCATGCGTTTCTGAACAAAAAAGAATTAAAAAATATGTAATAAAGTAGCCAGTTTGGATTTGAGAACAGCCTTAAGAGTACCAGAAACGAAAATTGGCTGAAGTTTGATCATGGATTAGGAAGCATGTCAATAAATTAGACTATTATCTTTTTGTATTTATTTATGTCTTATAGAAATAAAAATATATATTTATAAAATCGTAAAAAACAATAACTAAAGTTTTAACATTGTATGACAAAATTAATCTTGCAAAACTAGTTTCGTCCCTATCTAGAAGTCCAGATTACATATTTTTGAGTTGTCATATTTCTTCTTTATACAAATTATTAGGTACTTCTCCATTATCCTGTCGACTGCTTTCCATAAAAAAAAATTATCGCCAAACTATAGGATTTAATGTAAAAAAAGCATGATCGTGGTGTTACATTCACTTGACGTCAGATGCGTTACACGTGTTTGATATGTCTTAAAGAGATTTTCAATTCTACGTTTATCTGTATTTTTAATGATGTTTTACCGATTCGTTACTTAAAATAACAATTACGTCATTAAACACACAATTGAAAAAAAATGTTACGATGCATAGTTACGTACACTGCAAATTTTTATACACTTTTCAGAACCCTTTTTAAAACACTTATTTTGTCACCTTTTTTAGTGCAATTTGAAGCATACTTTTTGGAACAGTTTTTAGAATACTTCTGAGAACACTTCTTTTGTTCAGCACACTTTTTAGCGCACTTTTTGAAAACGATGCTTTCACATGTGTACCCAAATGTGCTCCCAATATGTTCTCAAATGTGTTCCCAAGTTTAGATTTAACAAATATCCTGAGCAAAACACTTTCGATACACTTTCTGGACACTTTCTATTATAGCGGAGCATATTAGAAACACCTTTCAGTTACACATTAAGGTAACTGGAACACTTTTTTTTAAATCAAAGTGTTCCAAATGTTTCCCAATGTGCTGGGAATTTGCAGTGTACAGTAGATGAGTTTTAACATTTACATCACAAATATATATCCACCAGTCGAGAGGGATAATTAAGGAAAATAATATCAATAAATAAATATCTAAGATTATTTTCATTAATATAGAGTAGATTTCATTGCTTAAAGTTACTGATTGCTGACACTTTAGTGAGTGGGGCTATTTCGAATTTCTGGTGTTTTTCGAAATTCCAATAGCAACATTCTTCCATTAGTTTATTGACATTGGCGTTACAGTTTGGCAATATATATATATATTTTCTTATCTAAAGTGGGCGACAGGATAATGGAAAAGTACCAATTATTACATTGTATCCCAATTATACCTAAAACAACAACAACAACAAAAAATTTTAAATAATTAAAAAAAGTTACGATACAAAATTCAAAAATGGATCATATAGTTTTTTTATAACTTAAAAAAGGTTTAAAAATAATTTAATTTCATTTATTAAGACTAAAACAAAAAAGAAAGAAGAAAAAGAAAAGAAAAAAAAGAAATATGTAAATTCGTTAACTTGTTCAAAATTTATTGTGGCAAAACCGCTGAAAAAGAATGCTTCGAGATGAGTGTTTTGTCCTTCGCATGCACAGTGGAAAAAGCTAAATGTTTCTTAATCTAAGGAAGATATACACTATATTGCCAAAGGTGACCGGTCACTTGCGATTTTAGACGTTTTGTTAACTATCTAGAAAAATACATGAGGAATTAACCTGAAACTGCAGGTGTGTAAACAGTATAGTATAGGTTATATATTTCGGCGAAGATTTTTTCACGAAACCCCATAGGGGACTGTCAACAAATTGAAAAAGAACGAATATCTTTTGAATAACCCTGTAAAAACTAATGTAGCAAAGGCGTTCAAACTCGAGATTATTAATAAGTGGCTTATTTTAATATACTGTGTTCATTTTTATGAGGATAGCATGTATACTCGTAGAGAAATTAAGGTTTTTATAAAAACAGTCCCAAATTTTAGTCCCCATTTATAGTTCAATTACAGGGAGATACAAAATAATTTCTTTATATTATGATCTATTTGGAAAAAATCGTTTGCGGCGCATTTTAAACATATTATTAACGAAACATAATAAAATTTAAAACGATCATTAAGGTTCACTAAAACTTGTATAGATTATGGAGTACGTAGGATTTATCGTTCATGTACAGAGACGTACGGTTAAATGACTGACTATGATCGGTAATTACTGGAAGTGCATTTTTGAAGTGCTGTGGTAGGCAATTTTATGTAATTTTTAGTGTAGTATGTGTTACGTACAAAATCTGTAGATTATATACAGGGCTGCACGGAAGACTTCGGATATGGACAGCAATTGCTGAAAATGAATTTTCACTGACAAGGGAACCACTTTTGGTGCAGCTCGCACCTAGCATCGAGACCTGGTGCATTTTGAAGCCCTGTACATAAAAGTTAGAGAACCTATAAAATTTCTCTGTTAAAATCATATTTATATACTTTTTAATTATTATTGGATTTTTAATTGTTACTTTCACGCCAAAAGCGAGTTAAGTCGCTAAACGTGATGCTACGAATCCAAACCACTACTCACTCACACACAGCAGAAGATGATGATATTCCACAGGGTTGTCGAAAAAAAAAAATCTACGAAATGAATTAGCCAAAAATGAATAAAGCCAATGTTGCGCCGCCAAAAATGTAATTATAATGTTGTATTTTTTCAAAATTAAATTTGTAGGTTTTTAAAGGAATTTTAAAACTTTTTTTTTAATATTTTATTCTTACTATTAACTAATTTGTGTATTTTAAAATACTTAAAAAAAAAAAAAAAAAAAAAACTATGTTAATAGGGCGATAAGTGGTCTCGAAAATTTCATTTTCAGAAAGTTATGCTGGTATAAAATAAAACATATATAGATGATTTTAACAGAAAAATGTAATCGATTCTCAAACTTTGTAATATAGGGCTTTAAAATGCACCAGGTCTCAATTCTAGGTCCAAGCTGCAGCAAAAGTGGTTCCCTTGTGAGTTACGATGTATTGAGTACTTGCTCTGTTCTGAAGATTATACTCAAATTCAAACTGCCTACTTTCTGACGCATTATAAAATCCAATTTTACGTTTTTTTTAAATTACTTATTTAGATATATCATTTCATCCAATGAAAAAATTAAATTTCATAATAATATTCTGTTAGTGTCGGTAAGTGTTTCATAATCTATGCCTTATGCATGATTTTTCGTTCTGTTTTATGTAATATATAAGAGTACTTTAATAACTAAAAATATTTTCTATAGTTTTATTCGATGAAGAAAGCAAAATCCAACTAGCTTTGCAGTTGTACAAAGAGAGCGAAGGAGGTTAGAAAAAAAAAAAATGAAAAATAGAAGAAGGATAAATATGCCGGGGCTTAGATGGTCAAATAATATGTTTGGAGCAAGAACATATTTCTTCTCCGTTTCTTACTCGAAAAGAACATTTGTCATGTTTTATTGTTGGCGCAATGTTTTCAGGAACAGCGAGAGATTATTAAACGAAATTTTAAACAATAGCTTTCTTACAACGTTAAATCATTATTCACTCCGGAGTTTTTGAGTACGTTTCCCCAAGAAAAGCGTCGGCATTTTTTGAATGTTTTTTATTTGTTTTTTGGTACAATTCTTTCTTGAAGTTGTAAGTTGTTAAAACCTGGTGCAAGGAAGAAATATATTTCTTACACCGAAATGAATTTGCTCTGTTAAGAACATTATAAACATCTTTTGTTTCTTTACAATTATTAATTTCATATTCATGTTCTTTTTTTTTTTTAATTTTGATTTGCATATTAAGAAAAAAAATCCTGAAATTAGTGTAATATATGTACTTGCTTTTGCATAACTAATAAAATGCGAAATGAACATTAAAGTGACAGCATAATTCATTTTATAAAATTGTTTTTAAATGCACATTTTTGAAAAAATAAATGCTTTTATATATTAAGTATATTAATTTTAATTTAAAATTGCATTGCAAGATTTTATTACAACTTTAATAACATGAATCTCTTTATAAAAATGTTTTAGAAAACAAGTAGTGCTATAAATCATATGAAATTCCACAAAAATGGGGACAAATTTTTTCAGAATTGTCAAAGTTTTCTTAAAATAGAGAGAATGTTTCGCATGTCATTTTATTATATATATTTAGGCTCTGATTGAAAAAAAAATACATCCTGTAAAAGTAAATATATGTATTTCATAAAGATCTAATAACAGAAGGAAAAAAACCTTTGATATGCATATAGTTACACATGGCAACAATCAATATTGCTACATAATAAACAGTACAGTAGAACCATTCTGAATGGCAACTTAATTAACATTAATAACAATTCCGGAGTTTTCGTTCCGTCGTTCAACCACAAACATTAAACATAAATGAGAGGTCGGAAAAATTATTTCATCTTTGTTGCGAACTACATCTAAATCTATTTTATTGTAAATATAGTTAAGTACAACTACAGCTATTTTCAAAAATAGTAATCGCTACTATGCTGCTTTCAAATGTTGTCAAATGAATCAACCTACTCATTGAAATTTCCGACATATTCATTTTGAAGCCCATTGTTTTGAATCACTCATTTTGAAGTGCAGTAGATGATCATACATTAATTTTGTCCTGCCCCTTTAAGAAAAACTTAACACAATACGACAAAGTATTAAAAAACACCATAAAAAACATGCTATTTGTGTCTTAAAAACCCATTGTTTTCAATTTATCAATTTGAAGCGCAGTAGATGATCATGCATAAAAAAAAATTTCCTGTCCGTTTTAAAAACTGCACCCGATACGATTAGTATTAAAAAAATAAAAACATGCTATGTGATGTCTTAAAAATTTACTCAAATTTCACGACGATTCGCCAATTTTTGTTGTTGTTACACCCACAATTATTCCTTCTGGTAATTTTCATTTTAAATCTCGTTAACAATATCACTCATTTTGAAGCACAGTAGATGATCATACATTACATTTTTTCCCTGTCTCTTAAAAAAACAAACATACGATGTGTCTTTAAAAACCTACTCAAATTTCATGACGATTCACCAATTTTTGTTGTTGTTGTGACAACCGCAATTATTCATTCATGTAATTTTAGAAATAGCAACTGTAAGTCTTCAGAATATAACTATATAACTGCATCTTTTAGAAAAGGAAATTATTTTGAAGCGTGATGACCTTTATTCTTCATTATCATATAATTGTTTTTATGCACAATAAATAGGGAAAAAGTAGTATTGTACTGATATTTACGTATCGCACACCACCAGGCATGCTTCAGTGAGAGTAGTTTGGTGCATCAAGTGTTTAATGGAACCCCCTTTAATGTTATTCATATTCATTTTAAATCCCGTTAACGATATCACTCAGTTTCAGTAGATGATCATAAATTAAATGTTTTCCCTGTCTTGAAAAAAAACTGTACAGAACACAACTATTTAAAAAAAACATAAAAAACATGCGACGTGTCTTTAAAAACCTACTCAAATTTCACGACGATTTGCCAATTTTTGTTGTTGTTGTGAGTGACACCCGCAATTATTCATTCAGGTAATTTTGGAAATAGCAACTGTAAGTCTTCAGAATTTAACTGCATCTTTTAGAAAAGGAAATTATTTTCAAGCGTGATGACCTTTATTCTTCATTATCATATAATTGTTTTCATGCATAATAAATAGGGAAAACCGTTAGAACAAAAAAACAAAATAAAAAAAACTGCCGTAATCACAATTTTGACAACTTGCTAATTGCTTGGTATTGACAGATTATTCTTTTAATGTTTCGTTTATTAGAAACGTGGGTAATTTTGAAGACAGCTTTTCATTAAAAGCATAATGGCGTGACTTTTACCATTAGGATGTGAAGAACCTCTTTAGCTTGTACGTTAAGCGTTTCGCTAGTAGTATATGAAACCGAAGCACACTTACATAAAATTCATAAGGAACTGGCTGACTTTAGTCATAAGTTTTGTTGCAATGGTGTCGTGACATTTTCTAAAAGAATTTCCATTCGATTCATTTCATGTTCATTTCACAAAGATAAATGTTCATCGTGTTCTGAGTTTCTTGGCATAACAGGAATTTAGAGAACCTTACTACAATCTTTAGAATGTCATATGATTTATGGTTCGTATGCACATGATGTTTTAAGATAATCGAATCCAAGTCTGAAAAGAGTAGAGGGATGTATTTTAATTTTTCAATGAAAAGTATAACTTTGTAGCAAAGCTCACCTTTTTTTAGGCATGTAACTTAAAGTAGTTGTAGATTGAGCGCATATATTAACATATTTGTATGCATCAGACTGGTGAAGTTCATATTACCACATGAATCGTTGGTCCGTAAGTTGCTCATACGAAACTTGTGCAATAAATAACAGCAAAGCTGTACAAAACAAAACAAAACAAAACAAACAAAAAAAACAAAAAAAAACAATTTAAAATACGACAAAAAACGAAATATTTGTATAATTGAACTTATCATATATTCTAATACGAGCAAATCGTGTGTGTGGTTATATATATATACATGACTCAAAATGACCCACTAATCGAATTTTCTCGAACATGTGACCTAGCCCAATGGTTTTCTGGTGTTCCAAAACGGTAGGATACAAAATTTCGTCAAAATCGTTAGAGCCGTTTTTAAGATAAAATTTGCATACACCAGAAAACCATTGGGCTAGGTCACATGTTCGAGAAAATTCGATTAGTGGGTCATTTTGGGTCATTTTGGGTCATGGTCAAGCTAATTGTATCTAAATAATGGTTCAAACGATTTTGACGAAATGTTGTATCCGACCATTTTCGGGCACGAGAAGACTATTGTGCTGGGTCACATGTTCGAGAACTTTCGATTACTGGGTCATTTTTGGGTTAACGCGGGTCAAATTAATTTTATCTAAAAAACGGCTCTAACGATTTTGATTAAATTTTGTGTCCTACGAGTTTCGAGCACGATAAAATCATTGGGCTAGGTCACATGTCCGAGAAAATTTGATTAGTGGGTCATTTTTGGGTCATTGTGGGTCAAGATCTAAAAAGCGGCTCAATTTACACTAAATTTTGCATCCAATGGTTTTCGGGCACGAGAAGACTGTTGGTCTTGGTCACATGTTCGAGAAAATTCAATTAGTGGGTCATTTTGGTCATGGGTCATTATGGGTCAAGCTATTTTATCTTAAAAACGGCTCAGACTATTTACACCAAATTTTGCATTCTATGGTTTTCAGGCTCAAGGAGATTGTTGGGCTAAGTCACATGTTCGAGAAAATTCAATTAGTGGGACATTTTGGTCATGGGTCATGATATTTGAAGTCAAATTTAATTTTGAACGAGTATAGCTCGGTCTTCCCTGCTCGTAAATATTCAATGATAATACATTTTGTAATTTTTATGCAACTTCATCAGGTTTTTTTTTTTTTTTTTTTTTTTTTTTTTAATTCTAGATATTTATTGAATGAAATCTGTTCGTTACTTACACAGCGGAAACTGAAAAAAGTTTAAAGCTAAGGACAACATACAATATTATGCGATTTATGCTACATTATATGCATCATTACTAATGGGATATTAAAAAAAAAATAATAACATACTGTTTTTTTTTTTTTTTTTGTTTTTACCACTTTCTCGTGAAATATAAAATATAAAATTGTTTTATGATTTCTTTTTCTGACTGTCTGTCTTTGTTTACCTTTCGAGGAAAAAAAATCATCATGGCGCCTCAAATCAACTTCTTCCCCTCTCTTTTTTTTTTTTTTTTTTTTAAGGCTATGTGCTAAAATCTACTTTTATTTTTATTTTTTTGGTATGAAATGTATTTTAGAAAAACCTTCAAGATCAGCAATAATAAAATTAATTAGTTTATAAATATATGCAATGAAAAATCTGCATAAATATTCTGATTTAATACTATCTGGCAAAAATTTCATGAAATATGTAACATGACATGAAATGCCTTTACAAGGTGATCAAAATTATCGCCTTACATACAAATGACAATAATTCAGTTGTAAGCAATAATCGGAAGAAATGCTTTAACCTTTTATGCTCCTACGGTACTTTTAAGTACCATGAAAAAAAAAATTAATACAAAACATATTTAATCCGTCTATTAGTAAAAGTAGATTTTACTTTTCATACAAAATACTCTGCTGAATCCATTCAGAAAGCACATCGAAACAGTCCAAGCTAAATATTTTTTAAAGTGGTTATTTTCTCAACAATTTGAATAGGTTTGCATTGCATGAAAATTTTGTAACTGCAAAAACGCTACCATTTACAGATAGGATCACAGTACATTTACTTACATTCTTTTTATAAAAATTACGAGATTTCATAACGGTATTTTTTTAGAATTATTCTTGTAAATATTTTACAAAAAGTAATTTACAAATGAGTATTTTACATAAAGTATATTATTATTTTCCATAAAGCATTTTACAAATAACTACCGATTTAATAAATCAGTTTTAATGAAATCAACTTATTTATAAATCATATTATAACATATAAAACATATATATCCGTCTATTAATAAAAGTAGATTTTACTTTTCATGCAAAATACTTTGCTTGATCACATTTAGAAAGCACATCAAAACAGTCCAAGCTATATATTTTTTAAAGTGGTTATTTCTTCAACCATTTACATAAGTTTTTTCTCTTACTAAAAAATGGTATATGAAAATTTTGCAGCTACAAAAACGTTTCCATTTACAGATAGGATCACAATACATTTATTTACATTGTTTTTATATGAATTAAGAAATTTCCATAACAGTATTTATTTTTAAATTATTCTTGTAAGTATTTTACAAAAAGAGCTATAACTACCGATTTAGTAAATCATTTTTAATGAAAACAACTTATTTATATTTCATATTATAACATATAACACATATATCCGTCTATTAATAAAAGTAAATTTTACTTTTCATGCAAAATACTTTGCTTGATCACATTTAGAAAGCACATCAAAACAGTCCAAGCTACATATTTTTTAAAGTGGTTATTTCTTCAACCATTTACATAAGTTTTTTTCTCTTACTAAAAAATGGTATATGAAAATTTTGCAACTACAAAAACATTTCCATTTACAGATAGGATCACAATACATTTATTTACATTGTTTTTATATGAATTAAGAAATTTCCATAACAGTATTTATTTTTAAATTATTCTTGTAAGTATTTTACAAAAAGAGCTATAACTACCGATTTAGTAAATCATTTTTAATGAAAACAACTTATTTATATTTCATATTATAACATATAAAACATATGTCCGTCTATTAATAAAAGTAGTTTTTACTTTTCATACAAAATACTACGGTCGATCAGATTTAGAAAGTACATCGAAACAGTCCAAGCTATATATTTTTTAAAGTAGTTATTTTCTCAACCATTTGCATAGATGCAGCCATATACTCGTATTAAAAAATGGTATAATAAAGTTTTGCAACTAGAAAACGTTTCCATTTACAGATAGGATCACAATACATTTATTTACATTGTTTTTATAAGAATTACGAGATTTCCAAAACAGTATCTTTTTTTTAAATTATTCTCGTAAATATTTTACAAAAAGATCTATAACTACCGAATTAGTAAATCAGTTTTAATGAAAACAACTTATTTATATTTCACATTATAACATATAAAACATCTATCCATCTATTAATAAAAGTAGATTTTACTTTTCACACAAAATACTTCGCTCGATCATGTTTAGAAAGCACATCGAAACAGTCCAAGCTATATATTTTTTAAAGTAGCTATTTTCTCAATCATTTGCATAGATACAGCCATATATACTCTTATTAAAAAATGGTATATGAAAGTTTTGCAACTAGAAAACGGTTCCATTTACAGATAGGATCACAATACATTTATTTACGTTGTTTTTATAAGAATTACAAAATTTCCAAAACAGTATCTTTTTTTTTAATTATTCTCGTAAATATTTTACAAAAAGATCTATAACTACCGAATTTGTAAATCATTTTTAATGAAAACAACTTATTTATATTTCATATTATAACATATATAACATGTATCCGTCTATTAATAAAAGTAGATTTTACTTTTTATGCAAAAAACTTTGCTCAATCACATTTAAAAAGCACATCAAAACAGTCCAAGAAATATATTTTATAAAGTATTTATTTTCTCAACCATTTTCATAGATGTAGCTATTACAAAATGATATATAAAACTTTTGCAACTAGAAAACGTTTCCATTTACAGATAGAATCACACTACATTTATTTACATTCTTTTTATAAAAATTACGAGACTTCATAACAGTATTTTTTTTAAATTATTCTTGTAAATATTTTACATAAAGAGCTATAACTACCGAATTAGTAAATCAGTTTGAATGAAAATAGCTTATTTATACTTCACATTATAACATACACTATATTGCCGAAGGTGATTGGTCACTTGCGATTTTAGACGTTTTGTTAACTATCTAGAAAAATACATGAGGAATTAACCTGAAACTGCAGGTGTGTAAACAGTATAGTATAGCTTATATATTTCCGTGAATATTTTTTTCCGAAACTCCATAGGGGACTGTCAACAAATTGAAAAAGAACGAATATCTTTTTGATTACCCTGTAAAACCTAATGTGTCAAAAGTGTTCAAATTCGAGATTATTAATAAGTGGTTTATTGTAATATACTGTGTTAATTTTTATGAAGATAGCATGTATACTCGAAGAGAAATTAAGGTTTTTATAAATACCGACCAAAATTTCACCAAGTTTTTTCCTTATAATTTGCAGAGTTCTTAATATAAAAAAAAGTTATTTTGAGAAAATATGTCAAACAACATTGTACATAATACTCTGGAATCGGAATTAAAAAATAATAAAAATTGGATGAAAAACGAGCAGGTTTACTAAAAAATGTTTCACTGCGCATGCGCGAACGCAATCGAAATATAATATGCATAATGTATTAGCTAAGTATATAGAGCAACTTTTGTGAAAGTCTCAAAATCATAGCTTGAAAATTCTGAAAATTATAGTCGATAGAATAAGCTCGAAATCCGTTATTCCCAAAAAGAAGCAAAAATATGAGGGGTTGTATCAAATATCTGTTGATTAGTGTCAAGATAGCGTGCACAATATTGCACGTACTACTATAGTTGGATACAACCCCTCATCTTTTTGCTTCCTTTTGGGAACAACGGATTTCGAGCTTCTTCTATCGACGATAATTTTCAGAATTTACAAGCTATGATTTTGAGACTTTCACAAAAGTTGCTCGATATACTTAGCTAATACATTATGCACATTATATTTTGATTGCATTCGCGCATGCGCAGTGAAACATTTTTTAGTAAACCTGCTCATTTTTCATCCAATTTTTATTATTTTTTAATTCCGATTGCAGAGTATTATGTACAATGTTGTTTGACATATTTTCTCAAAATAACTTTTTTTTTATATTAAGAACTCTGCAAATTATAAGCAAAAAAATTGGCGAAATTTGAGTCGGTTTTTATAAAAACCTTAATTTCTCTTCGAATATTCATGCTATCCTCATAAAAATTAACACAGTATATTACAATAAACCACTTATTAATAATCTCGAGTTTGAACAATTTTGCTACATTAGTTTTTACAGGGTAATCCAAAAGATATTCGTTCTTTTTTAATTTGTTGACAGTCCCCTATGGGGTTTCGGGAAAAAATATTCACGGAAATATATAAACTATACTATAGTTTTTACACACCTGCAGTTTCAGGTTGATTCCTCATGTATTTTTCTAGATAGTTAACAAAACGTCTAAAATCGCAAGTGACCAATCACCTTTGGCAATATAGTGTATAAAACATATATCCATCTATTAATAAAAGTAGATTTTACTTTTCATACAAAATACTTCGCTCGATAATATTTAGAAAGCACATCGAAACAGTCCAAGCTATATATTTTTTAAAGTAGTTATTTTCTCAACCATTTGCATAGATGCAGCCATATACTCTTATTAAAAAATGGTATATGAAAGTTTTGCAACTAGAAAACGTTTCCATGTACAGATAGGATCAGAATACATTTATTTACATTGTTTTTATAAGAATTACGAGATTTCCAAAACAGTATATTTTTTAAAATTATTCTCGTAAATATTTTACAAAAAGATATATAACTACCGAATTAGTAAATCAGTTTTAATGAAAACAACTTATTTATGTTTAATATTATCAGCACATTATAACACAACTAACATATAAAACATATATCCATCTATTAATAAAAGTAGATTTTACTTTTCATACAAAATACTTCGCTCGATTACGTTTAGAAAGCACATCGAAACAGTCCAAGCTATATATTTTTTAAAGTAGCTATTTTCTCAACCATTTGCATAAATATAGCTATATACTCTTATTAAAAATTGTAATATTAAACTTTTGCAACTTGAAAATGTTTCCATTTACAGATAGGATCACAATACATTATAATCATGATACTCATAAACCTCATTGAAAGTGCCCAAGCAAAAGTTCACATCCATACATCAAGAAACTCAGATGCAGAAAAAAAACATATGACATTTTAAAGCAGTGGCCAAAATTGCGATAATCGATGTAGGATTTATTTAACAGTATGCATCACAAAAGCAAATGTTAAAGCAGCATTTGTACACTAAATTTATTGAAAATAAATTGTGAAATATATAAATACACAACTAAATGTGCTATTGCAGCTAGGAAAATATGTATTTTAAATATATATTATTTCATAATATAAATAAAGGAAATTTCTTAATAATATTCTGTTAGTGTTGGAAAGTGTCTCATAATCTGTGCCGTATGCATGTTTTTTCTTTCTTCTTTTAAATACACCCTATAAAATTTATTGCAGAAGATTAACAAGTTTGCATTTGAAATAATGCCATTCGTCTAAACATTGAAATAATCACAATAAAAAATGCTTCTGTAATTACGTAATTAGTGAAACCTTTTGCGATTTCTTTGGCTATTAACGGCCTACGGCTAATACGAAAGAACCGCTTGTAATACATTTTGAAACTTTCTTTGAATACATAATTGGTAGTTTCCATATAAAATGTCTTTTGGCATTGCTAGTGCAAAAAAAAAACCCCTATTAAATTGAAAAAATATATAAGAGTTTCCATTAAAAAGGGTTTTTACCTATGTTCTATGTATAAAGTGATGTCTTCAGTAACCTGAAAGCCAGGGTTGTATTCCTCCCTTATGATAAAAGACTAACCCGGTAAATTCCCGTCAATCTCAACTCGCGAGTTAAGCCTTAACTCTCTGTTGAACCTGAAATCTAATTCACCGCTAACTAAACCATGCGAAAAGGGGGCGGAAATGGAAACTCAAGTTGACAAACTCGATCTAAAAATTAAACACGACATGTATGCACTTTCAATGCTCGTTTTTGTTTCGTTATTGAAAACTGGTGCTAAGTGAGTACAGAACTCATCAACAAGATTACTAAGTCATGTGATTCCTTTGGGCAATAAGCTATACACATTTCAACGATAGGTTAACTAACCCGAGGTTGAGTAAGCTCTGGTCTGAAGTTACCGGTGAATTTCAAATAATAACCAGCGGTTAGATTTGCTAACCTATACACTTAAACTGTAAGTTGAACCGTCAGTTGAAGGTTGGTGGTGAATTTGTAAGGTATTGACTACTCGCATCACGTGAGTAGGCAATGTGTGAATGAGATCGTTTTTGTCCATTAACCGACTATGTGCGTACAAGTTATAAAGGCTCTCTATCTTTCTTTAACTTTCGAAGGACAGCTGAATCCCTGAAATTGTGAGTCGCCGTGTAATTTCGATTATGCAAATTTTCTGGAGCTGGTCGATCGACACTGAAGTATATAAGCAGCGAATTTTGACTTGAGTGCAGAGCTCAGAGGAGCTGGTGAGCGCTCAGCAGAGACTTGGCCTGGGAAGTTGAATATTGCGACTGAGATTTAGGTTTAGCCTTGAGACCTCGCATCGAGTCTCGTGATTAAAAATCAGCCTTAGTATTCTTATACTGGAATTTTATACATTGATAAAGCTGACTTGAACCTGCATCAGTGCTTATGTAATTTGAAGGATAAGAGTATTGAATCGTGATTATATATTTAAAAAGGTTAAGGTTTAATTATATTGTTTCGTTTTTGTTTAAGCTACAAGTGTTAGCAAGAACTCTTTAGTTAATTTAATTTTTTAGGAAAATTTCGTGGAGCTCGCTCAAACTCCCTACTGATTGTGTTAATAAACCAGTTTTTGGTTTTAAAACAGTTGTACTTCTTTCCTCGTGCTCTACCACACAGCGGACATTTTAAGATGGCCGCTACAAATTGACCAGTTATAAGAGGAAGTGTCTCTCACACATCCACTCTGACATCATGACGTCACGTCACAGTCGATACTATAGATCATGAACATAGAACTAAGGAAGAACTTCTAACGAAATAGTGTTAATATCGTGTCGCGACTTTGGAACGAAATGGCAGCTGCAAAGCTACGCTCACGGTTCTGCGCAGCCGGCGAGAATCCCTGCAAAGGCAGCGCCACCTACAACATCAAACCGAAACTGTATATCAGATACCCACTAGACGACAGACGGTTTGAAGAAGCAGACGAACTGGTGACGTATGGAGAAGCTGTCCTACACATGCACCACCTATTTGAGACATTTTTCCAGGAATGATTTTCTTCTTAGAAAGGCTATTTCGTTAGAAGTCCTTCTTTAGATCTATGTTCATGCTATAGATATATGAGGAAAATACGAAAATTCAGGAAATAGAATGTTTTATTGCAGCATATCATTACGCATAGCAATGGTACGCACAAACCGTACAGTTTCATGTATGGTTGCTTCTTTCAGTCCTATTGGATTGTTCTTTCCATCCTAACAAATAATGATGTAAATTAGACATTGAATTTTGCCATGGTTTAAGGTTGAAACTTTTGCATTTTGAACTCAGAATTCTTGATGCATCAATACTAGAAACTTATTAAGTTGCATCAATTAACAATGAAAATATTCTGGTGTATCAATATTTTTGGTGCAATATTTTTCAGTCGTCGATATCTTTAAGACGATATATAAATATCTTGAAAATTTTTGCCATCACTAATCGCTATCCAAAAAAAAAAAAAAAAAAAGGTTAAAAAAAAGTTTATTAAAAAATATTATTTTATTATTATTTTTAATATTAATAAAATTACTTTTAATAAATTCTTTAATAAATTCCCCTCGACGTTTTCTCCTCTTGTAGTACATTTATTATTATAATTTTATTTTTAAATTCTCGAGCATGTCTTATTTACTGTACTGCATAATAACTACTATTTCAAAAACTACAGATGTGTGTTTTGGAATTTCTGCATTAAAAAATTATTTTTCTATCTTTGTTGAATTTAAAATCTCAGATCGCAGATGCTAATGCACCATAGTGACTGCATATGCATTAAAAGCAAAAAATAATATAATAAATTGAAATGTACATTATTTTTTTTAAAGAAAATTTAACAGAAGTATTCAATTTTTTTAATTAAAATTTCATAGAAAGTTACTGATGCAATTACACACGTTGAATTTTCATATTTCAGCATTTTTCTTATAGAAACTTTGAAAAATTCTGTATGCTTTATTGTTCTTAATTAAAAAGAACTGTCTTATATATAGTCTGATATTAGTTCTCTTATTATTTTTACTAACGTGTACATAAATTTGAGAACATACCTAACGAAATTCCAAAATCTAGTTTTTGAATAAGACATTCGTATAATTCTTGTTCGAGACGGAAATAACTTTAAATTAATTCAGAAGATTAACATAAAATTTCCTGACACACATCCCATTTCTCAACTTACTTTATTACTTATATCAGAAAAAAAAAATTGTCTAAGATTCTTTTCTTTTAATAAAAAGGAAATTAAAGAGGACATATTAGAGCAGGAAATTCATAAAAATATTCTGAGTGTTTTTTAATCTGACAAAACGTTTGTCTAGAAAATTTATGATCTAGATCACGTGATTTAGTGCCTAGTTTTCTATTGTATGTTTCTTCGTCGTCTGAATTGAGCACTTACATATCTAGATGAGGTTATTGCAGAGTATAATTTAACCTTTCATTTATAATTCGTGGGGAAATGGAATACAGTAAAAACCCAATCAGCTGAACTGAAAAACTTTGATATAAAACAAATAAATTATAAGTAAAACAATGTTATAAAGACATGCTTGTATTATAATGTACTAAAAAGGAAAGAAATGTTGAAGGACAATTGATTAAAGTAACTACCTAATTTAAAAGAAATACATTAAATTACGAATGATTTTTTTGGTGGTGCTCGTTGGCGTGCCTGACGGGCGCCTTTAGACTTCTGGCGGCGCAGCTCAGTTTTATTAGTTTGTTTAAAAAAAAAAAAATGGATATAAAATTTTAAATCCACTTTCTAACAAGAAAAAGAAAAGATCAACGTCGTGTTGAGATTCGAACTCATGTCCTTTCACACTTTGCGTGGAACTGAACGATGGTGCATATGCCAACTATGCCCCAAATTCATTCGAAGAACATAAGCTTATTTCTGAAGCAATCAGTGACACTTACGTGATTGAATACTTGATGACATTTACGTACCTTTATTGGACAAATGTTTTTGCCCCCTGAGAGGTGGATGAGACAAATTTCCAATATATATTGTACAGAATATTGTATTATCGCCGGAAATACGACACACTACCAAAAATTAGGTCAATTGTAGCACAGCAAGTGTGCAAATACTGGATTGCAAGATTTGAGCAGGCAAGTTAAATAAAACTTTGTAATAAATAAATAACGAGATAAATAAACATAGACACCCGCGATGAGGGGCAAGAAAGGGCAATTATACCTCTCTGTATTTTCAAATTTATTTAACTAAATTTTGTTTTCGCTCAGAATAATAATAATAATAAAATAGTAAAATGTATTATTTTCGAATGATTTAAAATAATTAAACATTAATCGGAAAAAGAGCAAAAGATATGTCGTCAGGGGGCTCTGCCTCCTTCCCCTGATCCCCCGCGAAACACTATTTAGTTTTGTTTTTCTTTTTATATTCATGTGTTTAAAAATTATATCTTAAACGGGGTTCAGAGAGTTCCAATGCTCTGATGAAAAAATAATAAACTGTTTTACACTTCGTTTTGATAAAAGCTGATAGAATCTTATTTTTGTATTGTAAAATAACCTTCTATATATGTAAATACTTTACTGTATTTGTTACCAATTAAATTTTCAGCAGGACTGAAACTGCGCGTAAATTTAATAACACTGACAAAGGATGTGAATTAATTTTCACTTTGCTAAACAACGCATAACCAACAGCGTGAAAAATGTGTCCAGACCAGGGATCGAACCCAGTTACCCTGGTACAGCGCACCAATTAAGCCATCTGGACGACATCCCAGTCTGGCATTTTTCACTTATACATTGGCAAGGCTGTAACCTCGCAGCGCAATAGGTTCGATCCCCGGTCTGGACACATTTTTTCACTCTGTTGGTTATGCGTTGCTTAGCAAAGTGAAAATTAATTCACATCCTTTGTCATTGTTATTAAATTTAAGCGCAGTTTCAGTCCTGCTGAAAATTTAACTGGAAAATTTAGATGTTATCCGATGCTGAGAATTTATTCGTCTCATGTACGCCACTGGGTAGTGTGCTCATGTATTACATTCCATCTTGCGCTGCGAGGTTGCAGCCTTGCCAGCGTATAAGTGAAAAATTCCAGACTGGATGTCGTCCAGATGGCTTAAATGGTAAAGCACTTGGTTCGCTGTACCAGGGTATCTGGGTTTGATCCCCGGTCTGCACACATTTTTCACTCTGTTGGTTATGCGTTGTTTAGCAAAGTGAAAATTAATTCAAATCCTTTGTCAGTGTATTTGCTACTCTCCCTCTTATTATTATATTATTATTTTTAATGTTGATATGTAAAAATTGTTTTGCACGTTGGGATTTGACAAAAAAGTTCCTAATTCAGTTTATAACACATTTATATTCTCCATTAAAAAAAAAAGAGGTCTTGGTAGCGGAATATAATTACATCTGTTGCAAAATATTACCCCTGCTTGAATTCTGTTTATGGACACTCGTGCGAATAAGTAAAAAAACTTACTGAAATGTAGTTTACATGTATTTGTTAGTGTAAGTATAGTTAACTTGAGAATTTCTTATTCAAACCAACTTTAAAATTTATGTATAATTGAAATTTTTTTAATTTGTATGTACGGATAATTATAAATCAGCAGTTTTAAAAATACTGAATATGGATTTTCTTATTCGAAAACGAAAATGAAATATTTTAGTACTCAGTTTCATTTTAAAAGTTGTAACTGGCCTTTTAAGTAAAAAGGGTGTAGTAGTAAATATTGTTTAGAGATGTGGTAAAATTAGGGCTCAAATCCAAAACTACCTACTTTCTGAAACCTTTTTTAATTAATTTTTGTTTGCAAACGTGTCAAATTATGGCAGATTCTCTTATTCAGAAACTACATAATTGATTTTTTCTTTCTATTTTTTGATTTTTCTCAATTTCCAGAAAGCTACTGCGCTGAAAAGAAAAACAAACTTCCGCCCTGAGATAGCAATTGCTTATATCACGTTCTAAAATGAAAAATAGTGTTCGATTACAAATCCTTTCAATAAGTGTCATGATTTTACGCTTAAAAATAAGTCAGAAAATTTCACAATGTTGAGTGGGGGAAATAATTTTTTTGAGAACCGCCTTAAGTAATAAAAATGGTCGGATTTTGCCACTGCGATAGAAAAAATAATTTTATTGGATGTTTTCAGTCTCTAAATATATACAGGGTGATTCATAAAAGATGGGCAGAACTTTAAGGGGTTATAGTACACTTAAAGACAAATAATATTAAATAGGAGACTAAGGGTCCCAGACGTATTCCCAAGGAGATAGGGGGCATTAAAGTTTAGGGTCCGAAATTTCAAATGATTATAAAACATGGAAAAATTGGTCGATTCGTTTGCGGTTTTTGCAAAAAATTTTCTTTATGCCAGTATTTTCTTGAAATAAAATTTTAAAGTTCAATTTCAAAAAATGCCGATAGGGGGCGCTTTAGACTTTGGAGTAACAAACAACTATTTTTTAACGTTATTTTTTGTATTTCTTTAAATGATTTCGAAAGCTTAGACTTAAACTTAAATTTTGATCTAAAAATCTGAGTCCTAACGAGTAGTTATGTAGCGTAAACTGAAATTTGAAATTTGAAACCCTTCTCCCCCCAGAACAAAAATCAGTTATTCCCGATCTTTGTGTCGTAGATTAGGCTCTAACAACTGCCGCGTTTTGCTAAAATTATTCTTTATGTCAGTATTTTCTTGAAAATAAATTTTAAAGAAAATTTTCAAAAAATTCCGATAGAGGGCGCTTTAGACTTTGGAGTAACGAACAACTATTTTATACCGTTATTTTTTGTGTCTCATTAAATGCTTTCTAAAGCTTAGACTTAAATTTTCAGCCCAAAATCTGAATCGTTAGACGTGGTTAAGTTTCTGGGGAGAGGGGTTTGAAATTTCTACTCCTGAGCACAGTTCAGTTTACCATGTCCACACATTGTGTGCTGTGATACGAGGTAAAAAGACACAAATTAGGATTATGTTACCAAAGCATATTTATTAACATGTAATCACAATAAATGTTCAAAATTGTGACCACCAGAGGTTATGCACGCAGAACAACGGCGACGAATGGAACGGCGAACATTCGCGAAAACATCAGGCTTTTCGAGCACTTCCCCTACAGCGGCGGAAAGTCTGGCGACCAGTTCCTCGGGGGATTCAATGGGTGTCTCATACATAAGAGCCTTCAATCGTCCCCAAAAAAAGAAATCGAGGGGTGAAAGATCTGGCGAGCGAGCAGGCCAAGCAACAGGACCACCTCGACCAATCCATCTGTTCGGAAATGTGATGTCCAGATAGTTGCGGACGTCTCGTACGTAATGGGCTGGCGCTCCATCGTGCTGGAACCACATGACCCGCCGGATGCGTGGAGGAACAACGTTTAACAGGTCTGGCAGCACATGTTGCAGAAATGTGAGGTATGTTTTACCGTTGAGGCGTTCAGGAAGAAGGTACGGTCCGATTAGGTGGTCTCCGAGGATTCCTGCCCAAACATTGATGGAAAAGCGTCTCTGATGAGCATGTGGATACGTAGCATGTGGATTGACATCCGCCCATACATGTGCATTGTGTGTGTTAAATGTACCTTCACGTGTGAAGGTACATTCATCGGTGAAAAGCACAGTTCGTCCAAAATGTGGATTTAGCGCGTTCTGCTGCAGAAACCAGCGGGCGAATTCAATACGATTTGGATAATCCCCTGGAGACAGTTTCTGGACTCGTTGCACATGAAACGGGAGAAAATGTTCATCCTTCAGTACCCTCCAAGTCGTGGACTGTGAGGTATCCACCTGGCTAGCCACTGTTCGTGTACTTGTACTTGGCTGCGCCGCTACTACATCCAGAATGGCTTCTGCAACAACTACTGATTCGTCCTTTTTTGCACGACCTGCATTCGACCGGGAAGCGAGAAATGATCCCGTCTCACACAACTGTCTGTGCAAGCGCTCGAAAGTTTGGCGGTTAGGCAACCGCCTGTTAGGAAATCGCTCTCCGTACATTCGTTGTGCCTCTGCACCATTTCCATCTGCCGCTCCGTAAATTAAATGCATCTCAGCCTTTTCCTTATTCGTGAAGTGCACCATCTTCCGATTCATTACTACAGCGACTTACACTTGACTCACCGTTCAGTGGTTTTTATGCCTGAATCGTGTCGAAATTTTGCATACGTGTTCTTCTTCTTCCCCATTTGACATTTGCATACTTTCTGTTTCCTTCTTCACCCGGTGACTAGCGTCAGGAATGGAGCTTTAACGTTTGCATGAGCGACGTTTCCAACTGTGCCAGTGCCTTTATGAGTGAATTCCGACTATGCAGTCCTTGACGAAAGTTGTATTTTTGCCTCGTATCACAGCACAGAATCGTTGGGCATGGTTAAGTAGTGCAAACTGAACTATGTTCAGAAGTTGAAATTTGAACCACCTCCCCTCGCTACTGAACCACGCTCAGCGATTCAGATTTTGAGCTGAAAATTTAAGTTTAAGTCTAAGCTTTAGAAAGCATTTAATGAGACACAAAAAATAACGGTATAAAATAGTTGTTCGTTACTCCAAAGTCTAAAGCGCCCTCTATCGGAATTTTTTGAAAATTTTCTTTAAAATTTATTTTCAAGAAAATACTGACATAAAGAATAATTTTAGCAAAACGCGGCAGTAGTTAGAGCCTAATCTACGACACAAAGATCGGGAATAACTGATTTTTGTTCTGGGGGGAGAAGGGTTTCAAATTTCAAATTTCAGTTTACGCTACTTAACTACTCGTTAGGACTCAGATTTTTAGATCAAAATTTAAGTTTAAGTCTAAGCTTTCGAAATCATTTAAAGAAATACAAAAAATAACGTTAAAAAATAGTTGTTTGTTACTCCAAAGTCTAAAGCGCCCCCTATCGGCATTTTTTGAAATTGAACTTTAAAATTTTATTTCAAGAAAATACTGGCATAAAGAAAATTTTTTGCAAAAACCGCAAACGAATCGACCAATTTTTCCATGTTTTATAATCATTTGAAATTTCGGACCCTAAACTTTAATGCCCCCTATCTCCTTGGGAATACGTCTGGGACCCTTAGTCTCCTAT
This sequence comes from Maratus michaelseni, assembly GCA_963931845.1. Classification (NCBI taxonomy): domain Eukaryota; kingdom Metazoa; phylum Arthropoda; class Arachnida; order Araneae; family Salticidae; genus Maratus; species Maratus michaelseni. The sequence goes on along the minus strand of OZ007590.1, from coordinate 340,372,163 downwards.
TTAATATTATTTGTCTTTAAGTGTACTATAACCCCTTAAAGTTCTGCCCATCTTTTATGAATCACCCTGTATAAGCACTGTACTGTATTTTATTTTAATTTATTTCTTGTAAAAGTGGTCTTATTTTTAATATACATTAGACTTTACCTTTTTATCATGTAACGTCGAGTTTAGAGAAATTTTTATTTCTTTTTTAAGTGTGTTGCTCTAAAAATCTTTGTTATAGTTCGCGCATGCGCAGATAACATATATTTCATAAAATTGCTCATATTTCATCAAATGTTTAATATATTTATATTGTATTCTAATTGTACTATAATATTTCTACTACATTTTGTCACATTTTCTGAAACTGGCATTAAATTTAGTTGAAAACCCTGCATGATTAAAACAAAAAATATGCAAGAATTTTTTTAACTTTAAAAAAAAAAATCGCTATATCTCCATGAATATACGTGCTATTCTTACACAAATGAATACACTTATTGTAGAATATCCACATATTCGTGTGCTGTAGCGATAGATCATTTCTTGCGTTTTATTTTACAGGGTGATCACAAATATTATTGTTTTTCTTTGATTTTTTGTTGCCCTCTAATTGTTTTCATGATCAAATCGTCGTTGATGAATATGAGGCCAAACATCTATATCTATATTACGCTATCGTACGTGGCACAGAAATCGTGATTGTATGTTAATTGTTTAATGGCAACGCCCGAATGAAACGCGTCTCATTGGTTATTGTGTATAAGTCCTCTGGCAGGATTTAGGCCAGGATTTTCTTAGATTTAACTATTTGGTGCTGCCGTCTACAGGAATAAAAGCGAAACAAGTAATGATTTCTTGATTATAGTGCAAATAAATTGTAATTATAATTTTTCAAATATAACAATTAAATAGATATATTTTTATACATTTTCATTTGAAATATTGATTTTTGTAAGCATTTAATATTTATAATTTTAAAAATACATTTAGCAATGTAAAATTAAAAATGTAAACTAAGCAATGATTTTTAAAAAGGGATTTTTAGTAAAAAGGAAAAAGTGAAATAATTTCCCCTGACCGTTTCATTTTTTAAACGTAACTGTTATACTTTTGAAATTTTAGCTCTTATTTAATTTTTTTTACAAGTTTTTAGTATAAATAACTATTATTCAGTCTTTTTTTTATGAAGTCCACTTCACTGTTATATTTTTTAATGACAGTCTGCCCGGGCAACGCGAGGCGGGTCAGTTGTCTTCTTTATAATCCTGAAGTTTCAGAAGAATACGACAAGCAAACCTTTAAATATCCGACAAAATGTCTAAAATTGAAAGTGTCCTTCGACGAATGGCCATTATACATTATATAAACCTCGCGAAATCTACAAAACTTTACTGAAAAATCTAGGGTTCACGTAAATAATTTTACGTGATTTATTTTTAAAAAAAAAGATTGATACAATTTGATTTGATCCAGTATACAGGGTATCCATAATTAAACGACCCTACTTTAAAGTTGTCTACCGACGAAACTATTGGTCAGGAATTTGTGAAATTTCGTAAAGGACATAATAAAGGAATGGGAATTTGTTTAAGCGAAAAAAAAAATTACGTTCAAAATTTCACCACCAGATGGCGTTTTTAATGAATTACACATTTAGCATACATTTACGATAGTTTACACATTTTATTGCTACAAAACATGTTCCACATGACGGCCATCATTTTTAGCTATCATCTGGAATCGCAAGAGAGCATGTGCCACAGTTGACCGCAGTGTGTTCTGGGAAATGCTAAAAACATGTCGCGAAAAAATTTGGTTCAACATGTTTTGTTTTTGCCGTAATTTTCAACCTGTCGTAAATGTATGCTAAATGTATAATTTATTAAAAAACGTCCTCTGGCGGCGAAATTTCGAACTATTCTTTTCGCTTAAACCAATTCCTATTCGTTCATTATATCCTTCACAAATTTCACAACTTTCTGACCAATAGTTTCGTCTCAGGGCCGCAGCTAGAGGAATACCAGGGGGATCAGCCCCCCCCCCCCCCCCCCACCGTGAAAAAGATTCCAAGGTCGCCAAATGAAGCTCTGTTCAAAAAATCCAACTTATTTTTGGGGCCCTTTTACAGTTTTGCACAAATACTAAATTGTAGTATTTATATAAAAACTGAAAAATAAGTGTTTTAGTTTAAATAAGTGTTTTAAAAACAATGATAATTTTAAAATCCAAAATGCGTCCTTGATTTTGTTAATGTTTTTTTTATCATATAAAAATACAACTTTAGAATCCGTAAGGATTAAAAAAAAAAGAAATAAAAATGTTGCAACTCTTTATGAAACAGGTGAACTGTAAGTTGTTTATTTACTTGTTGACATAATCACTTATTATTTCACCAGTATAATTATGTACCAGTCCACAAGTTTTACAATTGGAAATTTTTATTCTGCAAACTTTTCTTTTCTTAGTATAAAATGAAGTTATTATGGACAATTTAATAATAAACACAGAGCTTACAATGTGACTGTGCACTATTTTATCTTTCTATATAATATTTTGATCATATACATCTGTGTATGCGTTTGTTTGTGCATTCATGTGTCAGAAAGAGATAAAAAATATGAGCCTCCCTACATTTTCTTGACCCCCCCCCTCCCCCTATTTTCACTTTTAGCTACAGTTCTGTTTCGTCTGTGGACAACTTTAAAATAAGTACGTTTAATTATGGACACCCTGTATATTACCACCAAATGCATAGCTGACAATTTTTACTTTTTTATGTTTCCAATTTTACAAAAAAAAAAAATAGAAAACGCTAAATTGATTCGTGTACACACATGTCTACTTTATATAAACATCCCGAATTCTACAAATACGCAGTTTGTATTCCAAACAAGTACTTCCCCGTATGATTGATAACCCCTTTCTTGAACTAATGTTATGTTTGTACAAAATGTATCATTGAATATTGCATCGAATAAACAGACTGACCAATCAACAACACTGAATTGTTTCAAAACTAGGATGCAACGTAAGCATACAAATACATACAAAAAAAAATAGAAAACACTAAATTGGTTCGTGTATACACATGTCTACTTCATATAAACATCCCGAATTCCACAAATACGCAGTTTGTATTCCAAACAAGTACTTCCCCGTATGATTGATAACCGCTTTCTTGAACTAATGTTATGTTTGTACAAAATGTATTATTGAACATTGCGTCGAATAAACAGACTGACCAATCAACAACACTGGATTGTTTCAAAACTAGGATAAAACATATGCACACAACAAAAAATAGAAAAGACTAAATTGATTCGTGTATACACATGTCTACTTTATATAAACATCCCGAATTCTACAAATACGCAGTTTGTATTCCAAACAAGTACTTCCCCGTATGATTGATAACCCCTTTCTTGAACTAATGTTATGTTTGTACAAAATGTATCATTGAATATTGCGTTTCCTACCAATTTCCCCTAAACGAAATGCCTACATAAATTTTTCAACCACTCCTAAAAACGTTTAAGACTGCGTAAAGAAAATCAACCAACCCCTCTCTTTCTTCATTCTTTTTCTGAAAACATTTAATGCATATGATTCTGCGAGCCCTATTTGCCACCACGCCACCACCCTCTCAAAACTGGCGGTAAACACATGCTTCAAAAGCTGACGCGCTTTCTAACAAATGACCCCCTTCTTGATTTTTGACATTTTAAATCTATGATTCCAAAGTGCGCGTATAATTAGGGGCGCGCGATTTTCCCCTAGCACGCAAAGTAGACATTAGAGAGTGGGGCGCGCATTGTTTCATTTTCCGTGTGTGTGCGCGTGGGGCGCCCCCGGAGGAGCACATCGTCAATCATGCGCCCTTCGCTAACAATGAAAGAGGGGCAACATGACAAATGCTTCTGCTGCAGCTCGACTGACAGTGGGAAAAGAAATATGCTCCATCCTGAGATATATTATTTGGATAGCCCCAGCCGCCCGCCCCCCCTCACTTTTGCGTAAATGATGAACAGAAAATACGTTGCTTCTGATTCGGTTTTTCTTGTATCTTTTAGTTGCTTTTGTACGGTGGAAATAAGGTATAAAAAATGTTTTTCAGGTTGAAACTGGAATATTTAAAGGGGTCGTATAAGTTTTCGATTTAAAGTAATGCAATTGCTCTGAGCAGTAACGTTATGGATAACCGTTGCTTAAATCTTTAGCGAATGGAAATCGTTAATAGAAAAGTTCATGTTAAATTATATAAATCGTTCTAGTTAAATCCGATGTAGATTTCATATATAATGTGGTAATTATATAATGCTTAATCAATAAATAATCATGCAATCTTAAAAGCCATTATGCACTTGCAGATAGTTCAATATATTAAGTGCTGAGAGACTATTCATTAATATGAAAGATGGAACTGTCGTCGGTAAATGCTTTGCATTAGCAAATTTATTCAAGCAGTTACATTCTCTAAAATATAACAATATAACTGTTCATATTTAATGTTAATTATAACTTTTTCAATTTCTCAAACGTCAAATTAAAATATTATCAAAATTAGCATACTAATTAAACATTTGTTAAGTAACATTCACTCAAGAGTGTCAAAAAATATCTTATTTGAATAAAATTTATTAGCAGTATATCTACATTTTTTTAAAAGGTTAATGTTTTCGCACAGTTGCATTTCTAAGATCTTTGGAAAGTTTCCACAAGTCCTCACAGTCGAAGACTTTTATCGTTTTTATAACAATACCTAAGAAATATAAAATCCTTAAATCACTATAAGTAAGTTTCATGCAATAAACCAGCACAGTACAAAAATTCCAGATATTTCTAGAAATATTATTTCCTTATAGATATTATAATTGATCATCAATCTCTTTATTCAAAAATGTATTAATTTAAATAAAAAAAAGGGCTAAGCTAAATGTTTACTTGCCTATATTAATGTTATTCAACACATTCCTTGGTAATATAAGTCCAGGGCTAACTATTCAGACATGGCATGGCTAGGTAACTGAATGATATGGACGCTCAACATTCTTCTTCGGCAGCGAAAGAATTAACAGAAAAAATTTTATTCAATAAAGAAACTTGATCAGAAAACTGCAAATGCTACGTGATGCTTTTGATCTCACATATTTATTTAAATATTAAAATATATATTTGGATTATTTAAAAGAAACTTGGCTAAATAAAATATTTAAAAGGAACGTACAACAATAGTACCATTTACAAGATACGATTACACGTGCACAAAAAAATATATTAAACAGGATGAGGCAGTTATTAGATAAAACGGTTGCGCAGGGGAAAAAAAGCTAAGTCATCAGATTTTAAAATGTAGAGATAAAAGAAATAAAGTTCGAAGAGTTTCCTTCTTTCGCGTTCAGGGGATCAGAGATATTCTATAATAATCCCCTTTGATATCTGATAGGACAAGTGGAGATAACTCTAAATCAGTCCGTGTATTACAAATTCAGGTTTGTGTAAGGGTTTGGTGGAGTAGTATTTCAGATTGATTATACCAGTGTCTTTCAAGTGTTTGATGCAATGAAACTTAATCTCAATGTAATTTGTCTTGCTGGATGTATACTTTGGTGATTGCAACATCTTAATGCATGATTACTTACTTTCATACAAAGGCATTGGTAATGTCTTGAGGCATATTGAAGTCTTCTAAAATTTTGATTATCGATGAGATTTCTTGTGCTGCCCCCACTAAAAATAATCTGAAGATTATCTTAAGAAAGTGCCACCTTCTTCAGAAATTCTACAGAAATCTGAAATCATTTTGCAGATTTAACTTTACCTTTAAAAAATCTGCAGAATTTTTAAGACATTTCGCAGACATTTTGAAGATTTGAAAAAAAGTGGGCCAAATAACTACAGATTTTCTACAGATATTTTTTAATATAATCTTCAGATTTTTTTAGTGGGGGCATTTGCAAATAAAGCATATTCGGATTCTGCCCAGGACAGAGCTACACTTGTTTGCTTCTTAGTTATCCAATGGATAGATCTTTTGCCAAGAAGGAATGGGTTAAGATCGGTGAAAGATGTTAAGATTGAATCTGTGATTGAAATAATTATTAAATCTGATTGTTTGGTCTTTGGTTGTTTTATATATCGAATTAATCTTTTCACTGAGTTCCAATCCTTTTCTCTCGACTTTTCGTTTCTGTGACTAAGAATGTTTACCGTTGCTATGTGTTCTTTGAGTTTCGCGATGCCTTCACTTTTTCTCGATAAGACAGTTAAATCTCGGGTAGTCATCTATGAACGTTAGGAAATCGGTTTTTCCACCAGTAGATGCTGTTTGTATCGGAACGCACTTGTCTCTATAAATGAATTCAAGTATCCTGGTCGCCTTATAAGTTGATTTAGGGTAAGGAGAACTAGTTAACTTTGACTTGACACAGCTTTCGCCTAATGTGCCATGTTTAAAGTTGTTCATTTTTATGCCACTTGCTAACAGCTTTGAGATTCAAAAAAACAAAAAAATATAGGGCGAAATGTACATATTCACTTTACTTCATTCATAAAATATTAGTATGAGATTCAATAGACTTCAAAGTTACTTAAAAGGTGACTATTACGACATCTTTTAACATATTTTTATGTTTTTTAAATGTCACCTTTTAAGTAATCTTAAGATCTATTGAATCTCATATTAATATTTTATTTTAGCTTTGAGATTATTTTTAACAGAATCGCAATTTTAGTATCTCGGTCTTCTGTGCCAAAAGACAGTTCAATTTTCATCACTGCAATGGCGAGCAAGGTTTGCATTAACTTTGGATTTAGATTACAAATAACAACAGTTACAAATACAAGTAATATTACTTTCTATAAATTATTCTCAATTTTTCCATCGGGAAAGGCTTTTCTGAATGCATTAAGTGGCTATTTTCTTTTTCAAATACAGCCGTAAGGTGTTGCCTTGACGGGAAATAAATTTGTTTCTATATCAGGTACATATAATACGTACGTTAAAGCTTTTCTGAAATCCAAATTGGCTACTTTATTGCATATTTTTTAAATCATTTTATTCGGAAAAACATGAAATTGGTTGGTGTTCTTAATCAGAAACTTTGTGATCGAAAGACTTTTTTCAGTTTTTCGTAAAGGCAGAAGATCTTTCAGAAAACATTCTTGAAGTCGGCTTTTTGAATCGAATTTCTGATGCCACAGTACGGGGAAGGGGATAACGTGCCGTTACGTAACACGAATTGCTTATAACATGATAAGTAACTTAATTATCAAATAATGTAAAACTCATTTCGATTCCAAATCACTTCAACAGTTAGTCCTGCCAATTTTATGCCTTTGCAATTAATAATGAGTCAGAAAATATGTCAGAAAGTTTCGCGCTGTTGAGCAGGTCATTTAAAAACAACCTTGAAGTGATATTAGTTATTTATTCATCCGAGAGTTTTGTTGCTAATTTTATATATCTGGGCCATAAGAAATAAGTATATTTCCATTGACTATAATGAGTTGAATGAATTTTGTTTTATTTGTATTGTTTATTTTTGGAAATAAATTGTTATCGTTTGTTATGTGTGAGGAGCTGCCACTGTCTATAATCCGGGCTTATTCGTCGAGTTTATTTGAGAGAAACGCCAAGTCTTTTATTTGCATTGCAGTACCTTTAACATCATCTGACAGTGTGGCATTTGAGTTGGCTTCGAATTTATCATTTGTTGCAAAACACAAGGTGGAAGAATTCTGCTTGGGTCTGTTAGCTTGCCTTTTGCACTTAAGTTTATAACTGTTTTTATTTTTGAGGTGACAGCGCTCCGACTTGGAGTGATTTTTTATACGACTATATGAGCAAAATTTGTTGTCCATTTCATAGTTGTTATTATTTGTGTAGTTTTTAATTGATTTGGTATGCCTTCGAGGTGTTTTGAGACGACTCTGTATTTTCGAGACGTCAGTTATATTCATCTACTACTGCGAATAAACTCTGTATTGAGTTCATCTTCCGTCCTAGCTTCAAGCGTCGTGATGAACGTATAGTTTCTGTGGGGTAATGAACACAAAAAGAGTGCCGAGATTTGTGAATTGCTAATTCCTTCCCAGATCGCATGTAGTCTATCTACAGTCTCTAATATTTTGATAATGTGGGTATTCATATTTCCACTTTCGTAATTGTTTCGTCTTTCGTAATTGTAGTTTTGTGTTGTATAATTTTTTTCACAAGTATAACTCACAAGATAGGTTTAATCTCGCGTGGATATTTTTTAACGTGTCCCTGTACGCCTGACGGGCGTTTGATTTTTAATATGTAAGATTTTTGCGTTTTTAATGAGCAGATTTATGAGCAGAGAGCAGATCCTGGCCTTATTGTCCTTTTTTGCCAGCCATACTTAATCGGGTCTGTTATGAGATCATATAAATCTACCTTAAACTTTCAATTCTTATTTATTTTGTTTGACCTTTTCTAGCACCTGGTTTTCTTTAAAAGGAGCCACATTTATTTACTTCCATAGTTAATAATTAGAAGACCCTTAATATCTAATTGATGAACTGACTTGTTTGCATAGCCTAAAAAAATTAATTGTACATGCTTTTATATTTAATTTCAATTGCATTCGTGTATTTTTATTATTACAACAGATCAGTCCACATAATCTTTCAAAAATATTATTTTCTCAAGAATATTATAATTGATCATCAGTGCAATTATTCATAAATGTACACATTAAAATAAATTGCTATGCTAAATATTCATTTACCTCTACTAATGTTATGCAATAATATATCCCTTGGTCATATAAAATCAGGGCTATATTTTCAGACGTGAGTCAGATAGATAACTGGATGATGCGCACTTAACCTTCTTCTTTGGCAGCAAAATAATTAATGAAAATTTTTTACTAAATAAAGGAGGTTTGATTAGAAAACTGCAAATATATACGATGTTTTAATCTCATATACTTACTTAAATATTAAAAGATATGCCTTGATTTTTAAAATAAACTGGGCTAAATAAATTATTTAAACAGAGCGTAAAACAATGGTCCCATTACACTATACGTTTACAACATATACGTATACACAAAAAAGGTATTAAGCGGGAGTCATTACATAAAAAGTTCAGTAATGTGCGCACAGGAGTAAAATGTTCAGTCATGAATTTATGTAATGAAGAGGTAACAGAATAAAGTTTGAACTTGTTTAGCAAGCATGGTCGGAATTACGTCATTGCAAGGTCACATCTGCGACCAAAATGCTACCACTCTGTGACGTCACATTGCTTTTAAACTGTGAACTTCTTCAAAGCTTTTAAAAAGGGGACAAGAACACTTCAAAACATCTATATATATATTTGTCTTACGTGGCGCGAAAATAGGGCTGAATTTGTAACGTATGGTTTGGCAACAACTGTAGTTTCCAGAGCTCAGACCAATGAACAGACACAGACTAGATTGTGTTAGATCAGCTCCGCCTCCGTCTAATATGGCGGTCAGTGTGAAAGCAGTGAAACCATAGAATGAAACTCAAACTAGCAATTATTAAAAATAAAATAACATGTACGTAATCCAAAGCGTCTGAGATGATTCCTCATTTTAATTATGAGCAATATCGTTAATTTCAAATGAATTCTCAACTCTTATTTAGAATTCATTTACGAATTTCAATCACTCAAAAGACGGAGGAAAAAAAATCAACTGTCTAAATATAACCTGCCGCCATCTGTTGGAGTATTGATGAAGTAAAAAATAATTCATTTAACAATGACAAACAAACTATCTTCCTATCGCGTAGTTTTTTTTTTCTAATGAATTTAAGTCGTGCTGTACAAAAAATCCTTTTTTCATAGTATTTAAATGATTTATAAGCCCATTGGTAGCGCCAAATAAATGCATTTTCAGTTGTGTTTTCAATGGAGAATTACTTTTTTACATTAAAATAAATTGTCAATTTCATATGTTCAAATGTTTTATGGTAGAACTTATTCCGGCTAGAATTGCTGAAAAAAAGGGGCGAGCGAGCGAAGCGAACTGTGACTGCGTAGCGGTCTCAATGTGAATTGCTTCGCAATTCACGGGGGGTTGGCGAGCGTTAGCGAGTAGGGGGCTGAGCCCCCTAGTATTATACTATTCATCCTAAAAAATATTTTCTGACATTTTTTTTAATTTTTGGGACGCCACAGGGACATTAATACAAGTTACGTCCGTCACAAGACAAATATGACCATAAAACGAATCAAAGCCAGACAGAATGAATTTTTTAGGGGGGGGGGGGGTTAGTTCTGAAGTTCATTAGTTCTGAAATTTTAAAAATTTGTATTTATTTTAAGAATGTAAAGAAGCCAAATATTGAAAACTTTACTTTAAAGGCTGACATTTCAGGATATTTTAGCTTAGTCTAGGCAACAACAAATTATGAATAAATAACTAAATTACTGGTTCGGAAGTAGTGGTCTATGGAAATAGTCGCATCCCTAGGGAACTACATAAATACCCAGAGAAACACCCTGTAAACGCACACTACGTCTCTAATAGCTATTATATTACTTTGAAAAAATCAATTATGCATTTAAAAAAAGATAAATCAAATGTTTCTCTCGTTTTGCTTATTCATGCATCTCTTAAAATTAAAACAAGAACGAAAAATCATGCGTCAAGCATAGATTATGTAACACTTTCCAACGCTTCCAAAATAATTTTACAAATCATACCGTTTAATAAGCTGAAAGATAACATCTAAGTAAACAATTTGGAAAACGCATAACATATTTAAAAACATAATTTCAGGAATTTCCAACATATACAATATTCGGAAAAATATTCGAATACTTTTATTCAGCCCTGTATATGATCTATAGATTTGTATATATACTACATAGGATGCTAAATTTTAGTTCAGTTAGGAAATGCGTAGCACAGTTTTAAATTCTCCTTCTGGAGTTTCTGTCAATAAACGGAAATGTGTTCGCGAACTTTTGTGCTTTCCTGTATAGGATCTACAGAATTTATACACACCACGTAATAGACAAAAAGTTAGTTAAATTTAAAATCGCGTTCAGTAACTTAAAACGCACTTCCAAGAATTATTGTTAACAGACAGTAGAGAATTCTTTTGTGTGTCCCTGTAAATGAACGATGACTGCTATACACACAATATTCTGTAGTAAGCCTCTTGTAATGCACCTTAGTGATATATATAAATTTCAATGCGTTTAAAATAGTGAAACATTATTTAAATAAACCGGAGACGATTTTTCTCCATAGACGTAATGTAACGGAATAATTTTGACTGTCCCTGTAAAGTAACTATAAGTGCTATGCACACACCCTATTCCATATTAAGCTTCTTGTAATGCACCTTAGTGATATATATCAATTACAATGTGTTTGAAATTGTGTAACATCATTAAAATAAACCGCAAATGATTTTTCCCTATTGACTGTAATGTAACGGAATTCTTTTGAGTGTCCCTGTAAAAAAATTATAAGTGCTACACACTTCCGTTGAAATAGGGAACATGCGATACATAACGACAATAACATATAAAACTTGCAGAGCAATCCGAGCATATTTACGGGAGTTAAAGAACGGACAGGCGGCCATACGGCAGACGGAAGACGGCCATACGGCCAGACAAACCGAAGTCATAAACACTTTTCAACTAGGTTGGAAAGTGTTAAAAATACAGCGTGATCAGAAAATGAGTATACATTTGAAAAATTAATAATTCACGGAATAATGTAGGTAGAGAGGTAAAAATTGACACACATGCTTGGAATGACATGGGGTTTTATTGTATCCACAAAAAAGTTCATAAAATGGCCGACAGATGGCGCTTCGTGTGACAAGAAAAGCAATAATTAGCATAACATATTATGATAAAGCAAAGACGATGTTCTTCAGAACAAATGCTCAACATGTCCACCGTCATCCCGCAACAATAGCTGTAGCCGAGGGACAATGTTGTGCACAGCACTGTGCAGCATAACTGTAGTTCTGGTGAGAAATTGGCGGTGGATGTTGTCTTTTAGCATGCCTATTGATGTCGGTCGATCGCGGCAGATTGATTCCCCATTTTGATAGTGCAGCTTCACTAACATTGTCTTTTCTGGTAACGTCAACATGCTGCGATTGCTGGTGCATCTGATTCTCTCTCTCATTACAGCTCCTTTTATACACGATTCTCAGGCAGAGTCACTGACGTATTGCTGTTCAGTGCCATCTGTTGGCCTTTTTTTTAAACCTTTTTTTGTGTTGTTACAATAAAACCCCATGTCATTCCAAGCATGTGTATCAATTTTTACCTCTGTACCTACATTATTCCTTGAATTATTAATTTTTCAAATGTCTACTCATTTTCTAATCACCCTGTATATCTATGTGAATAAACACGAGTAATGAATATTTGCTTCAAATACTTTGTTCCTATAAAATTAAGAATATTGAAATTGGTTGCATGGTCGTGATACATCAGCGTAGGTAATTTTTTCCATAAACTGTGTTAAAAATAATATTTAAACTATTAATTACCTACGAAATTGTTAATTTATTATCTTGCAATTAAGTAAAAGACTGATTTTATACCAAAAATATTAAAGTTGAAATCTAAGGATTAATAGTTTTTATAAGTATTCCATCGTTTTTGAACGCTTTCCAACAAAGTTTAAAAGTGTTTAAAAATTCGGTTTGTCTGTCTGTCTGTACGAGTTCTAACTCACGTAAATATACTCCGATTCCCATTCAATTGATATATGTTATTGAATTTTGCTATGGCATATTTGGTATTGAAAATGAAGCGTGTAGCAATTATAGTTCTTTTACAGGGACATTCAAAAAATTCCGTTACATTACGGTCTATGGTGAAAAATCTTTTGCAGTGTATTTTGATAGTGTTATCCTACTTCAAACATATTGAAATTAATATATATCACTGCGGAGCACTACAAGATACTTAGAATAAGATGAGTATAGTATTCGTTGTTTATTTACAGTGGGACAAAAAACAATTCGGTTACAGTACAAAAAACAATAATTGCTGGAAGTGCGTTTACAGTGACAGTCGTGTTTTTAAATTGAAGTAAATTTTTCCATAAAACTTGATGTGTAAAAATTCTATAGATCATACACAGAACAGTACAAAAGATTTCTAGTAGATTTCCGCTTACTAACGAAAATTGATGAATGAGAATTTTCAACTGTGCTAAAAGTATTCCTAACTGAACTAAATTTTAGCATACTCTTTAGTATATATGAAGGGTTCGCAACCGTAGTAGACCAAGTCTATTTATCTCTATTGTGCATAATAACACTTTATAATTTTTAATAAATAATTAATTCAGGCCAAGTGATTTATAGTAATTAAATATGTCAATATTCAATTTGAAGCGTCATTTTTATAGTGTCGTACTTTTAGAAATGACAAATTAATTTTTCTATTGCAAATTTATGCTTAAAAAAAATGACTTGGTCCACTATGGTTGTGAAATTTCCATGTGAAAAAATAGGACTATTGCTGTGTAAATACATAATTGTTTATTATGACTACAAAAATTCTTTATTTTGATTTATATTTACTTATTGTGTTTTCTGCTCTAAATTAAACACAAAGAGTGAAACATGTAACCAGTTATCTTAAATTATTCACTGTACACAAATACTACACCACCACCATCATCAACATGTACTCTAGGAGGAAGTAGCTTGGAACCTAGTACTGAACGCTACTGGAAGATTCTTGAAGTATACATGATGAATCGGCGGCAGAATGTATGGGAGAAGATTCATCATATCTTTCTTTTTGGCCAAAATGATATTTCTACGGCCCGCGTACAATGCATATTGACTACTGAAACGTGATAAAAAAAAGCGGCTTTTACCCACGAGTCCGTTTTTCAAAATTTACTTTGCAAAAATATTGGTTCTCATTATGGGTTTCTTTGAATTGTAACATGAAGGGAGAACCTCTCACAACTCGTCGCCATCTATTATCCATCCAAATGAAACAAACTCTCTCTGTTTATTTCTTTCTGTTTGTGATAGTTCACTCCAAAGTTGTAGCAGAAACAAAGTCAGTATTCTTAACTTCAGTGACATCAAATTTTGGACATTTCCTCTTTGCATTCATAATAGTTTCCTTCCAGTCCCCAGGAACATAAATATGTTGTTTTTGCGACATGCTGCTTAAATCAGACAAAGTCTGCGTCATTCGAAAGGAAAGAGTTGCCAGACACCATTAGTTTGTGGTCAATTGACTCTGCTATTTATGTCTATACTATTAACTAGTTTCAACAGCGTAAAAGACATTTTGATGTTCCTGTTTTAGCCACCACAGGCATCAGAATGTAAAATATTTTTTTTGTGTGTGTTTAGTGGCTTTCTCTCTTAGGTGTCTTACATCAACGAGAGGAATGTCTTGAGAACCTCTTCCTCCCTCTATTCCATCCCAGACGTGCATGTATCCCACATTAATACTGAAGGAATGCACCCCAAAGTTATAAACATACAGAATGCGTTTATAATAAACCATTGGTGTTTAACCCCTTGGGGACGAGCGACACGTATACGTGACACATAAGATGCTCAGAATCCTCGATTATTCCCACCAGTTACTTTTTATTGTAAGCTTTGCCTTGTCTAATGACAGCATTTCTGCGATTCAGTTAGGCGAAAATTTATGTTTTGGAAAACCGGTGTTAAAAGATTAAAAATTCTGTAAAGGACGCTCGTCGCGAAGGGGTTAAAGCTTAAAAAAAAGGAAAGTACTTTTTGCAAGTCCAATGTACAGCATTAAGTTTCATCTGACACTTTGCTCTTGCAGGTTTTAATTTTCTTTCTACAATGTTGTGCTTTCCGCAAGCAGAAATCTCGTTTGGTTTAAAGACTTTTTCTAGTGTTTTAATCCTTTTCCATGAAAAGCTTCATTGATATGTCATCACATAATTTATATGTATCTGCACTTGGCGGCTTAAAGTGTAAATTAAACTTTGTGCTGAAGACTTTGTAATAGAATTTCTCTTTCTCAAGGGACTTATACTTTGCCGTACATTTTTTTTCCATGCATGACACACATCTTCGGAATAAAAAAATCAGGGTGAAGACTTTTTCTGTCAGGATTAGCATTCCTGGAATAGTTACACAGTAAATAACTTTATGTGTTCAGTAATATCTGTCCAGGAGTATGTCTGACTCGCGTGTCTAAAGTGGCAGATGTAATGCAATCTTCGTTCACACGTCTATAAACACGTCCCCAGCTAAGTTGCAAAACACCAATAAAGTATTTTTTGCAGTCATCCTTCTCTCTGAGAGAGTATTATATGTGTAACCTTTTGCAGCACCAGTACCATCAAGGCGTCTCGATCTATATATATTCTTCCTTTGCACCAAACCACGAATCCATTAGGCATTCTGCATTGAATAATCTTCAAGATGCCTGAAAGAATTTAAAATTGTTTTACACTGTTAAAAATAAATCCGTTAATTCACGGTAAAACTACTGGCAGCAAAGTTGCCGGACTTTTTTTGTACATTTTCCGTTTTGAAAGGTAAAGGAAGGGAAAACTCCGTTTGAAGAATCGGTAAGTTTCCGTTATAAATAAACTCGGTTTTAAAAAATGTCATATATATTTGTGCTGCCATCTGTTGATTATTACGGGAGTATTTAATATTTGATATAATGCAAGAACATTTTCTGCCCTTCCTTAGGATCGAACTGGGGACGTTAGTGGTTTGAGCCGAATGCTTTACTGTAAGACCAGCGGGTCCTTGCTAGAGTAAGAGTAGGAAACGATGATAGGGATTTCTTCAAATCGCAGCCTGGGACTTAAACAATTTGGGGTTTAGAAAACTAGTAATTTTGCAGTTAATTGCGGTGATATTTCGTAATGAGATGATGGTTGAAAACTATAGTATTAATAGAGGATAAAAACATGAATTATATGTATTCTTAATTTGATTGTTAGATGTAAAATATAAATATTATATTTTAAATTAAATTCGATAATTTTTTTTTTTTTTTTTTTTTTTTTTTTTTTGCGAAAATCGATTTTTAATCAACTATTATGTATTTTTTAAATGTGTTCGTTTAGAATATATTTTCAGTGTGTGTGTTTTTTATAACTTTAAAAAATAAATTGCGAATAATTTTAAAGGAATGAGTTTAATTCGAAAGCATTATTTTTGTTTGTTGCTTTTTTTTTTTAAATAGAATCGATTTTTTTCCCACTTAATTTAGCTATTTTATATATACATTAATCTGTTTGTTTAGAATATATTTTAAGTGCGAATACTTTTTTATAACTTTAAAAAAATGAATTGCAAATAATATTAAAAGAATGGAAAGATTTAATTTTTGCTTTTTTAAATTCGAAAGCGCTATTTTCTTGTTGTTGTTTTAAATAAACTCGAAATTTTAATTTATGGAATTTTTAGTTTTTCTGTGCAGCAAAGTGTCAGTTTTTGAAACATTGAAAATAAACATGCAGCAGATAACGGAATATCTCCGTTGGCTGCCTTCTTATATGAGGAAATTTTCTGTTTTTAACTGAAAATGCCCTTTTGTCATGAAAAGGGACTTTTTCTGTGAAATTCAGGGAAAAAATGCCCGTGAATTTCAGATTATTTTTAACAGTATACTGTAAAAAAAAATTCCGTCAATTTACGGAAAAAGGACTGGCAGCAGAGTTGCCTTAATGTTTACGTTTTTTGAGGAATGTTCCGTCTTTGTAGTCCATGAATGGCGCGATACAGACGCGAAGGAGTTTAAGCGCATGTGTGGCGATCAAAAATACTGCAACCCATTGGATGATAGATTTTTACATTAATAATTCCGTATTTGAAACTCTGTAATCTTATAAGTCTAAAAAGTGTACAATTTAGGGATACAGTTAATGCACTTTTTGTGCACAATTCAGTTTGCAGTTTTTATGCATAAGTATGAGGTGCCAAATACGCTCGGATTTTGTGCACTTTTTTTGCAAACTTTTTCTAGCTGGGTAGCAACAGATATACGGGAGAGATTCCATTTTTCTAACAAAACGGAAACTTTCTGATCAAAATTCACGGAAGACAACCTGTCAATAAACGAAAATTTTTAACTGTGTACGTTGATCTGTGGTAAATTTCTCATCACAACGATTACGACAGTGATAGTTGATATTTATTTCAAATTTCCTCCCTTTCACAACTTTGCCTGTTTTTGGAGCACAGTAATCATTACCACTGCTTCTTATTCGCTTCCTAATATTTTTTTCTTTCCCAACTTCACTCATTCCGCTTCCTTTTGCATGCATTTACAACAACAATTCTTTCATTTCCATGGTCATATGTTTCTGTAAGTCGAGAAAAAAATTAAAAACAATTAAAAAGAAATTTAATAATAATAAATAACGAACTGAACAGAAAAATAACTTACCATTATCAGTATTATTGTTTTCATCATCTACGTTTTTGTAGGCCCCTGGTCATTTCTGCAGATATATCACTGCTGTTATCTGAAATAATTGCAAGTTGTTAACTATACATACATTAATATTTGTATAAATATTTCCATATTTTAAAATACACTGTACTGTTTAGGCTTAAATTTAACAGTAAACAAACAATAAGTATTGTAACTGCCTAAATGTTATATAAACATCATTAAAGCAAAATTACTTACCATTCATAGTTTTTCAATGTGATGATTCACGAAATATTATTCTTCGCCAGAAGATTTGAAATCGCTATTTATTTTAAATACAATTTTTTTTATACTCTGTTTAAAAAAAAAAAAAAAAAAAAAAAGAATTGTTGATTTTACGGTATAATAATGTCACCCTAGCTGTCAGTATTATACCGTAAAATTAACAGTAATAAACAGTAAAATAAGCATTAATAATATTGCTACTGTCGCGCATGTAGCAATGATGCAATATTTAGAGAGGAATGGACCATAGATGGAAGAGTAGTATACTGATGAATGGACTAGATTCAGTATGGCTGTGAAGATTTCCTGTATTACTTCACCGATTCTGGACACATATGCTGTCTATAAGGAAGTATGTGAACGACAGACTTGGCTCACTATGACAGTGGATAAAACAGAGTTTGCTGCACCTTCCACATGAACAATCCCATTCTTTTTAAGTGGACTTGGCCTACAATTATTGTGAACCCCTCATATACAAATCTATAGATCACATACAGGGCTGCACAAAAGACTGTTGGGTTTAATTGCTGAAATTGGGTTTTCAAATGTGTAATGAGTTTTCCAAATTGTTTATGAAGACATCATCTTTCACCTCATTATACGGTGGAGTTTTGTTAAAGTATTTTGGAAGTGTTTCATAATCCATGCTCGACGCGTGATTTTTCAGGGTTATTTAATAATTATAAATGTTCAGTTATTCTGATTGTTTGAAAGTCATAATTTGAGCCTGTTCCATAATTTTTGAGTTGCTGTGCTACTGTCATAAGGCATTGATGTTGTTTTCATTTCCAAATCATTCATTATTCAGGCGTTTTCGAATTCATCACATAAAATTGCTTCCGAAGGATACCTACAGAAACAAAAAAGATCACCAATTTAAAGTGATTTTTCGTATAGCAACTACCTTTCCAAGGATAACTCGTTGTACTAAATTATTTTTCCACAAGATTGATTTCATAAATATTATGAACAGAAGAGTTCACCTCCACAGTCAATCAAAGAAAAATATTTTAAGAATACTATTTTTTGTTCTGCTGGATAAATTAACATCAACGCATCTGAGAGAAATCTTAAATACAAAATAAAAATATTTTATGAAAATTTAGCATTGCTATTGAAAGTTTTAATACTTGTACAAATTTTAAAATGAAAATATCTTTTAAAACATAATTTATCTAAGACTGTTCTCAAATTTAAAATCGTAAAGATGCCAAGTTAATAAGTTGATTATAAGCTGAAAGAACTTTAAGTTATTAATTCATTTAAAAAGAAAAAATATATATTTACAGAACTTTTTGTGCTTGTTATATATATATATGTCGTAGGCTAATTGAAAAATCCGGCCCTTTGCAAAGAGCCTAGGCTGTTTGCAAAGAACCGGGCTAATTGAAGAAACATCTCCCTTTCTCCAATCAGCCTAATGTTTTTCAGGCTTATTGCAAAGAGCCTAGAGAGCGTTAGGCCAATTGAAAAATGACCACTTGTTTCACAGTCAACCAGATTTTGACCAGCTGTTTGTCCAATATCGTGTTGTACCAGACTCGAACCTGAAAATTCATTTTGAAATCATCCCGCAACCCGACCTGAACCTGACAAAAAAAAAAAAAAATCCATCGAACCGTAACCCGATCCGAACAGGACAAAATAATTTCTGTCAGCACGCAACCCAACCTGAAGTTTCCATTTGAAGTCAACTCGAACCTAAAAAAGTTCCATCGAACCGAAAACCAATCCCAACAAGACAGAATAATTTCTGTCAACTCGCAACCCAACCCGAACTTGAAAATTCAATTTGAAGTCAACTCAGAACCAAAAAAAGTTCCATCGCACCGAAAACCAATCCAAGAAGAACAAAATAATTTAATTAACACGCAACCCAACCCGAACATGAAATTTCCATTTGAAGTTAACCCGAACCCAAAAAAGTTCCATCGAACCGAAAACCGATCCGAACAGGACAAAATAATTTCCGTCGACAAGAAACCCAACCCGAACCTGAAAATTCCATTTGAAGTTTGTACAGTTTTTAAAGTAGATTTAAAAGGAATGACTTACTTTTTTCGTTTTTTCTTTCATTTTATTTTTACTTTTCCCATTATTGTACTTTTTTTTCTTTTTTGCGAAGCTTTCATTTTTTCTTTAAAAGCAAACCTACTCGAGTCTAGAAGAAAATAAATATTTGTTATTAAACATTTATTTTCTGAGTAAATATTTGTCAATTATTACTTTTTTTAAAACAGTAAATTATAATATGAATATGTTCTTTAAAAATGCAAAAGCAAAACTAAAATGTGCATTCTTTATTAATGACGTTCAAATATTTCGTGCCAGCAAGTTTTGTCCAATTTTGTGCAACTTGTGAATGATAACAATGATTAAAAAATATATATATTTCTTTGAACTATTCAAACTTTCACTTCGATATAATGATTATTTTTGCTTTCAAATACTTTTAAATGGAATTTTAAAGCAAAGCAAAAATATTGTTCTGGTAGAAAACATCTATCATTCAGACGTTTTCCAATTCTTCACATAAAATAGTTCCGGACCTGTATAACCATAAAATATCACCAATTTGAAGCGATTTTTCAAATACTAATTATACTCGCGATGTATACACACATTGTATTAACTTCTTTTGTCACGCGATTATTTATAAACATTACACTGAAGGAAGCGTTCACGCTCTCGTCCAATCACAGAAAAATATTTTTCGAATCTAATTTTTGTTCTTTTGTATAAATTATCACCAAGGGCCACGGCATGGGTTTGCACTTAAAATCCTAAATAACGTTATTCAAAACAAACGATTCCGTGAGCCCAACACAAATAAGATTATCGCGTGCGCGACGTCAGATAGACGTTTGACAAACGATAAAGGTATCTGGAAGGAATATGGAATATAAATTTTAGAAGGCAAAACAACTCACAACTCTATCAGTTTTTGGAAAACATATCGTGACGCTAGGGTATATCTTTTGGGAGTTTAGTTTAATTACATTTTCGACAGGCGTTGCATTGTTCGGAAATGAATTAGGTGTTACACAGTTCAATTCGTGATACCGAAGAAAAACATTCCTGTAATTTACAATCCAGAATTTCAGATAAATTTACCCTGTTTACAATCTAGAATTTTCTCATAAAATATTTTCCCTCTCTTTTCTTAATATCCCAATTATTTGAGGGGATTTTTTTTTCTGTGTTTCTATGTTCATTAAGCTTTACTGATGTGATTAATTCATTATTTTATAGAAAATATATTTTTTAATTGTTAATTGAAATATATTTAAATAACTCGTAATCAATAATATGGAAATTAATTTTATTTTTATTTTTAAGAAGACAATTCTTAAACTTTGTTTAAAATGATCGAAATAGCATTATCAGATAATTATGATATTCTATATAAACAATCTATAAATAAGAAAATATGAATTACATTAAAGTAAACAAAACAAATAAAAAAACTGAAAAGATTTTAATAATAGATATTTGTATATTTAGTACAATGGTATAAAGGTGGTGGGATCTTGGATTTCCATTTATTAGGATAAATGAGCACTCAAATTTTAACAATAAAAATAGCAATAGTTTTATTTAACAAAAAACAAAGATATGGCGGTGAGAGATATGATTAATTCCTGATTTACAAATCAATAAAGTTAGCTTGAGGAAGGAGGGGGGGGGGGTAGGGCGGCAGAAAAACTACTTTTGAAAATGCATCTAGATCTACACCGTAAACAAAATCAATTTAAGTTCAAGATGGTTAGATCAAACTTTATGCACATATAGGGGAGACTTGGGAGACTTGATCCCTTTTTCAGTTTTTATTTTTTAATTTGGGAAAAAAACAAAATTTTTTTTAAATGTTTCCAGTTATTATTAAAGGCTCATGTGTCTTTAATGTTGAAGTAATTTTTTTTATTTTTGAAAAACCATTTTTAAAATAAATATAAATTATTTTCCAAAAAAGAAAAAAAAGGATTAAGTCTCCCCACTTACAGGGAGACTTGATCCCTTTCCAAGGGAGACTTGATGTTTGAAACAGTTGCATTGAAAGGATTCAAATTAAGTTGTAGAAATGAAAGTTATTGTTGACTAACTTGTGAAAAAGAGAGAAAAACACACAAAAAATTCTACATTTAGTAAAAATCACTGTTTTCCACATGAATGATTATTATTGCTAAAATTAATGATAAAAAAAAAAAATTCCAAAGCTTTAAACGTCAAACGTAAATGTTAAAATTATTACAGTTTGAAGAGTTCCACCAAGCATGATTGGTTTAGGTGCTTTTTTGACAATGTTCGTCATTGCCCACAACACTAATGTAAACATTTTCTGGATAGATAAGTTGGTCGGAATTAAGTCCTCTTTTTCTTAGAAAATTGATTTTGCATTCAGATAATGAAATCTTCTTTATAATTTTTCGAAATGACTAATTTTCTTATTTCCTAGAAATCGCACAATGACAAAGTCACTTTCATCAATTGACAAATTTTGTGGATCTTCGATGAGTATGTTCATCATGTGAACCTGGCTCGGTTGAATCATGAACACTACAACTGTTCTCTCTTTCTGAAGACTCGGGACTTTCATTTTTAGTGTTTTTACTTTCCTTTCTTGAGATGAAATGAGTTTTTCTTGATTTATGTTTTTTATTCAGTCGGCGATCTTGTATTTCTTCTTCAATCTTTCTTTAAATTGGTGTGTTTGTCAAAATTTTTGAAGATCCTTAATTTCCCGTTTTGGATAATTAAATTGTATGTCTTCTGGAGTCACTATGTTTGGCTTAACTGTAATTGTATTACTGCTTGTTGGGGTTAATGGTTAATCTGTGACGAAAAATGATAAAAAATCATCTTTAGAAAAAATATTCCTGTTTAAGGGATATATGCCAGTGATTTTAAATCCATTTATTATGTTAGTTGGCATCTTGGCTTTAGGATAGGCAATTCCGTTCAATTCAGAAATTCGATAAATTGTTATTATTTGAGCAGGATGATTAGTGTGTATAGGGGTAAGTCCATGATCTAATTTACTTGATGTTTTAAAATATGCACACAAAAGATCATTGTTAACTGAATATATTTGGGAGTGCTTATAATTTGATTCGTAAGAAATGTCACTTTCTTGAGATTTTTGTTTTCTCACATAACGTTTTACAGTCATCACATTAATATAAATGGATTTTGCTGCACTTTTAAAACTGGATCCATCTATTACAGTCTTCACTGTTGTCTGTAAATCTGCAACATTGATGCTTTTTCTGGGTTGAACACGTCTTTAGGTGTATAAATACGTTGCATGACTGTAAAAAGTAAAGGTAAACATAGAGCTCTTAATCACTGCAATAAAATGAACCCTCTATTGCACAAATTAATTTTTTAGCTCAATATATATATATATATATATGAACATAGGATGTTTAAGACTTGGTTACGTAACACATATTAAATGGAATTATACGTTTCTAATTTATAATTAGGTTTCTGACTTAAAAGTAATCCAAAAGTGACCACAAAACAAACCTTGCACAGTCACCATGTGCTTGCTAACCATCATGTGCAGCTATATGGTAACTTTCTATCTTTGTCAACCATCCAAAATCAAGGTAACCATAGTCTAACTATGGTTAAAATGTATTGTATGGTATATATTGTCTAAATGTGTCTTGAAAGTCACAATTAGGAGTAGGGGGTTAATAAAATTTAACATTAATTTAGCTTATCTTTGAGGACACTTGATCCCCAGGATCAAGTCTCCCTATACAATGGGGATCAAGTGTCCCTAATGTGCATATGTTGGAAAAATAATTGTTAAATCAAAAGTAAAGAAACTGTATTGGATTTAAATAATGACATTTAAGCAGTAAGGAATGTTAGTAAATTATATCAATTAACTTAAGTAATTTAGTTATATTTAGCAAAAAATAAGAAACATAAACTACCTACTGAAAAAGAAGTTTGATTGTAAGAAATCAGATATTCTTTTCTTACCTCAAAAATAAAAATGGGTGAAAGAAATTCTGTTGTCAGATCTGTTGATAAGGAATCACTTTATTAGTTTTGCCGGTTTCAGAGACTTAATTGCAATTTTTCCCTCGTTTTAGACCTAGGGATCAAGTCTCCCTAGGGATCAACTCTCCCAAGTCTCCCCTAAATCTATCTTCACAAACGATGTCTAAAGGTACCGCCGTTCCGTGAACCTCAAAAACAGCTTTATAGGGGTTAGACCATGGAAGTAGGTTCCTTGTTCGATAGAGTAGACTATAGTACAGACACAGTAGAAAATTGTATTGAAACATTGTATGAATAGTATTGAAACTCTTTTCAATATTACTCACA
This sequence comes from Maratus michaelseni, assembly GCA_963931845.1. NCBI lineage: Eukaryota > Metazoa > Arthropoda > Arachnida > Araneae > Salticidae > Maratus > Maratus michaelseni. The sequence continues at coordinate 340,348,156 of OZ007590.1, read as the reverse complement.
CGAAGAATCTCTCCGCAAAATACGGAAATTAGGTGGCCAGTGACAAGAAAAGTAAAAAAAAGAAACGCTTTCAGTATCGAAAACATTGCACTTTATTACCAACAACCGCATGGAATAATAATTATCATAAATTTGCAAATTCTATTAAAGAAAACTCCAATTTCGCCGAGCACACACGTTACAAAAACTTACATGTCTTCACATGAGCGAAACATTCGCAAGTGAGCACCGGCACCTGTAATTTTACTATAGCAAATGTCCCCCGGTAAAATGGAAGTTAGAATAATTAATGCCTTACAAAGTAAAATGTTTCAAATTTACTTAAAAATTTATTAAAAATAACCTATTTTTTAAAGTATTTGTGTAGTAAATTTTTCATTTTTTTTTTATTATTATTAATAGAATTAAGTGTTGCCATGTACTTCCCGCCTGCACTATATTGGCGATATTTTTTATTTTATTTTTCAAAACATAATATTTCAAAAAAATTCTTAAGACATGTTGCCACGCATTTCTATTTATTTGTTTATTTATTTATTTAACATTTGACGTGCACGATTCACACTGAAGTATGATGGAAAAATTCTTAATCGCCAATTATAATTTTCTTTAAAATATTGTTGTGGTGAATATTTATTAATATTTCCTGTCTATAGTTTAAGAATTTTTTACGTCAGTTTTAAATTAGAAAATGCTGGCAATTTATCTATTCAAAATATTTCTGTTAAAAAAAAAGAGTATTTACACATTCTTTATAAGAAATTTTATGTTTAACTCAAATAATTTCTCATACATTAGGAACATCTTCCACAAAGTATAACCTTTACGAAATGTAGATTTTAAAGTTACATTTAAGTACATTTTATACATATGCATTTATAAACATCTAATTATTTCCTGCGAAATTATTATTAATATTCATAGAAATTACATCAAAAAACATTTGCCAATCCCACAGAATTATTTTCATAATATTAATCTCAGAAAACTATATACTAATAATTAATTTTACATACATTTTTCATACAAACATAAACTATATTTTCTAAAAATCACCATCTGACAACCGCTTCTCCTAACAAACGATATGGGAAGGCAGTCAATCACTAAATGAACTAGGTCTCTATATTCAAAAGTTTGTATGCTTGTTGTAAATTCTAGATTTAAAAATTACATTTAAGTACATTTTATACATATGCATTTATAAACATCTAATTATTTCCTGCGAAATTATTATTACTATTCATAGAAATTGCATCAAAAAACATTTGCAAATCCCACAGAATTATGTTCATAATATTAATCCCAGAAATCTATATACTAATAATTAATTTTATATACATTTTTCATACAAACATAAACTATATTTTCTAAAAATCACCATCTGACAACCGCTTCTCCTAACAAACGATATGGGAAGGCAGTCAATCACTAAATGAAGTAAGGTTTCTATATTCAAAAGTTTGTGCTTGTTGTAAATGCTTTATTCATTCCAATTTTCTAACAGAGAAAGGGGGTTTGCCTGTAATTCAGGGTGCCCATGAAGGTCCATCATTCATATAAATATTTCACTAAACGTTATGTCGATACATACGCATAGTTTTCTGTGCACTAGAATTGAATTAAATAATATTCTTCACCGGTAGAGACAAGTGATGGATGGAACCCGTCAGTTTTAAAACTTACGAAAGGGAGAACCCATTTTGATTTGACTACGAAATATTTAAATTATGAGTTTCTGAGTTGTTGATTCTGCGTGAAGATTCAAATAGTAAAGGAAAATACGCGAAGCTTTGCGGGTTGAGAATTCGTATATTTTTTAATTATTATTATTTATATCATTTTACACCTTTCAGCTCGTTATGAAAGAATTAATTGATAATTTTTATGCCTCATCTTCGGTTAAAAATAATGGATTTTAATATGCTTCTTTTCCGCATTTATAAATAAAAATTATAAAAATGATTTCATGCAACTTTCAAAATGTGTTTATCGCAATTGACAGAGCCCAACACCATTGACACCATGCCTCAACCATTAATATCATTACTTTGTGGAAGATGTTTCTGAATTTATGAGAAATCATTTTAGTTAAATATAAAGTTTTAAATAAATTTCTGATAAAGGACATTTAAATACTATTTTTTTTTAAAAATAACTTGAATAGATAAATTCTAAAATTAACACCATGACCCAACCATTAGCAACATTAACACCATGAACCGCACTCAATATCATGAACATAAAGCAACAGTAAACTTTTACCATTTGAACAACACCATGAACATAAAGCAACAGCAAACTTATATCGCGCGCTTCTTCATTTGTTATTGGTGCTTTAATCTTGACATACTTTAAACTTTACTAAAAGTGAAAATACGCAAAAAGACCATCGTATATTAATTTTAAAATAACAAAAATAAATTTGTTTGTTTCCATCACGTTGAAGATTCTTAAAGAGTTATTGGTTATTTAACTCTTAATAGTGATCATATTTCTTTTATGATCACTATTTATAAAAAAATTAGAAAATGTTTGATAGACCATTTAAACATATGGTTGTTTTCAAAACCAGATCTACTGTACGTTGCCAGGAATTATGCATGATATTCAAGATGGAAATGGGAAATTAGTTCTAAATTTCAAAACTGATTACGTTTTATTTTGTCATCTACAGAATGGAGCTGATTGAGTGTTGCAAGCGACAGGTGAAAAAATGGGTATGTAGGAAGTAGTATAAGTAAGGACACCAGTAGGAAAACGTTGTTGATGCAATATTGTATCACTTGTTTATTGGTTTTGTATTGGAGATATTTACTATGTAATACCAAAGTTATGGACACAATGATGTTAGTTTAGAAATATTTGCAATAAAATCCCAATATATTGTAAATACTACTTTTTCTTTATGAAACTTAATTTAATTTGGTATAATTTACTAATATAGTACCTTTATCGAAAATATCACGATTATTAATAAAACTTTGTGCAGTTTTCAGAAAAAAAAAAAGAAATCAAGTAATAACTTGGAAGTTATTTTTCAGAATAAAGTGTATGTATACAAGTTACTTCTTTATAACCTTCCACATTTCTGTAATAATTTTGTTGACGTTAGGGCTATGTTTGAATATACATTTTTGTTCATACTTTGAAATTGTTAAAACAGAACCCTAATACTTTTCCATCATGCTATTTGACATAACACAGGATGAAAAACGTGTTGAATATAATATATAATCTAAAATATATTTCGGGCCCTGTCAATTGTGAAAAACACATTTTAAAAGGTATGAAAACATCTTTATAATTTTAAAAATAAGGCTATTACAAAACATCTATCAAGACGCCTAGCCTGAAGCTTTATAAGCATACAAAGACCCAAGGTTCGGCAAAAACAGATTTCCAGATCTGATGAAGATCAACTTCTAGAGACGTTTTTCATTATTTTTTATCTCTTCATTTTTAGAACTACTCGTTTTACTGATTTTATTTAAATTTTTATTTTAATTACCAATGATTTTTTTTAACGATTTGGAATACAACGTTTTTGTTATTGAACAAAAGATTGTAAAGAGCATAAAATCTTTTAGAACTTCTGTTACTGTGTAACTCTTTGTTTGAAAATACTCATGTTTTTATGAAATGTGACTTATAAATCACATTAAGTTATAATTAAGACTGTGTATGTGTAGATAAAAAAATTTTGATAAAAAATATTTTTATCTCTTAAAAAGATAAAAAGAAGCTCATGTAATGATATAAATATAATTACAACATGCATATAAATATATAATGAATAATAAAAGAAAGTTGTGTTTCTTTTTATTCTGAATAATAATAATAAAACTACTTAGGAGGCAAATAGAAAAAAAAAAATCTAAGAACTCTAAAAAGTTTTAATGGCATTTGATCACATCAGTAAACAGTACCCATTTTTTCACAGGCCGTTTTTAACATTCAATTAGATACCTTATGTAGATAATTAAAACAAAACATATTCAGTTTGGAAATTCAGAGAGGAATTTTCAATGCAGGAAAAGATAATTATTGTCCCGTTTTCAATCTTGAATATCATGCATTATTTCCTAGTAACGTATAGAAGATTTCGTTTTGAAAACAGCATCATATATTTAATTATCACATCAAACACTTTTTTTTAATTTTGAAAAAATAGTGATTGTAAAGGAAATAGCCAATAACTTTTTAAGAATCTCTTCAATTTTATGAAAACAGAAAAATAATTCTGTTATTTTAAATGTAATGCACAATGATCATTTTGCGTATTTTCACTTTTAGGAACCTTTTAAAAATACCAAATTCAGCACACCACTACCAATGAAGAAGAAAAAAGTAAAAGTTTGTTGTAGCTTTATATAATTTAAAACTAGAGTTTAAAAAAAAATACTGGTTATGGTAATTAGATATTCCAGTAAAATTTCAGTTCAGATCTAATAATATTTAGGGGTAAAAAAAAAAATCCGTTTGAAAATAGAAAATCTTCCTGTAGGATTTCCATGTATCAAAAAAAAGGGGTGGGTTAGAAGAAATACACTGCTTTTTACAACTAAATTTCAACATTTTAGCACGAAAATTATTTACAGGCTTGGGTAATATTATATTTATAATTCATAATAATTTTAACGCGTTTAGACAATAATATTCAATGACCCGATGTGGAAAAACAAATGTGAGAAGAAAACATTTTTTAGCTGCCGAAAGCAGTGAGGCCCCAACTCTAAGTTTGTTTGGATAAGATTTTCATTTGAAAATAAAAAATCAGAGAAAATTGGGGGTGTAGACTATTGAAAGCAGTGGGGCCCCCGGATCAGGATCGCTTAGAAATATTTTCCTTTAAATATACAAAATCTTTCAACATTGATTTTAGGTATATTTAAGGTTATTATCAAGGATCGGGCAACGCCGGGCGGATCATATAAAAGAAATTCATGAACATAGCATATGTAAGGGGACTATAGACATAAATCTGAACCTGGCTTCATAATTAATATGAATGCCCTTTTTTTAATGCATTTCATAATTAATTATATGATCCGTGATTTAATATTTAAACTCAGCAATCTCTATTTCAAACTATCCGTTATTTTAAATTGATTGAATGGATGTTTAACCACTGCCAGCTTTGTAGCTATTATACTTAGTTATTTCAAAAGTAAAACATTTTTTCTAAATATGAATTTGCTTAACATTAGTATGTATTTGTCATCAGTAGTTCAAAGTTAATGTTTAATTTCTGATTAGCCATCAAAAAATCATTTACATCTTTCTCTGTTTTTTTTTTTTTTCTTTTTAAATAATTTATAGTCCAACAAGTCTACAAAGTTTGTAGTGTATTTCACATACAACTATCTTATTCTACATATTACATACATTTTTACAAATTTATGAATTCATTCAGTACACAGAGAACATATCCAAAACATATTGAGATTTCACACGGATTTTTAAACTATCTCTCATCAGTCACCCACTGAATTCTAAAACTTTAGAAAATTATTTTAGGGCGATTAATCAACGAAAATAACCGAAGAATTATAATTTAATTCTCGGATTTAGAAAATTGTGTTTCGACGTGGCCATTTAGAGAAACATTCTTGTGAGTTATGGATGTACATTGAAGGGGTTTGCACTGAAAACGAAATACGATGTGAATAAACAGAGAAAAGTATTATGGAAACAAACTTTGAATTTCCAAAATTTACTCGACCATAGGTTCTTGATTGACGGCTACAGAATGGCAAGGCTAATTTGGAAGATTTATGGGTTGTTGCTTCGAAAAGATTTTTAGATTAATTTTACGTTTTGCAATGATTCATTATTTTAAAGTGTTCCCTTTCTAGTTTTGATACTGGAATTTACTTATAAAAAAATCTTTCATATATAAATTTGCAACGACCGTATAGTTGACGCTAATGTAACAAGATTAAACCCACATTTTAAGCACGCATATAATTTTTATTATTTAAGCATACCATATAATATTCCTCAAGAATCATAAACTAGAATATAAATCTTTCCCTTTGAAGTATTATATAGTAATTAAAAATATCCGTTTGGATATGTTACTATTTCCAAAGGAATTTCAATTTTTTTTTTGTGTTTGAGGTCGGCTATTAGGATGACCATTTTTTTTGCACTAATTCAACGTAGGTTTTTTTTTTTTTTTTTCTTAGTACATCTCTATTATCCCGTCGACCACTTTTCATAAAAAAAAAAAAAAAAAAAAAAAAAAACTATCGCCAAACTGTAAGATTAAACGCCAAAAATGCAGTCCCATTTACTTCATGTCAGAAGCATGTTGGTTATGTCATCAAGTGGTTTTTAATTTGACATTTGCGTGTATTTTTCATTATGTTATTAGTTATTTCATTAATTAAAATAACAATTGTGTCCTTAAATTCTTATATTTTATTTATTTATTTATTTTGATATTCCAATGGCAACGTTCTCCCGTTAGTTTGGCGATAGCTTTTTTTTATGAAAAGTGGTCAACGGGATAATAGAGAAGTACCTTTTTCTTTTCTTTTTAAAGAAAAAAAAAGCGTAATATGCATGCAGAAAATATATTAACGTGAAAATTGAAATGTTCATGACCTATAATATGTGTAATTTCAATTGACTTCTCAAGAACATCCGTCATCCCCACTTCGTCCATTCGTTGTCATGGAAATAAGAAGATGCGAGTCTGTGGTCTCTAATTCCCTCTACTGTATTCTAACAATGACCGCAGCTTTCCACTGATCTCAAGTAGGGTGGGGAAAAAAGAGCGGTCAATCAGCCAAATGTGGTGTTACCATAGTTACTGACATAAGATTACAACCATAGACCTTACAATATAGATTATTCCTCTGAGATTACAACCGAAAAACTGATCTTGAGAAATGATTTTAAATTACATGTATAGCTATAATGATCTGGAAGTCGCCGCGGTCGACGAACGTATTAAACTCCCCGGCTCGCACCAACCTGCTGGTCGATGTCTTAAACTTATCGAATTTAGCTTTTAAATATTTCCAGTATCATCTTCCGTGATCAGGTCTGCTACAATTCTGGCCAATAACTAAAATAATAGGATCTTTGATCCCGCCGCACCGCGTTTTCCGCGAAGTAGCGGCCATCATTATAGTAAAGCAGTATATGTACCAATTATATATTGAAAATAGAATATTTTAGTCAAGAATGCAAAATGTTTTGTAGTCTTGGGGAGAGACGTTGACAGTGAAACCGATAATATAATCGTCTGAAGAAATTTTAGCCTTTGCATATGTAAATCTCGTTATTGGTGTCATTTTGTGTACCAAATTTACTAATACACGTGAATAGAAATAAGGAAAAATATCTCTTTAAAATAGTATTATAAAATTCGTCTAACTGCGTAGTACACATAGTACACAGTGAAATAGTGCTAAATTTTTATACACTTCAGCGACACATTCAGCAATCTGGTATTTGACATAGTTGTGCCTGGATTTCTGAGCATCCATGTATCAATGGTTGCATTATTAAACGCTTTAAAAGGTACGAAAACTCATAAATCGTGGGACTGGAGTTTGTGCCTGCTAATGTAAGTGGTAAGGTGAAAACAGTGCCCACTATCTACACTGTAAAAAAAAATTGTAGTAAAATTACGGGCAGAGGCCGGCAGCAAAGATTCCAGTCATACCCACTAAAAATGTAAATCCATGTCCATCATTTTGTGCAGTCCGTAATTTTACGGGGCAAAGTAATATAGCATTATAATGTACAGGATATAATGTACTTTAAAACACAATAACACTTTGTTTACTGTTCCGTAGCACGTAGCACATTAGATAATCATCACAGAATCGCTGTTTTGGCGGGTTAAAATTTTCGAAACACGAGTAAAATGAAGGGTTACACCCTAGCGGAGGACAATGTATGGGGTCGTACCGTATTCTTGCTAACATGTAGGCTAGAACAGTAAGAATATGTGGATTGCTCTTAATTTTCTAAGTATCTAAGGGATAAGGCTGCTTATTTAGTGGATCAAACCGTTTTTCATCAAATAAGGCTGCTGCCCGTGAAAATTGAAGGGCAAACTCTCAAAAATTTACAGTTTTTTCTGAGAGTGTACTGGCGTCCATGTTTCAAAGACTTAAAAGTATATTAAAGTAACATATACTGCATATTATTTATTATAGAATAAATATAATTGCAATGGTTCACAGTTAGACACTGTTTCACTATGTACCAGCGTTTAAATGTCTGACTGTGTACCTTGTCGATTTGTTGAAAAATAATGGTTACGTACCTCTACCTTCGGCTTTGTTAGCGTTAAATCCTTGGTATTAAGTGGAAGCAACATATGTATTATATTCAAACTGATATACCATCTACAATTAGACTGAAGATTTATGACTTGTAACAGTGTTAAATCAGTAACATTCAGGTTCAAAATATTACTTTATTTCCGTAACTTCCAAATGAAATAACATCCACATTTGAAATGATGTTTTCAAACACTCTAAACAAAGAATGTCTAAATTGCTTGACATCTAGAGTACCATCACAAACTTCGTTTTACAAGCTTCTATGTTTCACTGTTTACACTGTCTCACTGTATACCACTAATACTCTGATGTATAACTAGTCAAAATATCTCACACTATGATCCTATAGAATTTTTTTCAATAGCGACTCATTTACCTTTAGCAACGAAAAACAATGAAACATGGAGATGAATACATTTAAGTATACCACTATGATTTGCTAAAAAATTTTTGAAGAAACTATAAACCTATTCTAATAATCCTCTCCCCTTAATTTAACCAGTTGTTAACTTGATGGTTTTGTGGATTCTTACATACATGTAGATTTATGACTTATAACAGTGTTAAATCAGTAACATTCAGGTTCGAAATATTACTTTCTTTACGAAACTTCCAAATGAATTAACATCTACATTTGAAATGATGTTTTCGAACACTCTAAATAAAGAATGTCTAAATAGCTTGACATCTAGAGTACCATCACAAACTTCGTTTTACAAGCTTCTATGTTTCACTGTTTACACTGTCTCACTGTATACCACTAATACTCTGATGTATAACTAGTCAAAATATCTCACACTATGATCCTATAGAAATTTTTTCAATAGGGTCTCATTTACCTTTAACAACGAAAAACAATGATACATGGAGATGAATACATTTAAGTATACCACTATGATTTGCTAAAAAAATTTTGAAGAAACTATAAACCTATTCTAATAATCATATCCCCTTAAATTTAACCAGTTGAAAACTTGATGGTTTTGTGGATTCTCACATACATCTTACAAACATGATGACAATCGATTTTGATATATGATTTAACGAATTTTCTTCTTCATTGTATCATTGAACGCAATAATTTTAGTGACGATAAAAAATACGTTGTTTTAATTTCAACTGTGCTTGTTAAAAGCCGGACAAATGCCTACAATAATTCAGAATACATAACATTATTAAACGATAGATTTTCTGTAAGTAGTGTGTAAGTAGTCTGTCTATCAACTTTTGTTGCAATAAAGAAGTTGTCTTGACTAGGGACGACTCCAGGCGTTATCTCAGAAGAGAAACCTCTTGACAAATGTAATCGTTGTTAAGAAGTTGACAGTTTGAAGGGTGACATAAACCCTGGGGCTCCAGAAAGAAAGGCAGGGGGCTGCTGTCATCTCTGATTTTGCTGTCCCCTTTGCCTCATGCCCCTTTTCCCTTCGAAGCAGTATATAAGTAATTGTGATCACTTTATGATGATAGTTGTAAAAGGAAAGAAGTTTAAATTGAATACGTTTTAAAAGAGAGCGTATGTGTCACAAAGGAGTTTAAATGCATTTAGTTTAAAATTGTGCCAGTCTACTGAGAAATGATCTAGAGTTTGTTTTCACAATGATTATTAATTAAGTTTCATTCAAGATGGTAATATGTCATATGAACTTATCTTTTGGAAAAGCCCCGGAGAAAAATTTTAAGAATTGTAAAATTCATGAATACTTATTTCCCTGAGAATTAAATATATGTATCCACAATCAGATAATGACAATGCCAGTATAAATAATCTTTAATCTATTGTCTCTTACATTTTATCGTGAAAGGTATTCAGTCTAAATATTTTTTAATAACATCAAATTACGTTTATTAAATTTCATTTATAACAATGATTTTTAAGAAACGTTTTAGGATATTTTTAATGAAACATGCTGTTTATTTTCGTATAATATAAAGTATAAGTATAAAGTATAAAGTATAAAGTATAAGTATAAAGTATAAGTATAAAGGATAAAGTGTATATAAGTATGGATTTGTAGCTTGTTTTCAAAATGATTATTAATTAAGTTTCATTCAAGATGATAATATGCCATATGAACTTATCTTTTGGAAAAACACCGGAGAAAAATTTTAAGAATTGCAAAATTCATGAATACTTATTTCCCTGAGAATTAAATGCATGTAGTATCCACAATCAGATAATGACAATACTAACAGACATGCATTTATAAATAATCCTTAATCTACTGCCTCTCATGTTTTATCGTAAAAGATATTTAGTCTAAATATTTTTAATAACATCAAATTACGTTTATAAAAATTTCATTTGTAACAATGATTTTAAAGAAACGTTTTAGGATATTTTTAATGAAACATGCTGTTTGTTTTCGTATTTTGAAATTTAAAGGTTCTAAAATAAGAAAAAAAGTCTATAAATCGTCCATTCGATAATGTGTAAAGTATAAGTATAAAGTGTATATGAGTATACGATAACTTATAAAGTAACGTAAAATAATACACCTTCATTTAAAAATATCGGGAATTTAAATGAATGTGAAGTAAAACAATTAATAATTTATTGAAAAACATGTTTGTTTTCAATATCAATGTGTGAAATATCGTAACAAAGCTAAGAAAATTATGAAGCGTAAAAGTTGACACTGGGTAATAATTAATTGTTAAAAGTGTAAAAATTAAAAATTAATGATTTTTTAAAGATTTTTTAAATTAATTAACGTAATTAAATATCATATTCAGAAAATAATTTTAAATGCTTTTTAAATTTAAATATCTTTCTTCATTCAAATTACATATAATTGAATTCAATGAAAATAGTTTTTTCTAGACACTTTATCTAGATGTTCTATTCACTTTTGGTTTTACTGATCATATACTAAAGTGGTATGTTTAAATACGTTCAGTTTAAGATATGTTAATGTTACCACTATAATTTTATTTAGCAAGAATATCATTAAGACGACTCCAGAAATAAAATCTGTAGTTCTCAATTAATATTCCTGAACTGACTTTTATAATCATGTTGGTTATGCTGACAGTACAATGATATGTTTTTAAACAAGCGATAAACAAACAGACCTAGATTTCGAACTTAAGGCTGTTCTCAAATCTAAAGGAGCTACTTTCTGATAAATTTCTGAATCCATTTCTGTAAGAAAACGCATGGAATTGGCAGGTGTTCTTATTCAGAAACCATGTAATCGAATGGCGTTTTCCATTTTTTGGTAAATGCAGAAGATCTTTCCGAAAATACTGTCAAAGTTCGATGTTTCAAACCAAATTCTTGACACGGCACGCGAGAAAGGGAAAAAACGAGCCGTCACGAGACAAGAATCACTTATAACTCGTTAAGTAATTCATCAAAAGATGGAAACCACCATTCTATTCCAACTCGCTTCACAAGTGTCAATTTTATAGATTTATGTTTGAAAATGAGTCAAAAAGTGCGTCAGAAGTGTGTTGTTGAACAGGGAATTTAAGAATCATCTTAAAATGAATTTTGAGCCATCCCAAACATCTTGCGAATCCAGTCTTATTTATTAGATTATCTGTTAGTAATTATTGTGATTATAAGAGACTATTTCTTCCCCAGCTCCTCTAGACCTGCGAGTGACCATCGCGATTATAATATCTTCTAGACTTTAACAAGTTCTATAAAATTCTAACAAGCTGATTGTAAAATGCATTTACCAACGACAATTGAATCATTTAAAAGCAGAATGGTGTAAGTCACATTTAAAAAAAAAATTCAACAAGTAATTTTGAAAAACAAAAACAATAACAAAAGAAAGAAAAAAATGTGACTTTAGGGTGACTGTTATTTATTAAACGACTTCTTTTGCAATTGTGCAAAAAACTCATGTTATTAACTCTGCCTATTTTTTAAATTTACTTGTTGAGCGTCAGTTGTATTTTAACGAGAGTGGTTTAGAACAAGAGAGTATTTTTTGTGACAACCACATTAAATTTTATCCAGGTTCTTATTATTGGGGTGTCTTTATTATTAGAGTGTCTGTCTATAAAAAGTGCTCTTAGCACATGCTCAGATAAGAAGTTTTTGTCCAAACTGTTGGAACCCACATCCCAGAACTTGGGCAATAATAACTTAGACAAATTTTATTTAAAAAATGATACAAGTCAACGTTTTATAGGAAAACGCATGGAATTGGCAAGTGTTCCTATTCAGAAACCATGTAATCGAATGGCGTTTTCCATTTTTTGATAAAGGCAGAAGATCTTTCAGAAAATACTGTCAAAGTTCGATGTTTCGAACCAAATTCCTGATACGGCACGCTAGAAAGGGAAAAAACGAGTCGTCACGAGGCAAGAGTCACTTATAACTTGTTAAGTAATTCATCAAAAGATGGAAACCACCATCTATTCCAACTCGCTTCACAAGTCAGGCCTGTCAATTTTATAGATTTACGTTTGAAAATGGGTCAGAAAGTGCGTCAGAAAGTTTCGTGTTGTTGAACAGGGAATTTGAGAACCATCTTAAATTGAATTTTGAGCCATCCCAAACATCTTGCGAATCCAGTCTTAGTGATTAGAATATCTGTTAGTAATTATTGTGATTATAAGTGAATATTTCTTCCCCAGCTCCTCTAGACCAGCGAATGACCATCGCGATTATACGTAATATCTTCTAGACTCTAACAAGTTCTATAAAATTCTAACAAGCTGATTGTAAAATGCATTTACCAACAACAATTGAAGCATTTAAAAGCAGAATGGTGTAAGTCACAATTTAAAAGAAGTTCAACAAGTAATTTTGAAACAACAAAAACAACAACAAAAGAAAGAAAAAAATGTTACTTTAGGGTGACTGTTTTTTATTAAACGACTTTTCTTGCAATTGTGCAAAAAACTCATGTTATTAACTTTGCCTATTTTTAAATTTACTTGTTGAGCGTCAGTTGTATTTTAACGAGAGTGGTTTAGAAAATAAGAGTATTTTTTGTGACAATCACATTAAATTTTTTCCAAGTTCTTATTATTACACTGTAAAAAAATATACATTCAGGGGCATTCTCCGTGAATTGCTGCCGTAATTTTACGGGAAATGCCCCTTTTTCAAGGTAAACGGTCAATTTCCGTATATTCTTGTTTTTACAGGCAAAAACAGTTTATGTAAGGACAAAGCTCGTTTATCTAGGCACAAAACCCGTTTTCTTACGGACACTGTCTGGAATCTCTGCTGCAGTAATTTTACTGCAGCAAATTTTTACAGTGTAGGGTGTCTGTCTATAAAAAGTGCTCTTAGCACATGCTAAGAGAAAAAGTTTTTGTCCAAACTGTTGGAACCCATATCCCAGAAGTCGGGCAATAATCGCTTGGACAAATTTTATTAAACGAATGAGACAAGTCGACAAATATTAGCATATATGATAATGGCAGGTTCGCCAAGTTTTTGTCTAAAATCCTCTCGAACAATCCAACTTTATTGCTCGCATGTCACCACTATCTTATACATAAAGCCACTCTAGGTTCTCTTTGCTGACGATTTTGTCCAACATTCTCTCGACCTATCAAATTTTATTGCTAGTTTGTCTCTAATTTCTTATTTATAAAGGCATTCTAGTTGCTTATCGCGCAAGATTTGTCAAAAGTCATTTCTACTTATCAAATTTTATTTCTCGTATGTTACTTCTCTCTTTCTCACATTTATAAGGGTCATTGCTATTGGACATCGCTCAGGTTTTTTAAAAAAAATTGGACGATCATATATTAAAATATATTAAATGTTCCTGTAAAATAAATAAACTATACACGATACGATGAATCCTTTTAGCTTAAAATTTTCCCTGGTGTACTAAAATTGTAGTATAAAATTTATTGAAATCCGTTTCGTCATTGTTGAGAAAATTGAGGACATACTGACAAAAAACACAAGCTTCTTTTTTTAAAGTTGCTTAAAAACATAGGGATTTTGTGAACGCACTACAATGATGTGGGAATATAAGTGGTAAAATATCTGTGCGTGTTATTTACAAGAAAATTTCGTGGAACTATCATTTACATCGATATTCCTATTTATAAATTGATATATCCAGATACCCTCAATGCATTAAATTAAATTTTTCAAAATTTGTCACTTACACCACTGTGCCTTTAAACTCCTCAACTGATGTTTTATTAATATCTTAATTTTAAATGCCTCTTCGCCTATTTTTGGAAGTTTACTACAAAATAAATAAATCGTCATCCTCATTTCTTTTTCGTATTATCTCATTTTCGTATAAAACATGTTAAAATAACAAATAGTGGCACGACGAAATTCATTCATATATCTAGATACCCTCCATGCACTAAATTCAATTTTTCAAAATTTGTGACTTACACCACTGTGCCTTTAAACTCCTCAATTGATGTTTTATTAATATCTTAATTTTAAATGTCCCTTCTGTTTAAAATTCTTTAATTAATGCCATTCCCATCGCTTATTTTTGGAAGTTTCCTACAAAATAAATAAATCATCATCCTCATTTTTTTCGTATTATCTCATTTTCGTATAAAACATGTTAAAGTAATAAGTGGTAGCACGACGAAATTCAATTATATATCTAGATACCCTCCATGCACTAAATTCATTTTTTCAAGATTAGTGACTTACCACCACTGTGCCTTTAAACTCCTCAATTGATGTTTTAATAATATCTTAATTTTAAATGTCCCTTCTGTTTAAAATTCTGTAATTAATGCCTTACCCATCGCTTATTGTTTGAAAGTTTCCTACAAAATAAGTAAATTATCATCATCATTTCTTTTTCCTATTACTATGACATTTTCGTATAAAACATGTTAAAATAATAAGTGGTGGCGCGACGAAATTCATTTATATATCTAGATACCCTCCATGCACTAAATTCAATTTTTCAAAGTTTGTGACTTACACCACTGTGCCTTTAAACTCCTCAATTGATGTTTTATTAATATCTTAATTTTAAATGTCCCTTCTGTTTAAAATTCTTTAATTAATGCCATTCCATCGCTTATTTTTGGAAGTTTCCTACAAAATAAATCAATCATCATCCTAATTTTTTTTCGTATTACCTCATTTTCGTATAAAACATGTTAAAATAACAAATAGTGGCACGACGAAATTCATTTATATATCTAGATACCCTCCAAGCACTAAATTCAATTTTTCAAAATTTGTGACTTACTCCACTGTGCCTTTAAACTCCTCAATTGATGTTTTATTAATATCTTAATTTTAAATGTCCCTTCTGTTTAAAATTCTTTAATTAATGCCATTCCATCGCTTATTTTTGGAAGTTTCCTACAAAATAAATCAATCATCATCCTAATTTTTTTTCGTATTACCTCATTTTCGTATAAAACATGTTAAAGTAATAAGTGGTGGCACGACGAAATTCATTTATATATCTAGATACCCTCCATGCCTTAAATTCATTTTTTCAAAATTTGTGACTTACCACCACTGTGCCTTTAAACTCCTCAATTGATGTTTTATTAATATCTTAATTTTAAATGCCCCTTCTGTTTAAAAGTCTTTAATTAATGCCTTACCCATCGCTTATTGTTTGAAAGTTTCCTACAAAATAAGTAAATTATCATCATCATTTCTTTTTCGTATTACTATGACATTTTCGTATTACTATGACATTTTCGTATTACTATGACATTTTCGTATAAAACATGTTAAAATAATAAGTGGTGGCGCGACGAAATTCATTTATATATCTAGATACCCTCCATGCACTAAATTCAATTTTTCAAAGTTTGTGACTTACACCACAGTGCCTTTAAACTCCTCAATTGATGTTTTATTAATATCTTAATTTTAAATGTCCCTTCTGTTTAAAATTCTTTAATTAATGCCATACCCATCGCTTATTTTTGGAAGTTTACTACAAAATAAATAAATCGTCATCCTCATTTCTTTTTCGTATTATCTCCTTTTCGTATAAAACATGTTAAAATAACAAATAGTGGCACGACGAAATTCATTTATATATCTAGATACCCTCCATGCACTAAATTCAATTTTTCAAAATTTGTGACTTACACCACTGTGCCTTTAAACTCCTCAATTGATGTTTTATTAATATCTTAATTTTAAATGTTCCTTCTGTTTAAAATTCTTTAATTAATGCCATACTCATCGCTTATTTTTGGAAGTTTACTACAAAATAAATAAATCGTCATCCACATTTCTTTTTCGTATTATCCCCTTTTCGTATAAAACATGTTAAAATAACAAATAGTGGCACGACGAAATTCATTTATATATCTAGATACCCTCCATGCACTAAATTCAATTTTTCAAAATTTGTGACTTACACCACTGTGCCTTTAAACTCCTCAATTGATGTTTTATTAATATCTTAATTTTAAATGTCCCTTCTGTTTAAAATTCTGTAATTAATGCCTTACCCATCGCTTATTGTTTGAAAGTTTCCTACAAAATAAGTAAATTATCATCATCATTTCTTTTTCCTATTACTATGACATTTTCGTATAAAACATGTTAAAATAATAAGTGGTGGCGCGACGAAATTCATTTATATGTCTAGATACCCTCCATGCACTAAATTCAATTTTTCAAAGTTTGTGACTTACACCACTGTGCCTTTAAACTCCTCAATTGATGTTTTATTAATATCTTAATTTTAAATGTCCCTTCTGTTTAAAATTCTTTAATTAATGCCATACTCATCGCTTATTTTTGGAAGTTTACTACAAAATAAATAAATCGTCATCCTCATTTCTTTTTCGTATTATCTCCTTTTCGTATAAAACATGTTAAAATAACAAATAGTGGCACGACGAAATTCATTTATATATATCTAGATACCCTCCAAGCACTAAATTCAATTTTTCAAAATTTGTGACTTACTCCACTGTGCCTTTAAACTCCTCAATTGATGTTTTATTAATATCTTAATTTTAAATGTCCCTTCTGTTTAAAATTCTTTAATTAATGCCATTCCCATCGCTTATTTTTGGAAGTTTCCTACAAAATAAATCAATCATCATCCTAATTTTTTTTCGTATTACCTCATTTTCGTATAAAACATGTTAAAGTAATAAGTGGTGGCACGACGAAATTCATTTATATATCTAGATACCCTCCATGCCTTAAATTCATTTTTTCAAAATTTGTGACTTACCACCACTGTGCCTTTAAACTCCTCAATTGATGTTTTATTAATATCTTAATTTTAAATGCCCCTTCTGTTTAAAAGTCTTTAATTAATGCCTTACCCATCGCTTATTGTTTGAAAGTTTCCTACAAAATAAGTAAATTATCATCATCATTTCTTTTTCGTATTACTATGACATTTTCGTATTACTATGACATTTTCGTATTACTATGACATTTTCGTATTACTATGACATTTTCGTATAAAACATGTTAAAATAATAAGTGGTGGCGCGACGAAATTCATTTATATATCTAGATACCCTCCATGCACTAAATTCAATTTTTCAAAGTTTGTGACTTACACCACAGTGCCTTTAAACTCCTCAATTGATGTTTTATTAATATCTTAATTTTAAATGTCCCTTCTGTTTAAAATTCTTTAATTAATGCCATACCCATCGCTTATTTTTGGAAGTTTACTACAAAATAAATAAATCGTCATCCTCATTTCTTTTTCGTATTATCTCCTTTTCGTATAAAACATGTTAAAATAACAAATAGTGGCACGACGAAATTCATTTATATATCTAGATACCCTCCATGCACTAAATTCAATTTTTCAAAATTTGTGACTTACACCACTGTGCCTTTAAACTCCTCAATTGATGTTTTATTAATATCTTAATTTTAAATGTTCCTTCTGTTTAAAATTCTTTAATTAATGCCATACTCATCGCTTATTTTTGGAAGTTTACTACAAAATAAATAAATCGTCATCCACATTTCTTTTTCGTATTATCCCCTTTTCGTATAAAACATGTTAAAATAACAAATAGTGGCACGACGAAATTCATTTATATATCTAGATACCCTCCATGCACTAAATTCAATTTTTCAAAATTTGTGACTTACACCACTGTGCCTTTAAACTCCTCAATTGATGTTTTATTAATATCTTAATTTTAAATGTCCCTTCTGTTTAAAATTCTTTAATTAATGCCATTCCATCGCTTATTTTTGGAAGTTTCCTACAAAATAAATCAATCATCATCCTAATTTTTTTTCGTATTACCTCATTTTCGTATAAAACATGTTAAAATAACAAATAGTGGCACGACGAAATTCATTTATATATCTAGATACCCTCCAAGCACTAAATTCAATTTTTCAAAATTTGTGACTTACTCCACTGTGCCTTTAAACTCCTCAATTGATGTTTTATTAATATCTTAATTTTAAATGTCCCTTCTGTTTAAAATTCTTTAATTAATGCCATTCCCATCGCTTATTTTTGGAAGTTTACTACAAAATAAATAAATCGTCATCCTCATTTCTTTTTCGTATTATCTCCTTTTCGTATAAAACATGTTAAAATAACAAATAGTGGCACGACGAAATTCATTTATATATCTAGATACCCTCCATGCACTAAATTCAATTTTTCAAAATTTGTGACTTACACCACTGTGCCTTTAAACTCCTCAATTGATGTTTTATTAATATCTTAATTTTAAATGTTCCTTCTGTTTAAAATTCTTTAATTAATGCCATACTCATCGCTTATTTTTGGAAGTTTACTACAAAATAAATAAATCGTCATCCACATTTCTTTTTCGTATTATCCCCTTTTCGTATAAAACATGTTAAAATAACAAATAGTGGCACGACGAAATTCATTTATATATCTAGATACCCTCCATGCACTAAATTCAATTTTTCAAAATTTGTGACTTACACCACTGTGCCTTTAAACTCCTCAATTGATGTTTTATTAATATCTTAATTTTAAATGTCCCTTCTGTTTAAAATTCTGTAATTAATGCCTTACCCATCGCTTATTGTTTGAAAGTTTCCTACAAAATAAGTAAATTATCATCATCATTTCTTTTTCCTATTACTATGACATTTTCGTATAAAATATGTTAAAATAATAAGTGGTGGCGCGACGAAATTCATTTATATATCTAGATACCCTCCATGCACTAAATTCAATTTTTCAAAGTTTGTGACTTACACCACTGTGCCTTTAAACTCCTCAATTGATGTTTTATTAATATCTTAATTTTAAATGTCCCTTCTGTTTAAAATTCTTTAATTAATGCCATACTCATCGCTTATTTTTGGAAGTTTACTACAAAATAAATAAATCGTCATCCTCATTTCTTTTTCGTATTATCTCCTTTTCGTATAAAACATGTTAAAATAACAAATAGTGGCACGACGAAATTCATTTATATATATCTAGATACCCTCCAAGCACTAAATTCAATTTTTCAAAATTTGTGACTTACTCCACTGTGCCTTTAAACTCCTCAATTGATGTTTTATTAATATCTTAATTTTAAATGTCCCTTCTGTTTAAAATTCTTTAATTAATGCCATTCCCATCGCTTATTTTTGGAAGTTTCCTACAAAATAAATCAATCATCATCCTAATTTTTTTTCGTATTACCTCATTTTCGTATAAAACATGTTAAAGTAATAAGTGGTGGCACGACGAAATTCATTTATATATCTAGATACCCTCCATGCCTTAAATTCATTTTTTCAAAATTTGTGACTTACCACCACTGTGCCTTTAAACTCCTCAATTGATGTTTTATTAATATCTTAATTTTAAATGCCCCTTCTGTTTAAAAGTCTTTAATTAATGCCTTACCCATCGCTTATTGTTTGAAAGTTTCCTACAAAATAAGTAAATTATCATCATCATTTCTTTTTCGTATTACTATGACATTTTCGTATTACTATGACATTTTCGTATTACTATGACATTTTCGTATAAAACATGTTAAAATAATAAGTGGTGGCGCGACGAAATTCATTTATATATCTAGATACCCTCCATGCACTAAATTCAATTTTTCAAAGTTTGTGACTTACACCACTGTGCCTTTAAACTCCTCAATTGATGTTTTATTAATATCTTAATTTTAAATGTCCCTTCTGTTTAAAATTCTTTAATTAATGCCATACTCATCGCTTATTTTTGGAAGTTTACTACAAAATAAATAAATCGTCATCCTCATTTCTTTTTCGTATTATCTCCTTTTCGTATAAAACATGTTAAAATAACAAATAGTGGCACGACGAAATTCATTTATATATATCTAGATACCCTCCAAGCACTAAATTCAATTTTTCAAAATTTGTGACTTACTCCACTGTGCCTTTAAACTCCTCAATTGATGTTTTATTAATATCTTAATTTTAAATGTCCCTTCTGTTTAAAATTCTTTAATTAATGCCATTCCCATCGCTTATTTTTGGAAGTTTCCTACAAAATAAATCAATCATCATCCTAATTTTTTTTCGTATTACCTCATTTTCGTATAAAACATGTTAAAGTAATAAGTGGTGGCACGACGAAATTCATTTATATATCTAGATACCCTCCATGCCTTAAATTCATTTTTTCAAAATTTGTGACTTACCACCACTGTGCCTTTAAACTCCTCAATTGATGTTTTATTAATATCTTAATTTTAAATGCCCCTTCTGTTTAAAAGTCTTTAATTAATGCCTTACCCATCGCTTATTGTTTGAAAGTTTCCTACAAAATAAGTAAATTATCATCATCATTTCTTTTTCGTATTACTATGACATTTTCGTATTACTATGACATTTTCGTATAAAACATGTTAAAATAATAAGTGGTGGCGCGACGAAATTCATTTATATATCTAGATACCCTCCATGCACTAAATTCAATTTTTCAAAGTTTGTGACTTACACCACAGTGCCTTTAAACTCCTCAATTGATGTTTTATTAATATCTTAATTTTAAATGTCCCTTCTGTTTAAAATTCTTTAATTAATGCCATACCCATCGCTTATTTTTGGAAGTTTACTACAAAATAAATAAATCGTCATCCTCATTTCTTTTTCGTATTATCTCCTTTTCTTATAAAACATGTTAAAATAACAAATAGTGGCACGACGAAATTCATTTATATATCTAGATACCCTCCATGCACTAAATTCAATTTTTCAAAGTTTGTGACTTACACCACTGTGCCTTTAAACTCCTCAATTGATGTTTTATTAATATCTTAATTTTAAATGTCCCTTCTGTTTAAAATTCTTTAATTAATGCCATACTCATCGCTTATTTTTGGAAGTTTACTACAAAATAAATAAATCGTCATCCTCATTTCTTTTTCGTATTATCTCCTTTTCGTATAAAACATGTTAAAATAACAAATAGTGGCACGACGAAATTCATTTATATATATCTAGATACCCTCCAAGCACTAAATTCAATTTTTCAAAATTTGTGACTTACTCCACTGTGCCTTTAAACTCCTCAATTGATGTTTTATTAATATCTTAATTTTAAATGTCCCTTCTGTTTAAAATTCTTTAATTAATGCCATTCCCATCGCTTATTTTTGGAAGTTTCCTACAAAATAAATCAATCATCATCCTAATTTTTTTTCGTATTACCTCATTTTCGTATAAAACATGTTAAAGTAATAAGTGGGGGCACGACGAAATTCATTTATATATCTAGATACCCTCCATGCCTTAAATTCATTTTTTCAAAATTTGTGACTTACCACCACTGTGCCTTTAAACTCCTCAATTGATGTTTTATTAATATCTTAATTTTAAATGCCCCTTCTGTTTAAAAGTCTTTAATTAATGCCTTACCCATCGCTTATTGTTTGAAAGTTTCCTACAAAATAAGTAAATTATCATCATCATTTCTTTTTCGTATTACTATGACATTTTCGTATTACTATGACATTTTCGTATTACTATGACATTTTCGTATAAAACATGTTAAAATAATAAGTGGTGGCGCGACGAAATTCATTTATATATCTAGATACCCTCCATGCACTAAATTCAATTTTTCAAAGTTTGTGACTTACACCACTGTGCCTTTAAACTCCTCAATTGATGTTTTATTAATATCTTAATTTTAAATGTCCCTTCTGTTTAAAATTCTTTAATTAATGCCATACCCATCGCTTATTTTTGGAAGTTTACTACAAAATAAATAAATCCTCATCCTCATTTCTTTTTCGTATTATCTCATTTTCGTATAAAACATGTTAAAATAATAAGTGGTGTGGCACGACGAAATTCGTTTATTTCGCTGCAAAAATAATACGATATTAATTTAATAATTTACACCTGGAATCGCCAACCACACATATCGTGGGCATAACTTGAGCCTTCAACTTTTCTTTCTGCCCACCAACCTTTTACATTTACATGAAAAAATGCATATTTTACATATCAGCTGCCAAACAAATATTTTAAAAAGCACTCTCATTGATAAAGACACTGTAAGACATTGTTTCATTTTGTGTATAGCTTTGATAGTAAGTTGTAATAAAAAATCGCTACAATTTAAAACTAAAGTTTCAGTTTTAAAAATTCATTTAACTTAAAAATTACACATTTTAAATTTATAATCATCATGTGTGTCATTAATTTAAATAAAATATACTTATGTTACCTAGTAATTTAATTAACTGCAAAATGATTTTAGAAAACAATATAAAAAAATTCTAAAAATAAGTTAATTTAAAATACATTGAACTGAACTTAATCCACAATAATTACCAAATTTGCCTCTAAATCTCATTAAAGCACTGGGAAAAGGCGCCATTTATAATTATGGTGCTGCAATAACTAATATATTCGTTTTTTAAGTAGTAAAATATTTAAAATAATTAAATAACACAACTGATCGCAGTATAACACTTATAATTATTTGGTGGAGTGCTGGACAGAAATAGGTAAATCATTAAAAGAGCGGTTACTTAATCTGCCCTTTACCTGTGTACCTAAACCAAGCATTATTGGATGGTATATTTTATTAAATCAATACAATCAAATAATTGATGATCGTATATATATAAATAAACGCTCTGGTAAAAAAGAATAGTGAACATAGGGAAAACATAAACGCTCATGTTATGAAATAAAAGTACTTAATTAAATAATTAAAATTAAAGTTTGCGTTGTGTATTTTCAAAATTCCTATACTTTTGAGCCTTCCGCAAAAAGTTATAATAAAACTCACAATAATAACCATTAAAAAATATTTTAAATTATATTCGCGGGAAATAAACATTAACATACCTATAAAAGAAATAAAATTAAGCTAAAAGAATTACACACAATTTAGACATGATGATTAACGAAAAATCAAAAATAATTAAAATTACAAGATTTTATTTACATATCAACAATATATATAAATAAAAGATAAGAAAAAGAAAAAAGCACAATCGCTTACATATCTTAACTCAGCTCCTGCACTGATTACCTTTTAATTTTGCTATGCAAAGTTAAGTTACTAACATTTATAACTAAACATAATTAAGCATTTGTCATGGCTTAAAAAACTAATTATCTAATAGGCTGGATTTCCTGAAAACATCACACCCTCTTTTAATGTTTATGAGAAAAATAATAGGGACATAAATTATCAAGACATTTGAAATACGTTTCCGAATCACTTTGGATGATAGGGTGCTCCTGATAATTGTTGTCGCGGGATCAACACTTTGAATAACACATTATAAAATTATGATTTTATCGAGATATTTGAAAGATCTAACTTAAGACTGTTAGATACCGATTGACTTAAAGTCAAGATGTGAAAATATGCATAAATGCATTCTAAAGTTTACTCTCATTCTGAGAGTCAGTCTCGTAAGCGAGAATGTCGCTGATAAAGGACATTTCAGAGTTTGCCTCCTAAACTACTACTTCCTGAGCATACAAGTTAGAATTATAATGAACAGAGGAAAGTATATTCAACTAGGTAAATTATATCCAATGGTTGGAGTATCATAGTTGAGATTTTTTCCAACAGAGCGAAAATATGCCGGGACCAGGATTCGAACCTGCGTACTTTGGTTTGCCGTACCAACGCTCCCCCTACTGAGCTATCCCAACGATATCATGGCTGGCATATTTCACGCTTATTTGTTGGACAAGGCTATGAACTGCAGCGCTAATTTCCTTCATCCGAGCTGTAACTATAGCCTTTTACATGATGAATCTGAAATAACACGGAAACTCCTGTATACCATGTAATTAGGTCATAATGAACAGAGGAAAGTATATTCAACTGGGTAAATTATATCCAATGGTTGGAGTATCATAGTTGAGATTTTTTCAACAGAGCGAAAATATGTCTGGACCAGGATTCGAACCTGGGTACTTTGGTTTGCCGTCCTGTACCAATGGAATTCAGGAGTTTCCGTGTTATTTCAGATCCATCATGTAAAATGCTATACTTATAGCTCGGATGAATGAAATTAGCGCTGCAGTTCGCAGCCTCGTCCAACAAATAAGCGTGAAATATGCCAGCCAGGATATCGTCGGGATAGCTCAGTTGGGAGAGCGTTGGTACGGCAAACTAAAGTACCTAGGTTCGAATCCTGGTCCCGGCAAATTTTCGCTCTGTTGGAAAAAATCTCAACTACGATACTGCAACCATTGGATATAAGTTAGAATTAGTTCTACCTGAAAGTTCAAGTTACTAACTTAATTGCAGGATGCTGACTGACTGACGCTCTGAACTAGAATAATACTAAAAATCAAATGCAAAATAAAAGTTAACATCCTATGCAAATTTCATGGTCATGCATAACTATTAAAATAAAAAGATTTCACTGGTTTTGGGTCAGTCCTTAACATTCTATTGCCAAGACCTCTTATTGGATCCATAAAAATCACACCTTTGGTCATGTCACATCCTTATTGGAAGACCCTTTGAGTTCAACATCGTAAAATACTTAGTCAGTTTTATCACTCTAAAATCATCTAATTTCATCATAGGCTATGAATCTACCTATTGAGGTATAGTCCTCTTTATGTCAAATCCGTCACCATAGAGTTGACTTGACTAACTTGGGTGGTCACAAGCTTGAGTAAACAGTTTCTTAACAACGAAATATCTGTGATAGTATTCGATAAACAGTGGTTTTCATGCCGAAAAACACAATTTAAAATATGTGTATTTCAATTTTATCGTAAACTAGACACGTGTAGCAAAATAAATATGAAAATAATATAGATCTACTGCAGATAGAATATTTTGTAAAAATGTTTATAAAGTTTGTTTAATTAGAATTATGAAGCTGAAAATATTCTAATTTGCGTTAAACGATCTGGCAGTGCATCACAGCAGAGAAATGTGATATTATATATGTCTATGCATTGTACAGATTACGCATACACAATAAATATGCGCGTATTTGACATATGCTCGCGAAGATGTGTAAAAAATTTTATGTTCTGATGATAGCACAAAGCTTGGTGACCCCTGCTTTACATTATATCCTGAGTTACTGAAATACCAGAACTATGTTCCTTAACTTGATGCACAATGATAAGTACAACATGACAAATTTACATTTTTAAAACTAATTTTTGATAATTGATATTATTAAGAGTAATAATAATGATACTATAATGCGATATTATGATAATAATGATACATTTAAGTTAAGTTTCTGAAAAAAAAGCGTCTTTGTTTTCAGCTTAATATATCAAGATGCATAAAATCTTTTCAGCAACCACTACAGATAAATACAATGTCATATGTAATGACATAAATATCATAATTTCAATGTATCTTCTCTAAGGTCATAAAGCTTTCTACAACATCTTATCAGGCATCTGCGCTATGTATCACAAATGAACGAGCTTGTTTCCTGGTTTCTTTAGTAAATAAGATTATTGTTTAATAAACTTTTAACATTTCCACATTTGATTGCCAAATATCTAAAGACTAAAATCTAAAACTGCATTTGCATTCGTTAATATCATATCTGCAGCAGAGTGTGCTATGTCTTTCCTCTGAACCCTGGAACCATTATTCTTGCTTATCATGAAACATATTGGATTCCCGTCTCACCTTAGGGGTGGTACCCCTGTAACGAACCTTCAGATATGCTTGTCAGAGAGGTTGTCAGCAATCGCCATCTTGACGTGGGGTCCAACTGACAAGTTCATATCCATTTTTTTATCTATTCCCCCAACAAATGCTGTACGTGTTGACATGCGGTTTCACTAGCAGATAAAACTCCTGTTTGTATTACGAAGTAAACAATTTTTTTTATTTTATTTCTGCCCCTCGTATTTTACTGGTGCCTCTGGCTTGTTTAGGATTTTTCGAATTTTATGCGATTTCTTAGAAACCTGCCATCTTATTTATTCTTCGGTGGGCTTGATCAAATCTTTAGATTTTTTTTTTTTTTTTTTGTAAATGAATTTATAAAGTTAGAATATTGTGATATCTCAGATTTGAAATATTGTACTCCATGTCAGGGCTTATGATGTTATTTTAATCCGTATAGTAGAATGTGAATCTGGTCTTAACACTGATATGAGAATTTAAATTATGCTAAAGGTTTGAATTCCCAATTAAATTTTCATTAGGACTGAAACTACGCCTTAAATCTTTAAATAGCACTAAAAAGGATGTGAATTTTCATTTCACTTTGCTTAACAGCGTACAACCAACGTTTCCCCTCAAGTTGGTTGTACGCTGAAGCAAAGTTAACTATTTAAAGATTTAAGGTGTAGTTTTAGTCCTACTGAAAATTTAATCGGAAATTCAAATATATATTATCCGATGCTGAGAATTTATTCGTCTCATGTACGCCACTGATAGTGTGCTCATTTTGACATTCCATCTTGCGCTGCGGTGTTGTAGCCTTGCCAACGTATATTAGTGAAAGAAGTGCCAGACTGGATGTCGTCCGGATGGCTTAATTGGTATAGCGCTTGGTGCGCTGTACCCAGGTATCTGGGTTCGTATCCCCGGTCGGGACACATTTTTCACTCAAGTTAGTTGTACGCTGTTAAGCAAAGTGAAATGAAAATTCGCATCCTTTGTAGTGCTATGCTAAAGGTTGTTTGTAAAACGAGTGCGTATTTAGACGAGATTACATTAGCGATATATTTTATTTTTGTTTAATATTAGCGTTATCAAAACGAATTACGGAAAAAAAATACCGAAGTTAAATTGTTTAAAGTTATGACTTAAAGAAATTGTTGCCTTTAGCCATTTGTTATCTTTAACAGTACATGTTTTTTTATTTTCTAATCATGAACGGAAATCTCACCAATCTAACTTAGTTAATCATGATAATTTATTTACAATTTAAACGACCCCTCTTCTTCTTTTTATTCTATTTTCCTTCTTTGACTCTCTGAGACCTTCTTTGAATCATCTCTATATTCACTCTGAGATTATGATGTAAAATTTTAAAAATAATCTAGTCTTCTGCTGAAAATTTTAAATAATTATACTCAACGATAATTAACAAACGCAATAACGTCCAATCTCTACTGTTCAGGCTCTTTTATACGCAAGCTGCGATTTGAAAACTGGACTGCATGTGTAAATTTAGCGGCGATGTCATTGATGATGTTGATATATCTGTGATTGAAATTTTCTATGTGCCTGGGATTAGAAATAGCCACATTGTTTAGCGAGTTAGAAATTACAGTATGATAGCTATTTAAAACCAGCGTATAAAAAGAACTTCGTAAATAGTGCCAATGAAATTTTATTTGGTTGCTTCGAAACAGTTTAAATAACAGAAACAAATATAACTAAACTTCCATACAATGCGAGTTAAATTGATCCTGGTTAAAGACATTTTTAACCAGAAAAATATATCAAAAAACAATATAAATTTGTTTCATCTTCTTACGTGGAACCAATTTGATTGCACTTCATAAAAAAAAAATCTGGTTTGAAACGTGTTTAACCTCGTTAAATTAACGTACATTGTACGGAAGTTTAGTGCGATGTTGGCAAGTATGCTAAAGTTTGATCGATGATTAGAAAGCTTGTGATTCATTTAGACTATTACATCTTTTTGCATTTATTTATTTATGTTTTATAGAAATTAAAAATCTTTGTTAAATAGTAAAAAAAATAATAACAAAAATCTTAATAAGTACTACAAAATTATTTTTGTAAAATTATTTTACCACGATTTTAGGTACTCAGATTCGTTATTTTTTGAGTTGTAATTTCTTCTTTATGCTATTATTACGTTGTCTCTCAATTATACCTAAAACAAACAAAAGTAAGTTAAGAAATTCTAATAAAAAAAAATTCAAAATTTATAAAAATTGGTCATATTTTTAGTTATAATTAAAAAAAAATGTTTGTTTGTTTTTCAGGTATATAGTTTGTAGATAATTTAATTCCTTTTATTTAAAACAATAATAATGATAAATAAAGATAATGAAACGTGTAAATCTGTTAACTTGTCCAAAAGTTATAGTAGCTAAACTGCTGAAAAACAGTATTTCGAGATACATGATTTTAAAGTTTTGCCCTTAGCAGGTATCGCCAATCTGCGCAGCTCAGCGTTTACGGATCATAACGACCGTAATTACCTATCGGACCAACAGCACGACATTGTTCAGAGTTCAAATATAATAATAATAATAATAATAATAATAATAATAATAATAATAATAATAATACTTTTTTTCGTCATTTCAAACCTTTCTGGCCCCCTTAATGACATGCGTCGGTGTTTACTACAAACGATTTTGCAATGTAATATATGGTAGGCAGAAATCAATGGTGATCCGTGATGAGAAAATAATAATTCATTAATACTGAATGGAAAAAGTCTTTTTGACAAATTTACTGATGAAATTATAGTGAAATGTCATATTATATCTATGCAAGTTTGTTATATGTGCTAATTTAGTTTTGTGTAAAATATACAAAAAACTGTACCTGATTAAATCATGGGCCAACTGGGTCATAGTACTGGAGATCCGCATTTCTGGTACCATCAAATTTGGCATATAATGTTTGTAAGGCTTATAATTTTAAGTTTATTTTGTACTGATTGTAATAAAAATTTTGTACTTTTTAAGTAGAAAAAGATTAAAAATAAGAAATACATTTATATAAATATGTAATATTCAAAGTTATCGAACATATGTTTACTTATGATATTAAAAAAGAGGGAGATGACCCGGAATGAAGACTAGACCCTTTGACCTGATTGGGTCCTGATAAGAAAAGCTCAGTTAAAGTTTATCGGGAAGTTTATCATCATAATTCAAAGACTGTGGCGACATAGTGAGCTTCACACACAAAAAAGAATACAGGTCTATTGAGATCGAATATTATTTCCATAATTTACAAAATGAAATATATAATTTAATTTCAGATTTAATAAGTAAATATTTTTATTTTCAATACTTGTATTAGAAATAAATCAATAATATATTTGTTGTTTGTGTAAACTCTATTTACATTTTTTTTTAATTTGAAGGGAAATTTTAACTTTAAAACAATATTTAAATCTAATATATATTAATATATATTTAAATCTAACAGAGCTTACAAAGAAAAAGAAATATACTTCCCTCAAAATCTCTAGATTAGTGATTGAGATTCTAAGTACATCTTTCGAATAAGTTAAAATGGCACCAGGTTTCTTTCCTATAAAATATTCTTCACACCAGAGCAGATTTAACACAACATTTCAAAATTTTATCCCCTTTTTCCGCTTGAAACTTCGACAAATTTTACATATATAACTTACTAGTAAATTTTATTTAGTATTTAAATGTAAAATAGGAATTGCGTGAAACAAAAGTTGAAATTTTTGGGTTAATATCATCTAGATAGGAAATAAAAACAAATTCCAATTTTTCTTTAAAAATAATCTATTTCTTTCTCTTATTAGTAAGCATGGATATGTACAGTACCTGCCCCCTCCCCCTCCCCCCCCACACACATAAAAAAAAAATCCGAACGCTGGCTATAAGTTCAGTTCTAATTAATATACAAAATAAACAAAAAATACCGTTTTATTTCGTATGAAGGTCTTTATAATCATATATGGTTTATTTTTCATAAGTGGTTGTCTTCATGTTAAAAAATGCACCAACTTTGATTTTTCAAATGGTAACACTTACATTTTTCGACGCACTATTTGAATTCCTTGGATCAAAGCAGACCGGGTAAAAGATAAGTTTTTACCTTTTATCTTAAATCGTGATAGAGTTAAAAGGGACTAAAGTTTGGGTAAACTTATTTTAAATTCACATGATAAAATTTACCATATCTTTCCAAAAAACACCCGATTGAAATGTTTCTTTTATAGTGAGACACAATGAATACAACCGAAAATATTGCATGCAATTTTTACCATTCAAAAACATAATTCTAAGTGTAAAACTTATTAATAAATTGATATGAAAAATTATGAATTATGACTGACATTAATTTTAACATAAAACGAACCACTCGTACAATTGTCTAAACATGAGTGTGTGTGGTGCGTTTGCAGCTTACCCCAATCATTATTTTCCGCGATATAGAGAAATTTTACTTTTCTATGGCCTATGAAGGCCGTCCTCGGTACATCCTCCTGTACCGTCCTCCTGTATCTAACTGAAAAGAAAATCTCAGAAAGTCATCGGAAATATTTCATGGTATTTCCTCTCATAAAAAGTGAGTTTATTTTAAATTTCTATCTGGAAATTAACTGTGCGTTCCCGGTTTTTTCATTGTAAGATTTGAATTTTATTTTTCGAAATTTATGGATAGATTCTGAAACATTTTCTTTTTAAGAAAAAGTTATAACTTTTTCCGAGCTGCTTTAATCCTAAGGTACTCAAATATGGTGCCAAAAGTGGATGTTGTCATTTGAAAAATCAAAATGGGTGCAATTTTTAATATGCAGACGATCCCTAATGGCAAAATAAAACACACACCATTATAAAGAACTTCATATAATTTAAAAAGGTACTTTTCTTTCTTTTTTCTTCTCTCTTTTTTGAATTAATTAAAATAGCAGTTATAGCCATCTTTCGGATTTTTTAGGGTAGTACTGTACATATACTAAAATTAAATTCTAAGCCTAAAATTACCCAGGTATTAAACTATATCAGGGTCCAATTGATCAAATGCGGGGCCCGGGGCCTATTAAAGGCTCTCTTTCCATATAGTTACAAAAAATAAATATTTTTGATACCTTTAAATGCAAACATGAACATATAACTACATATTTGGATAAATATATGTTTGGTATTAATTTTATCCTACTTTAAAGGTATAAAATATTTATCATATACAACACAGGGTTGAAACTGTTTAAAAAATTCCGCACACAGAATTTATAATCGAAGATAATCAATACACTATTACCAGTGTTGAATTCAGATATTTTTCTCCTGGGGGATTTCTGTGGCTCCGGGAGAGGGGGAAAATTATAGAGTTCGTGGGTGGGGGAGGGGGGTAATTGCTCTTTTAGACTCTTAAAGGCATGAAATCTCAAATCTTCCGGGGGGTGGGACATTTCAATGTTTCGGGGGGGAATATCACACCGGGCCACCCCCTGAATTCAACACTAACTGTTACATAGCAAAAATAACACATATTTCACACGTAAATTATTATACGATAATAATATATACTGGAAATCAAAAGATAAATATTCCTATCAACAATAGACATATGTAAATGTTATTATAATTCATCCTATGCAGCTATGATTGTCACAGTTTTTATTGGTATCACTATCCATATTGACTATTAGAAAAAATAACGCATTGGCAGATAGTCACATATTAATGAAATACTACGAAAGTGTCATCTGAAACGTATATAAAATTTAAACAATCTATTTATTTGTGCAAGCCTCTTTGCACCTCTTGTTATGCCGCTGATCTTATCAATAGATTCTACTGACTACTAGAAATAATACCAAATTTGGGGGCTCTAAAGTCAGTTTGCAGGGAATTTTTAACATAATTTATATGTACATCATACGAATTTAAAGAATTTCGTTAAAGCAGCAAGCTTTCAACCTTTATTTTGAAAGTGAAATCGGTAATTTATCACAAATGTAAAGTTGAAAGTTGATGAATATTGCATTTGAAAGTGAATTGTATTTCCCACACAGCTAACAAATCATTTTGACAGCAACCTCTTTTTTTCATTTCATCCCATTAACAGCTTCATCTATCAGAAATCTTATATGTGCGGAGGAATTTATTAGTATACATATCTAATTCACATAATTGTCCCATCAATCAGTGTCAAGCCGCATTCACACAAACCTGACCTTAACAATTCTTAATTCGTACCGAAACAAGAAAAATCACTCTGCCAACGTGCTAGGTTATAAACAGGACCTGAAAGAGACGTGTCAAGGACCCTTTTCTTTTTTAAAATCACTGTCAGATTCTTTAAGTTTATTTTTATCTTGGAGATGGATTAACTATTTAATTTGATGGGGAAAAAAATCTTCGTACATTCCTTTTTAATGAAACCTTTATTAATTAAAAATACTATTCAGGATAAAAATAACATAAATGATAATACAAAAAACAGCTTTATTGGCAGATTTTATTTACGAGCCAAAGCGGGCTAAAATTAATAAACACTTTTTTAAAAAAAATTAACCCTATACTTTAATACTTAAAATTCCATACATAACACCTTGGCATACAGGTTTTTTATATATGCATGATACAGTCGATCTTAGCTTAAACAGAATTATTATTATACATGAAATGAAATAAGAATCTTGTAATCTTTTTGCTATTTATTTATAAACAGACAAAAAAAAAAAAAAAAAAAAAAAAAAAACTTCCTGCATTCTTTTTTAAATAAAACATTTTTTAATTAAAACTAAAATTGAGAATATAAATAACATAAATGATAATAAAAAATTAAATTATCGGTAGATTTTTATTTACGCGCCGGGGCTAGCTAAGTTTAATAAATACTTTTTTTTTCTTTTAATCAACTCCATACTTTAATACTTAGATTTCACACATAACCCCTTGACATAAAGGCTCTTTTATTCATAGTATATGCATGCATACAGCACATTTTAGCTTAAATTGCATTATTATAATCGTTATTCTAACGCATGAAATAAAATGAGAATCCTGTCCATATAAGTTATTTATTTATGATACAGCACGCACACACACAAAATCTTAGAAAGTAATCGGAATAATTTATAATTTTTTCTTTTATAAAAAGTGAGTTTATTTTACTTTTAGAATTTCTATATAGTTTTTCGTGTAACTAATTAAATGTTCCCGGTACTTTTCCTTGTATTAGCTTAATTTTATTTTTCGAAATTTGTGGATAAATCCCTGAGACATTTTCTTGTAAACCTCCACAAAGATTAAAAAAAGAAAAAAAAATACATAAACTGGGGGAGAGTGGGGGCTAATGGGGCAATTTTAAAGTTTTAATTATTTTTAAATGAAATCAACAAATTTCTGAAAAAACAAATTGTATGCACAGAAAGATAAGTATTAGCTTTATAAAAAAAATAATTTAAAGAGATAGCATTTGTTATATTTTAAATATAATGAATTTTATACACTATTGTACTTGTCCCGTTAGTCCCCTAGGTTGCAGTCTATTGGACACCCCGTGAGTTTAATGGGACATATCAAAATCAACAAAAAAACTAGAGTTGCAGCACCTATTTTAAAGACAGCACATTTTACTTCAAAATACAATGTACATAAACAGTATGGTATTAACTATTCATATTAAAATTAAAAAAATTAAAATTAAAAGACATTAAAGTTGATGAACGAATAGTTTTCTAATCAATTGTGAGCAGAGGTAATTTCATTAAAATATCTTTAATTTCAATCCAGTATTTTTCTTCTTTTTCAGGATAGACAAACTTTTGTGAATCGTACCTTTTTGTGAGGTAACTCAGAAAAAGTTCTTGAATTCCACGGTTTATTTAAATAACAACTGCCACATAATGATATATAGAACGTTTCCCTTCAAATTTTACTAAGACAAAATCATTTTCAGATATTTGCTCTAAAAGAACATTTTCGTCGACATTAATTTTTTCTGGTAAGTCTTCATTACTAGAAGAATCATGTAGTACAAAACCACTTTCAGAACTTTCGGAAAAAAGAAAACGCTTCTTATTTTTTATATTAATTTAGGCATTTTTGAGATATTTTTCTGAGTTATTTTAGTACTATCCACTACTTTTTCAGGAGCTTTTTCCAAACCTTTTAATAAGACAATCTTTTAAATAAATCATGCATACCTATCACTAACAATAAGTACCTATGCATCCAGTTGTCCCATCAGTCCCCATATGCTGATATTTTATATTTTTCTAATCTACATAGCACATGTTTATCCAAAGATAATTTAAATAAGTTTAATGTAAAATGGAATATCTGTGTTATATTAATTAGTAGCCTCGTAAAACAATTTCAGATAATAAGGAATTGTAAATGTCCTTTAAGTAAACAAAATCAAACTTACTTTTTATAGTTAAAAATAAACTTTCTTCATGCACTCTTTCAAACAATTGCAAATACCTGGCTTGTTGTTGCTGAAGTTAGCAAATTTGGTGTTGCCACTTAGGTGTAGCATAACGTTTTGTTATAAATAATATTTTCAATAAAATTTGGCCACTGTCCCATTAGACCCTTGTCCAATTAGCCCCCACTCTCCCCTATTCTTTTTAAAGTATTGTTTGATCCAAGGAAATCGAATAAAGCGTGAAAAACGGACGTTACTATTTGAAAATTTAAATTTCGCTCAATTTTTAATATGTAGAAGTCCCTTACTTCGATAATTGCTTACCTATTCGAAAATTAAATACATTATCAATTTGAATGGCACCTCTCGCATTTATCGCGACAATTTGGTGATGAAATAGCTTGGAGTGGTGCATTGTTTTCCACGACCGTACATGTAGGTTGATTAATCTTCATTGATGAAAGTGTTCAATAATTTTAATAACAGTTAAATAATATCTAAACTAGCCTTTATAAAAATCCAATGGTTTTTGTAAAAATAAATGAATACATAATATTAATAATAATAATAATAATGAATACAACTTATTTTGCATTCAGAACTCATACATCTTTTACATTTATTTTGCGATGGTACGGTCATTTATACTGAACAGAGATAATTAGACCAGGACATTAAAGTGAATATCAATCCGTTTAATTAATACATGTCCAAACCAGAGAATTCGAATCCAGCGTCCAGCGTCTCTGTCTCTACACAAATTTTACAGAGTAATATCACCATAGAGTGTATGTAGAGAGCGTGTTCCTTTTCTGCAATTAATATGTAAGAAATAATTTCTTTGACATCATCGTACCACATAAAAAAACAACACAAATATATTCACAATGGTTCTCTTATGTTTTAAAAAGACGAGTACTCAATGAAAAGTTACCAGTGTGTGACAATAATAGAGATAAATCAGGGACTTTTCAGGAAACAACTCCACATATCAGGAATGCACCAGACTCAGATTGAAAGTATTACTTGGCTCTAGAACTGTATTAGCATGTGTATATCAAGAAATTGTAGAAATACCGGTCACATATACTTCGATTTCTGGACATCGAATAAGTAACCACATTACATAATTGCTCTACAAAACTGTAAAACAGACAAGTAAGAAACATTGTTAACTTTTTTTCTTTGCCCAGTGATGCCTTAACAGCAAAAATCCGATTAGGTTGGTAGTCCCTGGGATGAAAATCTCTAAGATGGATGTCTGTCAATTGAAACTCAAACTAAAACATGTAGTCAACGCCCAAAACACTAGACAGAACGATGAGCATTGTTTTTTTAGACTAAAAATTAAATAGAAAATAGCATGTTGAAAGTAAATCAATTAAAACTAAAGAAAGACAAGTATGTTTTCATAGTGATACATATTCCAACTTTATATGGTCGTTATTAGAATCTATATTATGAAGTTTCTCACGTTTCAAGAATAATTTACAGAAATTTTCTAAAGCTGTGTTTATGCTTAGATTATTTCAACATCAATTACATGGTTATGAAACATTTATCATAACATAGTGAGTTAAAACGCATAATTTAGAATCTGTGCAAGTAATTTCAGAAATTTGATAATATAAAATAAATGTATTGTAGAAATAACAAGTGTATTATACAACAAATGTCTTATATAAGAAGACGCACTGGTTTTCAAACAATAGTTTTAATCTCAAAAGAATTAAATTTCAAGAGAATGCAACAAAATAGCATTAGTTAGAATATAATAAAATATCTTCCAAAGTTTTAGCTAAACGAAAGAAAAAAAGAAATGGACGCGTATAATTTTCATTCCACGAAATATGTGCTGTGAGTGAACGGCAAGAATCTGAAGCAATTTACATATACAGGGGAACATGAAATAACTCGGGCAGAAATTTTACCTTATAACTCGATTAATAATTACAGAAATCAAAATTAGATTGCTAATATATTAAATATTAGATCGATGACCTACAGAAAAAATACAACTTTTCAAAGAGGTTTTCTTTCACTTTTACAGAGGTGCGAAACTCTCATTAATATTCCGTAATATGTGGATTAATTTGACCCAGGTTTAACACGTTTCGCACCAGAATTTTTTTTTAAGAAATGAAATTAAATAAATTCCACGTAGAAACCTGAAATTAAGTAAATAAAGACTTATCCAATAATTTTTCTGGTTTTAAGCGTCGTTAACCTGGGTCAGATTAAATTACATATTATGGAAGATCATAACATAGTATTATGTATGTATACATAGTATTATGTATATGTAATCCTAGTGGAAATAGTGCATCGTTTTGAAAACTGTAGAATACAGGGGTTGTTTTTTGGGCTGTTAAAGATCTGGCAGATAAGTCTATCACAACATTCTAGTGCTGTGTTTGCTGGACCAAAAAATTGTTTTAAAGTCGATTGTCCATTTCCAAAGTGCTGTTGTGACGTGACTAGGAAAAAAAAAGCCATTCTCCAAGGTGTTTTCTCGTTATGTTTATTTATTTATATATATTTTGATTGATTTTTAATCCTTTATCAATAAAAACAAGTGATTTTTTGTCAGCGGAAAAAAAATCATCCAAACTGACTGGATTTTTGCAACTTTTCGACAGTATCTGTGAGGCTCTTTCAAGCAAACCATCTTGTGCCAGGCGTAGGCCTGTTCCATTGTGAGCTATTTTTCATCAAATAAAACAAACTTTGTCCACTAATCAAGAGCTGCTCGCTTCATTGGCTCTCTACATCTTTTAATCCTTGCTTTTTTGCCGGCCTTTGCAAGTTTCTGCCGTTCTTTTTTTCGGTAAGGCTTGACCCAAAGCTCTCTTTTGCAATTATTTTAAAATTATCTTATTGAGTTTTGCTCACTTTTGCGACTCTTAGGCGATTTCTGGAAGTGTTGACTCTTTCTTTTGTACGTCAACCTAGTCTATTCCAATCCCTATTATGGCAAAGCTGTTGCAAATGGCATCCGATAGAGTCTGCATTGGAACTTTCAACACCTGAAAGATGCCACATTTCCTCCATGCCTTCGGAATGTAATGCGATAATACCATTTCGCTTGGAGAGCATCGCCCCAAAGCTGAAACTACCGCTTTCAATTACGTTCAAGGTTAATTTCATATATAGAAATAATATAATTTTAAAAGCGTAGTTCAATAGTAACATTATTTATTTCAGTTTGAATTTTTTCTAGGGTATTTCTCTGCTTGATAAACCTGGTTAAAATAAAGAAATGTGTAGAAAAGAAATTTTCCTTTGATATAACAAACTACGTTTCTTCCAAATATAATTCGTTTTATTCTTGGATAGGTATTTAAATACTTTGAGCATAATGCATAACAAAGTAGAATCAACATAAATAAAAGTATAAATACTCATAACATTAAAATCATACAATTGCTTAAAGCCCTCAAAAGACATTCCATTCTACTACGCAAAGTGGTGTTTTAATTATTTTTCATTTTCCTGTCTATCCAATATAGCGACTTCCTTTTCCTTCTGAATTCTTAAAGCAGCAATATTGTATCTTTTTCGGATTGTTTATGCTTTTGTTTACATTTGTTTCTGCAAGTCGCGCTTTCCGTGCATGTCAAATTATTTGTGTTTATCTTATTTCGGAGCTTCACATATATTTGACCTCTTGTTTCATGATACGTGTCACCAAAGAAATTGGCCTTTCTAAGAACAGCAAATAAATCTGCAGTATTTTCTACTGAAATACCCCCAGATACTCTGTACAACTCAAAAACCCAATCTTTTGGAATAAAAACCTCAGAGGGTGGTATCTCTGCTAGTAACTGAACTTGTCAAGATGTTGTCAACAACGTCATACACCTCCCTCATCGGGGATACTATTCCAGCGAGATTTCTTATCAGATTTTCATCTTCGTGTTGAAAAAAATCGTAGAATAACCGGGATAACCCACGTCGAAGTTCTCTCATGAGAAGAAATGAGATCTTTTTTTTTACGGGTATTTCTCACAGCTTCTGTTGAAGTATATAACTCTTCGAGGTTAAGATTTCCCAGAAAGATAAAATCTTTCCTTAATTAGTCAGTTGTGAACGAAATATGCCCTGTGTGTCAGTGAGAATAAATTTTAGTAGTTAAAATTGCCACTTGTATGTCAGTTAAGTTATATTTATTTTGCAGAGAATCATCAGGTGTTAAAAAATGTATGTTCTGTATTTCGGCAGTTGCTGCGTATCTGCATGACTTTCCTACTATAAAAAATATTAACAGGTCTTAATGACAGATTTAGTTTTGCAGAGCATATGATACATATGATACATGAGTGATATTCATATGATACATGAGTGATATTCATATGATAAATGAGTGATATTCAGTGATATTTTCGCATTTGTCTACACCTAACCCTTTCCGGCATGGTGGGTTCTGTCCCACTTAATTGTAATCTTGAAATACCACAACAGTACCAGAATTTTGAAACCGATTGAGACTCCCCGATCGCGAAATCCCATGTGATGAGAGCTATGAGAAAGCTTAGAAGTGCGATTACTCATTACCTAATATAATTATTAAGATAAGGTTTTCATCATCAGAAAGTATACGTCAGATGCCAACAATGTGCGTTTTAAAAAATTGTCTCCTCAAATTTTAAGTATTTCTAAGAAGATGATAAAATTTCATCAAATGGAAATTTCAAAGTTTATAGGGAATTTTTAAATAGTTAAAATTTAAGGAGTCAATTTTTGAAAACGCACAACATTGGCATCCGACGTTTACTTTCTGATGGTGAAAAAGTATTTTAATAATTATATTAGGTAATGAGTAATTGCGCTTCCACGTTTTCCCATAGGTTAACGTCGGATTTCGCGATCGGGAAGTTTCAGTGAAGCGGCTTCTGAGTAACGTATGTGAAGAAAAGCCTTTTTATTTTCAAATAAGTTGGGACGTAAATTCTGGTGTTATTCAATTATTTCGACATTTTAGTATCAAAAGTACTTTGCGTCTGCAAGGGTTAGAGGGTAATTTCAAAGAACAAAACTTCAATAAATAAAATATGTTATCTTATGAAATATGGAAAACATTTACACAAATAACAAGAACGAAAAATCATGCGTCAAGCATAGATTATGCAACACTTTCCAACGCTTCCAAAATAATTTTACAAATCATACCGTTTAGTAAGCTGAAAGCCCTGTATATGATCTATAGATTTGTATATATACTACATAGGATGCTAAATTTTAGTTCAGTTAAGAAACGCGTAGCACAGTTTAAAATTATCCTTCTGGAGTTTCTGTCAATAAACGAAAATGTGTTCGCGAACTTTTGTGCTTCCCTGTATATGATCTACAGAACTTATACACACCACGTAATAAACGAAAAGTGAGTTAAATTTAAAATCGCGTTCAGTAACTTAAAACGCACTTCCAGGAATTATTTTTAACAGACAGTAGAGAATTCTTTTGTGTGTCCCTGTCAATGAACGATGACTGTTATACACACACTATTCTGTAGTAAGCCTCTTGTAATGCACCTTAGTGATATATATAAATTTCAATCCGTTTAAAATAGTGAAACATTATTTAAATAAACCGCAGACGATTTTTCTCCATAGACGTAATGTAACGGAATTCTTTTGACTGTCCCTGTAAAAAAACTATAAGTGCTACACACTTCAGTTGAAATAGGGAACATGATAACGACAACAACATATAAAAATTGCAAGGCAATCCGAGCATATTTACGGGAGTTAGAGCACGGACAGACGGCAGACGGCAGACGACCATATGGCCAGACGGCCATACGGCAGACAAACCGAAGTCATAAACACTTTTCAACTAGGTTGGAAAGTGTTAAAAATGCTGTGAGTAAAACATTATTGTACACATTATTATACACATCTTACACACATCTTATACACACCTCAAATCATGACCTGCATCCGCCATGATATTTTACCTAGAGTACGTAGAATTTTATGAAATAAATTATTTTTAGGGCAAAATTTAGTGATTGTGGAGCAACAGATAAAATTTTACGCAAAAGAATCGAATTTTAAATGAAGTCGTCATTTCTTGTTTTCATTAATTAAGTGTGCATAAATGTGCATGTGAAGCAAATCATGACCTAGAGGTGCCATAATTTTTTTAACTACCTACGTGTAAATTTATGAAAAATAATTAATCTTAAATTCTACATCTTTCTATGTGACAGATTTCAATAAAAATATCATTTATTATACCGAATAACATCTAAAAAGAATGATTTGCATGCTTTTGGTTGCAACTTATTTTAATTTCAGTTTTGCATAAAATTATGTCAGAATTATCATTCTGAACAACTCATTTAAAAAGAACCTTCTTTTCTTTTCCTCTTAGTCTAAAAGAATCAAAGTGATTCATTCCGAAGATTGAATATAACGTCCTTGTTTTACTATGAACCGCGGGCGGCGGTTCCTCATAACGAATTTTCAGACGGGGCTGTCAAAAAAGTTGTCAGCAATCCACTTCTATTCACTGTGGGAAGCCTGGCAGGTTAATTTGAAATTTTACTCTGCTCCTCTCTTCTTTTAGAGTGCTTATTTGTGCCAGCAAAACATTTGTTTAGTTATGAATGGCAATATCATTGTCTGCAAAGAATAAACAATTGCTTCTCAAACTGAGGTAATATATGAAGCTCGATCGAATGAAAAATGGAGGCTTGTTTTCCCAAGAAAAATATGTATTTTGCTCAAGAATTTCCTGTTAATGGATAGAGAATAGAACTCATTTTTACTATTGTTTGTATGTTCCTATTCAGTGTAAATATATATTTTTAAATATTATGACGTACAAGATTCAAATTTTAGAATTTTCGATAATCTCCAGTTTAACTATGCATTTTATGGCATACACTGTAAAAAAAAAGAAAAATGTTTCTTAATATACGAAAATGTAATATAATTACGAACAAATATATTCAATAATCTCTTTAGAGTAAAGTACTGCATCGGGTCGGGTTACCCGCTTTTACCTACACCCGACCTGGCCTGCGGTTCGGGTCGGGTCAGATTGCCACTACCGCTATATCTTTTCGTTGCGGTTCGGGTTCGGGTCGCGTTGACTTCAACTTTTTTGCTGCGGGTCGGGTTGACTTTGATTGTTTTGGGTTCTGGTCGGTTTCAGGTTAGATTTAGATTCTTGCGGGATGGTTTCGGGTTGAATTTTGATTCTTATGGGTCGGGTTTGGGTTGGATTTTGATTCTTGCGGGTCGGTTGACCCACTTTTTCAAAAGAATGTCCAAAATACGTTTTCAGTTCAAATATATATATATATACATATAAGCCGTCCATAATGGACACACTTGAAAAGCGGACATCTCTTTTAGCGAATACTTTCAATTCCTTAACACTTATAAATTTGTACGCTTATACTTTTAAATAGGTTGCACCTCCCACACACGTAACATGTGTATGTGTGCATAAACTATCACAAATACGATACGTGGGTTTTTGTGTGTATCATGAACGAAATGTTGATAATATTTTTCATATTCCGAGAAAAGGAAAAATGGTACTTAACTGCATCGCAAAGAAAGAATAATTTATGATCACATTTCTTATATACAGGGTGATTCATAAAAGATGGGCAGAACTTTAAGGGGTTATAGTACACTTAAAGACAAATAATATTAAATAGGAGACTAAGGGTCCCAGACGTATTCCCAAGGAGATAGGGGGCATTAAAGTTTAGGGTCCGAAATTTCAAATGATTATAAAACATGGAAAAATTGGTCGATTCGTTTGCGGTTTTTGCAAAAAATTTTCTTTATGCCAGTATTTTCTTGAAATAAAATTTTAAAGTTCAATTTCAAAAAATGCCGATAGGGGGCGCTTTAGACTTTGGAGTAACAAACAACTATTTTTTAACGTTATTTTTTGTATTTCTTTAAATGATTTCGAAAGCTTAGACTTAAACTTAAATTTTGATCTAAAAATCTGAGTCCTAACGAGTAGTTAAGTAGCGTAAACTGAAATTTGAAATTTGAAACCCTTCTCCCCCCAGAACAAAAATCAGTTATTCCCGATCTTTGTGTCGTAGATTAGGCTCTAACTACTGCCGCGTTTTGCTAAAATTATTCTTTATGTCAGTATTTTCTTGAAAATAAATTTTAAAGAAAATTTT
Source organism: Maratus michaelseni (assembly GCA_963931845.1). NCBI lineage: Eukaryota > Metazoa > Arthropoda > Arachnida > Araneae > Salticidae > Maratus > Maratus michaelseni. Next base: position 340,305,281 of record OZ007590.1, on the reverse strand, counting down.
CAAAAAATTCCGATAGAGGGCGCTTTAGACTTTGGAGTAACGAACAACTATTTTATACCGTTATTTTTTGTGTCTCATTAAATGCTTTCTAAAGCTTAGACTTAAATTTTCAGCCCAAAATCTGAATCGTTAGACGTGGTTAAGTTTCTGGGGAGAAAGGTTTGAAATTTCTACTCCTGAGCACAGTTCAGTTTACCATGTCCACACATTGTGTGCTGTGATACGAGGTAAAAAGACACAAATTAGGATTATGTTACCAAAGCATATTTATTAACATGTAATCACAATAAATGTTCAAAATTGTGACCACCAGAGGTTATGCACGCAGAACAACGGCGACGAATGGAACGGCGAACATTCGCGAAAACATCAGGCTTTTCGAGCACTTCCCCTACAGCGGCGGAAAGTCTGGCGACCAGTTCCTCGGGGGATTCAATGGGTGTCTCATACATAAGAGCCTTCAATCGTCCCCAAAAAAAGAAATCGAGGGGTGAAAGATCTGGCGAGCGAGCAGGCCAAGCAACAGGACCACCTCGACCAATCCATCTGTTCGGAAATGTGATGTCCAGATAGTTGCGGACGTCTCGTACGTAATGGGCTGGCGCTCCATCGTGCTGGAACCACATGACCCGCCGGATGCGTGGAGGAACAACGTTTAACAGGTCTGGCAGCACATGTTGCAGAAATGTGAGGTATGTTTTACCGTTGAGGCGTTCAGGAAGAAGGTACGGTCCGATTAGGTGGTCTCCGAGGATTCCTGCCCAAACATTGATGGAAAAGCTTCTCTGATGAGCATGTGGATACGTAGCATGTGGATTGACATCCGCCCATACATGTGCATTGTGTGTGTTAAATGTACCTTCACGTGTGAAGGTACATTCATCGGTGAAAAGCACAGTTCGTCCAAAATGTGGATTTAGCGCGTTCTGCTGCAGAAACCAGCGGGCGAATTCAATACGATTTGGATAATCCCCTGGAGACAGTTTCTGGACTCGTTGCACATGAAACGGGAGCAAATGTTCATCCTTCAGTACCCTCCAAGTCGTGGACTGTGAGGTATCCACCTGGCTAGCCACTGTTCGTGTACTTGTACTTGGCTGCGCCGCTACTACATCCAGAATGGCTTCTGCAACAACTACTGATTCGTCCTTTTTTGCACGACCTGCATTCGACCGGGAAGCGAGAAATGATCCCGTCTCACACAACTGTCTGTGCAAGCGCTCGAAAGTTTTGCGGTTAGGCAACCGCCTGTTAGGAAATCGCTCTCCGTACATTCGTTGTGCCTCTGCACCATTTCCATCTGCCGCTCCGTAAATTAAATGCATCTCAGCCTTTTCCTTATTCGTGAAGGGCACCATCTTCCGATTCATTACTACAGCGACTTACACTTGACTCACCGTTCAGTGGTTTTTATGCCTGAATCGTGTCGAAATTTTGCATACGTGTTCTTCTTCTTCCCCATTGTACATTTGCATACTTTCTGTTTCCTTCTTCACCCGGTGACTAGCGTCAGGAATGGAGCTTTAACGTTTGCATGAGCGACGTTTCCAACTGTGCCAGTGCCTTTATGAGTGAATTCCGACTATGCAGTCCTTGACGAAAGTTGTATTTTTGCCTCGTATCACAGCACAGAATCGTTGGGCATGGTTAAGTAATGCAAACTGAACTATGTTCAGAAGTTGAAATTTGAACCCCCTCCCCTCGCTACTGAACCACGCTCAGCAATTCAGATTTTGAGCTGAAAATTTAAGTTTAAGTCTAAGCTTTAGAAAGCATTTAATGAGACACAAAAAATAACGGTATAAAATAGTTGTTCGTTACTCCAAAGTCTAAAGCGCCCTCTATCGGAATTTTTTGAAAATTTTCTTTAAAATTTATTTTCAAGAAAATACTGACATAAAGAATAATTTTAGCAAAACGCGGCAGTAGTTAGAGCCTAATCTACGACACAAAGATCGGGAATAACTGATTTTTGTTCTGGGGGGAGAAGGGTTTCAAATTTCAAATTTCAGTTTACGCTACTTAACTACTCGTTAGGACTCAGATTTTTAGATCAAAATTTAAGTTTAAGTCTAAGCTTTCGAAATCATTTAAAGAAATACAAAAAATAACGTTAAAAAATAGTTGTTTGTTACTCCAAAGTCTAAAGCGCCCCCTATCGGCATTTTTTGAAATTGAACTTTAAAATTTTATTTCAAGAAAATACTGGCATAAAGAAAATTTTTTGCAAAAACTGCAAACGAATCGACCAATTTTTCCATGTTTTATAATCATTTGAAATTTCGGACCCTAAACTTTAATGCCCCCTATCTCCTTGGGAATACGTCTGGGACCCTTAGTCTCCTATTTAATATTATTTGTCTTTAAGTGTACTATAACCCCTTAAAGTTCTGCCCATCTTTTATGAATCACCCTGTATATTTTTTCTCATGCAGTAAATTGAATATATACTCATTCATATTCAAATATGTATTGTGTATTTATTTTCATCTGAAACATCCAAACTTTTTGAGAAAATCCCAACAATCCGACTTGCAAAAAACCTAAATATGACCCTCAAGAATTATTCTAAGGGTGAACCTGACACGCAAAAAGAAAATTAGCGTCATGCCGACCCGAAAAACAAAATAGGAACAATCCGACCCGGTGCAAAACTCTGTTCACCGATCCCGAAAGGTCCGCTATTTAGTGGTTTTACTATATTTGAATATTAAAGAATATAGATTTGTCTATTTTTCTATATAAAATATAAAATTAATATTAAAAATATAATTGTAAATTACTTTTCATAATAAAATTAAAACATGATTTACTGTCATTTCATTGCAGGTTGAAGTATTAAGGTTTCAGGTCGGGGTGCGTGTTAAAAAAGTCGGGTTGTGGATTGCCAAAAATTATTTTTGCGGGTGCGAGTTGGTTTGCGGTCGGGAAATTTTGTTTGTCGGGTTCGGTCGGGTTGCGGGTTGACTTCAAATGGAAGTTTCGGGTTCGGAACGTGTACAACTTGTCTCGTGCAGGCCTACTTTAGACTTATCCACTATTCAGAAAAGCGCTCTTTATCTTTAAAAACCTCAGAAACCAGTATATTTTCGAGATTCGAAGAAGAATTTATAAAAGCGATGTTTATATTGTTGCCACTGATTTTCATAAACGTTCCCTAATATAGAATACCTTTTATAATGTATTAATCAGTTTTCTAAAACCAGAATATAAGTTTTTCGGATGCTATCAATCGTCAATTAAACATTTTCAACTGCGTAACTGAATTTATATATGCAAGAGTAACAAAACAATAATTCTAATCTATCCTTCTTCTTACTTTTTCTCAATTAATTGTAAAAAAAACTTTGTTTTTTTCTTAAATCAATGACGGGGGAGAGGGAAAATATTTCTTAATGGTGACCATATTTTATCAAATTTGTAAAGCCCTGCCTATAACTCAAATTAGAAGGTGCATTGAGGCTTTTATGAGGCATAATTCAATTTTAATTCTTAATATTCTTTACCTTTGCAATTACACATACTCTATTTCAAGTATTTGAATTTCCTACAGGTACAGTTTCAGGTGGTACACAAAAACTTTAAAAAATATGAAAAATCTGCCAATATATTAGTTAAAGGAAGCACATATGAAGCATTTGTTGTTACATTATCACATAAGGATATTTTGTTTCATTGTTTTTGTTAAAAAATTATCTGTGAGCAAATTTGTTTTAGAAAATAATATCCTACCTAAAATCATCTAAAAGAAAATTCTAAAAGAAAATTTAGGACTTCAAATGAAAAATATCTGAATAGAAATAACTGAAACATTTATTAAAAATCTCTGTACTAATCTCTGTAACTACTCCATACTAAATCAGTGTCAGAGACTATTTTTAAAATCTGAGAATTAGAAGAAAATATTTAACAGTTATTCTATTCTTTTAAAATTGCATAATTTTCAAAAACTGAAAACATATTGTACAATTTTCTCTGTATCTCTCTGAATGTTTTTTTTTTTTTTTAGACAAAACCTTTTTTTTTTCTTTTTATCATAATTCCTTGCATTCTTCAGATATCTAATAATTATATTTTAAACTTATAAATCATAAATACTTCAAATAATCTTATCGTGGGTGAATAAAAAACTGACACACACCTACTGCATTTTAAATATTTCACCCGAGGAAGTGCCGCCAGCATATGAAAATTTATGAGAAAGATTACGAGATAAATTACGGTATGAAACTAAATATTAATCTGATTTATAGACATTCTCTTTAAGAATCCTTTTCCGTGTAGACAACTATACATAACATAACCTGCCTTAGCATTTTGTATCTTGAATTATGTTTAAGGGTAATGCTTTTAGCAGACGATATCGTTTTCTTTACATTCAAGAAACGTCTGCGGTCTTTTCCCCCAAAAGGATGTTGAAAGTTGAAACATTCTTTTACATCAAGATGTCATCAGATGTTTATTATCCGAAACTTAAGCACCGTTTTATATAACTACGTTCGGTCTTGCTAAAGTATTTTTTTTTTTTTTTAACCTTTGGGAAAATGGTTGTTGTTTTCGGTCGAGAATGACCTCTTGACGTCGTCACTCGTCACTTTATTTTTTTAAGTGTTTTATGCGTTTTTAAGCGTTTTTAATGAAATTATGTAACTTTAGAAGAATTTTTCTTTGAATAGGCAATAGAAATGCATAAAATCGTTACAAAAATGTTAAATTTACAAAAAGAATAGATGCAAATAATCAGATATGAAAAAAGCCGAATTCAAAAATTGACGTCGGATGAGAAATCGTCTTATAAAGCAAAAAACGTGGTTTTCAACTTTAATTGTTTCTGTTTTCATCAATATATTGTAAATTTGGTACTTTCGTGTTATAGCGGCCTCCAAGGATGAACCGCCTAGCGACCAAGATTTATCGCCAAATTATAAAGCATGTATCACATTATAATAATATATGATATATAATATAACATTTCTTGACGTATGTTGCCAAGTTAGTCATATATGATGCATATATGATGTATATATATGACATGTGTGTATGATGTATATACAACATATAAGACGTAAATAATAGCTTTATAATGACGTATATGGCACATATAGGAGTGTTTGGAATATATAGATATATGCGTATATAGCATGCATATATAAGCTTTGCGATGATCTTGGCGAAATCATAACTGCAACCTTGGCATTATCATAATTGTGGGCGCCACTATAACACGAAAATACGTTTTTTATTTTCCCAATGGTTATTATTATTTTTTATTTATTTAATTTTGTTTTGAGGTTTAAAGGATTTTGTTGTTACTTCACCTACTGACCACCAATTTTTATAAAACTGTCATTTCCTTTCACTTTCAATTGGAGAATCAGTTTGAATAAATACACATAATCCACCTAATCGTTTTATTCCTATATGTTATGTCGTAATAAAAAAGTAATTATTCAATTATATCAATGAAAAATTAAAAATATTGGTCAACATAATAATATAATATCATACGGCGCCACCTGGTGAAATGTTGCGGAGTTAACATTCCTATCTCGAAAACGGAAAGAGATAGAGACAAAAAGTGATTTACAAAGTTGTAGAGCATCATCGATTTAGTACGAAAAGACACATTGTGGACATTAATGCGAAGAATAGAACGGTTAAAACACGTATTTGTCTTTTCGTGATTTCCTACACTGTGACGTGACAAAACGATGTTAGAAAGAAATAAGCAACTAGTTATAATAATATATCTTTATTTTAGATTTTCAAACCTCTCACCGTCAGCTGCAATGCATATTTGGATGCTTGTTTGAATTTCACGTTGCACACGTTGGAGCATAGAGGGTGACACGTTGGCACAAGCGTCCGTAATAGCGTCGTTTAATGTCCTGCAATGTTTGTGGAGGGGTCGCACAGACCTGCTGTTTCATAACTGGTTGTTTCTTTCTTTCTAACATCGTTTTGTCACGTCACAGTGTAGGAAATCACAGAAAAACAAATTCGAGTTTTAACCGTTCTATCCTTCGCATTAATGTCCACAAGGTGTCTTTTCGTACTAAATCGATGATACTCTACAACTTTGTAAATCACTTTTTTTTCGCTATCTCTTTCCGTTTATGAGATTGGATTGCTAACTCCGCAGCATTCAACCAGGTGGCGCTGTAGGCGGTTTCATTGTGTAGCGCATGGCTACTTTACTATACCTAGACACCACTTTTATGAATATAGCAGCAGTCGTTCCGAAGTTAAGAGGGTGGCAAGGGACTTTAGGGCATACTGTATATATATATATATATATAATATATATATATATATATATATAAATTTGCCTATTTCTCTCTCTCATCCACAGCAATAAAAAATGTTTGTTGCCGCTATTACAGAAATACAATTAAAATTTAAAACTATTTAATATTTCATTCATATTAATTTTTTTAAATATATTTTAAATTTTAAATTTTAAGAGTTATTATGGGACCTTTGGATCCATGCGAATACGTCATAGTAGATGTCACACTAGACGTAGTCATAGAAGTGACGTCAGCTGAAACTGTTTTATTTCACACTAAAATTGAAGAAATTTTGGTGAAATTTTACATGGAGATTGAAATATTTGTATAAAAGTTTACGCACGGGAAAATGATGTGATATTCAGCAGCATTTTTTTTAAATGAAAAACTAAAATTGCAACAAAACAAAATAGGTTTTTTTTTTTTTTTTTTTTTTTTTTTTTTTTTTTTTTTTTTACTTTTTATAGAAAAACCGACAAGCGTGCCTGCTAGTTAATATATAAAATTCAATGAATAAATAAAAATTTCTTTAACGATTGAAGAAAAGACTTCGGGAGTTTCAAATTGATTATCAGATATTATTTTATTATATAATGTATATCTAAGGTTAACTGGGAATATTTTAAAGGAGATATCGTAAAATATGGATCTTATATATGAATAAAATATTAATCTACTTTAGAGATGCTCTTCTTTTGAATCATTTTCCGCGTCGACAAATAATCATAACAACCTATTATACCTTTTGCATCTTGAATTATATGTTTAAAGCAGATGATATGGTTTCCTTTACACAGAAGAAACGTTTGCGGTCTATTCCCCAAAAAAAAAAAAAAAAAAAATGTTAAAACATTCTTTTACATCAAGATGTCGTTAGATGTTTATTATCTGAAACTTAAACACTGTTTTATAGAACTACGTTTGGTCATGCTAAAGTAATTTTTAGAAGATTTAGGGGATTTGTTGCTGTTGTTGAATTTGTTTAACATCAATTTTTATAAAAAAATGTTTTAAAATAAACCATTTTGTACGCATAAGATATGTTTCATGTCTGCTGCATACTTATGTATTTTTTTCTCTTATAAGTATCTGTTCTATTAGCTCAATGTAAACATAAAAGTATTGGTAAAATAAGGTAATATTTTAAGAATAGTGATTTAATGAATAAATTAAAATATCTTTAACCATTGAATAATATGTTAAGTTGTTCTTATAAAGATTGCCATAAGGGTGACTAGCAACATTTTAAAAGCCATATAATTAAATTCGGATCTATATATGTAGCATTTTGACGAGGTTGAGATATTACGATGAATAATATTCGATGAAAAGATGGCAGTCCTTCAACGATATAGCAAGTTGCAGTCAATATTAGCGAGTATGGCGAAGTAGAAGGCAATGAAATGAGTCCACCAAAGTTTTCCAATAAATCCAGCCAATCTCCAGACAAATAATTTTATTAGAAGACGAACAACACAGAAACAATTCCCAAAGGTCTAAAACTTATAGCCCTCGGGCTAACGTTACTTCACTTCATTGAATTAAGATGTTACTGGGCCAGTTGAATATTCTACGGACATAAACACACCAGACACATATTTGTTTAGCTTCCGAAAACGTCAAAAATCTAGTGCTCCGACCGATGCGACCTGGTTTTGTTCCTTCAGCGGAGACATACAGAAATTACGTCACGAGCGCACAACCCAATGAGTGAGAAGCTAGCTCCAGCCCAGCAAATGAGGTGCGAAGGAGGAGCTAAGACGGTAAAGAATCCCGTACTTGGGTGCGGAGAAATTTTGAAGTTAAAATCCCAAGCGCGCGAAAAAATCAGAGCAATAATAATAATAATAAAAAGAAAATGGCTTTTAAAAAACATTCGAAATGAGAACGCATCTCAGAATTTTATAGATTGGGGAACTGATAAAAGCTACGAATGATCTTAAATTTTAGATTAAGATTTGGAATAAAATAATTAAAAATATACGAATATTTACTTTTAAAAGGACTTTAAATAGGAATAGATATTATTAAGAATTAAGGAAATACTGACTATGACAGAAGTTAGATTAATTTAAAAAAATTAATGCGAATAAAATGGAAGGATACGAAGGAAATAAATTTTTATATAACATATATACATGTGAATGAAATGTTAATCGATTTATAAACACTACGGTATCCAACCAGACCCGACCCTCTCAAGTTACAGAACATAGTTGATTTTTTTTTTTTTTTTTTTTTTTTTTTTAATTGGAAACTTTAATAGAATCTATTATTATTTTTTTTGTTTTTTACTTGCCCACTGGTAATACCAAAAAGCATTTTTATATGAGAAATATCAGTAATGTACATTAGATTAATTTTAACACAATTATTCTAATTGGTAAATAAATCATATGATTGTCAATTTTCCAACTGGGTGAAAAATGTCCGGGCCAGTGTCCGGAAAATGTCCGGTGTCCAATTAGGTCCTCCAGATTCGTCCGGGATCGCTCAGTTGGCAGAACATTGGCAGCTTCAGCCAAGAGGTCCATGGTTCGAATCCTGGCCTAGACATTTTTCTCTCAGTTGAAAAATTAACACTCATGTGATTTATTTACCAATTAGAAGAATTCTGTTTAAATTAATCTAGTGTAATTACGTATCGAGCGCTTACCGGAGTTCCATAACCTGCAATTTATTCTGTTAGCTGATTCAGATATCAGACCAGATGCTATGATCAATAAGGTTAGCTGGATGAATTAGGGCCTTCAGATTCATCCGGAATGGCTCATTTGGCAGAGAAAATCCCCTGGTTCGAAAACGGACATTTTTCGCCCAGTTGGAAAATTAACACTCATATCAATAATGTATTCACATAAAGTTTTGAAATTTATAAAAAGCGATACTTACGTATTAAAATAAATGATCAACGCTTTGTTATTGTTATATATGGGTCGTCCAAATGAAAGTGGCACTACACTCGCTTTCTGAAATGCTTTAATGGTACTATTAATATAAATTAGTATACAAAAGAAAGAGGTAATACAGACGTAGCAGATAGGCTAGACAAAGACACCTTGTAGGTTGAAACAAGTGTCCCAGCGGTCAACGAGACGATTGATAGTCCGGGTGAAGAAGCTCCGGGGTTGGTTGTGGAACCAATTTTCAACGGCAGCTTGGACCTCATTATCGTCGGTAAATTGCCGTCCCCTCAGAGCTTTCTTGAGTGGACCGAACGTGTGGTAGTCATACAGCGAGAGGTCTGGGCTGTAAGGGGGATGTTCGAAGGGGAATACTGCTTCTTCCACTACGAAAATCCTTACACCATCGGAATACCGATCTGTGTGACATACTCCGTGCCATACATATTTTGCATTCGACGATAGATTTCACTAGCACTCACATTTTCCACTGTTAAAATTTGCACTACTGCGCGTTGACACCGTTTGGAAGCATCCATGATGCGAAAGATGCCTTTTAACGTGCTCCCACGCCATCTGGCGGGATCTGACGATATCGGATGCATTCCCATACTCTGTGCTCTCTATAAGAACATGCGCAGTCATCTTTCTCTTCAAATGGCGGAGTTATTACAGCAATGGCACTTTCATTTGGGCGACCCTTATATTTGTTAACTCCAATTTTTTATAAAAATGTTTAGAAATATCCTCATGTTTTCATTTTTAATAGAAAAAAAGAGTTTAAATAAATAGGTATAACCTACCTTATCATTTTGTTCCACTGTTAGTGGAAATTGGCAAGCACTGAAAACAATTCATGAGCGAACTAATTTATCCAGTAAATTATATTTACTGAGAAAACTTTACCGTACAAAGCTCGAAGAAAATGGTAACATGATAAATCATATTAGAAAAGTTGTCGAGTTTGTCGTCAAATTAAAAGCTATAGGTGAAGTGATCAAAGACTCTCACTTATCGTTATTTTTACTATGTTCGCTTCCACCGAGTTATGATTCCTTAATCATGCCGTTAGAAGCCAGATCAGAAGACGAATTAAATTCTGATTCAAAGAGACAAGAAAGCTCCCATTCGTCACATGGGGCTTAAAACAAAGCACTTGAAACAAACGGTAAGAAACCGTATTAAATACTCGACAGCACAAAATACTGTACGTATTGTCACAGAGACAATCACGTTAAATCAAACTGCTGGTTTCTTAAAAATAAAAATTCTGAAAACCAAGTGACCGTAATAAGTACAAACAAAATTCCAAAATTATGTTTTGAAACAAAGGCTAATAATCCGGAAGAAAACTTAAGTACAAATGTATTAAATGTATGTAAGTACAAAAAGTGTACAAAATGTCCGTACACTACTGAATACAGCAGCGATAAAAGAAAAAGCAACTTGGCTTTTCTCGAGCAAGACAAAACAAAATGTACTTAGATCCTAGATTCTGGGAGAAATTCTCACATATGCCATGATGAATCTTTATTTGTTGATATAAACAAAAATAGCAAAAGCAGCGTAACAATTGCTAATGGTAATACCTTAAAATCACAAGGACAGGGACGATAAAACTTAAAACACAAACCTCAGATAGTCAAATTAACGACATTACTTTGAAGGCTGTTTTGTATGTCCCTGACATAGAACCGAATCTCATGTCTGTGAGTAAAGCAACTGAACACCGGGTGCAAACTTACATTTGAAAATAATACCTGCAAATTAAATTATGATGGAGAAACTTGCATGGAAGGGAAAATTAATAATAACATCTATGAAATAAATTTATATGCACCTAAAAAAATTGAGCCCAACTAGCTCATCATTGCAACAATAAAAACTGCACAGAGGCTGTGACATAAACGACTAGGACACAAAAACATAAAATCCATTAAAGAACTAATACCAAAGAAATTTGATACTGGTATAAAAAGTGAAAACTGCAACCATAATGTAATATGCGAAAGCTGTATCAAAAGTAAACTCATTAAACGCACCTTACCCAAAGCAATCAAAAAACAGAACCACAAGGGTACTGGATCTGGTGCATACGGATGTTTGTGGTCCGTTGCAAACAGAAAGCTTGGGATGGAAATCATACTTTGTAACATTTATAGATGATTTTAGCAGATTTACTATAGTAATCCTACTATCCATGAAAAGTGAGGTATTAACAAAATTAAACGAGTGTATCGTCATAAATAAAAATAAATTCCGACAGATAATTAAATCACTCCGATCGGATAAAGGCGGAGAATATAAAAGCGATGAAACAGAAAATTTCCTAATCAAAAACGGAATATAACATGAACTGACCGTTCTACGCTGTCCATCCCAGAACGGTGTTAAAGAAAGGAAGAACCGTACATTAATGTAAATGACGCGTTGTCTGCTATCCGAAGCTAATTTACGTCAATAATTTTGGGGGGAAGCACATAACACAGCTGTGTACTCACAAAACCGGCTTCCCCCCCAAATCTAACAATTTAACTGCATATAAAATGTGGACATATAAAAAGCCTAATTTGGCACATATAAAAATATTTGCCTCCAAAGCGTTGATAAAACGCAAAGAGGTAAACTTAATGACACGGCAATATAGCCGAAACTTTTGGTGGATATGATTTAAGATCCAAAGCATATAGAATTTATACAGAAGGAAATAAAATCATATTAGCACGAACAGTAAATTTCATAGAAAATTCAAATTCATTAAATGAGCATTCAAACTCTGATCTGAAAGAAAGTGACATAACCAACACTCAAAGGTAACCCGCGAAAGCTATGAAAGAGTCATCGGAAATCTCCATAAGCATGCAAAAAGCAAATGAACAAACAAATAACCAGGTATAGCAACACTCGATGAACCCAGGAGATGCCAGAGAAGTAACAACGGGTACCACCTGACCATTTCGCCTACAACATCAGATACGTTCCGATAGTTGAACCAAAGAGGTGGAAAGATATGTTAAAATTAGAAAACCAACAGGAAAAACAAATTTGGCTTTATGCTACACAAGAAGAGTTTAACTTTGTAAAAGAAAACAATATGTGGACATCTAGTAGATTCACCACAAGAAAAAATAATATTAGGATAGAAATGGACATGAACATATAACGCAAAATACTACGATAGAGGAAAAGTAAAGCAATGCAAAACTCGTCTGGCCACACAAGGATTCCTACAAAAATACGGAGTTGATTATGAGGAAACCTTTGCTCCAGTCTTATCACACACCTCTATAAGAGCGTTCTTAAATGCAGCGGCATACCACAATCTTAACGTCAAACATGTAGACATTAAGACCACTTTCCTACACGGAGAACTAGAAGATGTTTACCTGCCACAATCGGAAGGATACGTCATACCTAATCAGGAGCACAAAGTATGTAAATTAGATAAGGCCATCTACGGTCTAAAACAGGCGGCAAGGGCATGACACATAAAAATAAGCAAAACAATTAAGAAATTAAATTTCTCCCAACGTACAGCACACTTTTCTATTTACACGCAAAATGGGGGAAAAACCAGATTATAATTGTGTATGTCGATGACATACTTATAGCCGGAAGTGATAAAGAAATTAATGACATAACACAACATTTAAAATCTAACTACATACTAGAAAATTTAGGGCAAGTAAATAAGTGATAAAGATAATGATAAAGATCGAAAAAACGGAAAATGTTTTTAATCTAAATCAAAAGGCAAAAATTGAAGAAGTAGTTAATAAATCCAATTTAGAAGATTCGAAACGCTATACCACTCCATTGGAGACAGAGTACCTATGCCTAAATAACGATGAAAAACCAATGTCCAATGACACCAAGTATCGACAAGCAATCGGGGCTTTATTATATATTACTACTGTAACCAGACCCGACATATCTACCGTGATTAATATCTTCAGTAGGAAAAACGAAAATCCAACTGAGAAAGATTGGATTGCCGTGAAAAGAGTAATTATATATCTAAATTCAACTTAAAACTTAAATCTAGTTATATGAACTGAAACAGCTCCAATATTAGAAACATGCACGGATGCTGACTGGGTTGAAGACCCCAAAAGCAGAAAATACACAAGGGACTACTTATTTCTACTAGGACAGAATCCTATACAATGGATCACGAAACACCAAAACTGCATTGTGCAATCTTCTGCAGAAGCAGAATACGTAGCGACAGCAAATGCAAGTCAAGAAATTTTTTGAATGTTAAAATTACTTGAAGATCTTGAACTTCCTCAAAACTACCCATAACAATATTTGAAGACAACAAATCTTGTATAAAAATGATAGCATCAGAAAAGCATTCAAATAAAACGAAGTACATAGATATTAAGTTTCTTGAAATGAAGCACTTATAAAAGGGATTATTGATCTGCACTACTGTCCAAGCAAATCGGTGATAGGGGACATTCTCACAAAGCCCGCACCCAAACCTGGCTTTGTAAAAAACAGACTCAAATTTAAATTATTGGACCATTCTCCATTGGGAGATTAAGGGGGAATGATGGAAATCACTTCCTTTTGTAATCTCTCCAATGAATCATAAACATATTCACTGAAACAGCAATTATTTTTTAATACCAGAAACCTTATGCAAACTTTATTCTTTTGAAAGTCATACATTTAAACAACTTCTAATGTTCATAACATAAGCTGATCTTTCAAAAAAGAATAGAAACAGACTCTAAAGGGTTGAGTAGATAAAGAGTTCAAGACTTTCTCAGAACCCCCTCCCCCATCCCCAATATGCACCAAATATTTTCTTGGCTGTTTTGCATCAATCCATAGAATACCCAAAATTGTTTACAGAAAAGTGGATTTCCTCCTTTAGGAGGTATCCTTTTATGCCTGGTGACGTATTAGTAATGCTTGTCGCAAAAGACCAAAAACCCCAATAGCGGCTGAGAGGGCTTGCTCTCAAAGCTTCAACGTTGGCAGACGGGAGGTGCTGGGTTCGACCCCAATCGCGCCCGGTGGCCTAATTGTTCGGAGTTTTTCGTGGTTTCCTTCGAACCTTGGGTAATCTTGCGCAAATACGAGTTAGATTCTCTAAGAAAGATCCCCCACGGAGGGCAACCTCCCCCCCCCCCCTCCTCGGCCTATATCCCTCGCGCAGACAATCGGCCGTAATAAACAACACCATCTAAAGGACCAAAGATAAAGTAATTAAATTTTGATCGGGTTCTTGAAAGCTAATTAGATACTTGTTTCACAAGTATAATAAAAAACAAGCGTTAAAAACTTTTTATCAAATAACAAATTGCTACTGTGTTCTGAATTTTAAAAATTGTTTTCATTAATTATTTTGAAAAGAAGTTTCATATTATTAAAAACAACAACAAAATAATTTAAAAACAAATTTAAAATAATTTTTATCAATGCGTTTGAAAATTGACTGATTATTTTCAAATGTGATGAATTTATTGACTTATAGCCTGAATTTCCTAATACGACCCCTGCTGAATAAATAACTCTCTCTAGGTATACACATAATTTTTTCAATTATTTAAAAACTTTATATCCCAAAATATGAATTAAGACAAATTCCACCTCAATAAATCCGCCTCCGGCATTCGGTTTCGACTTCCTTCAATTTTAAATTGTGAATGATGACAGGTATTGTCAAAGATGTTTTAGATCAATAATTTTAAAGTACAAATAAATAAACCCTATTTAAAAGTCTAATCTCGTACTTTCACAAGGGAAAAAAGAAGCATTCCATATGAAACATACTGGGAAATAATCCGGTATAACAAGAATCTAGCTGTCACATTAGTAATGTGCAGAGCTGAGAAACCGTAAATAGAAATGGCACTGATTCAAAACAGATCAAGTGTTATTGTTGTTCAGCATTGTTAAATATTTTGATGATTTCGAATGACTGAATTTGAACAGGTACCTTGAATTTAAAGAGTGACTACAGCTTTGATTATTTTGCCTTACTTAGGATATCACAATAATATAAAAATGTTTCTAGAGCCGTTTCAGTGATGCTATGCCCAAATTTTCGCTTTGAAAAATAATTTGTTCAATTTTTAAAGTGCTATGAAAAAATTTATACAAAGGATTACTCTTTACCTATTGTAGTTAAAGAACTTAGTATAGAAGAATATGTTATGTAACAAAAAATAAATTTCGAGAAAATTGGTGAAAGCTTTTGTTGTATATTTTATTGATTTATTTTCTTTTTGGTAGGATATGTTTAATATGCTAACAGATGGTACTAAATTATCTCAGAATAACGTGTTAACGTTTAATTTTCAAATATTAAAAATTATTCATATACTTAAATTATTAAATATTAAATATTAATAAATAATGTCCCAGACCTTCACGACTAATTAGAAATATAATATTTTAGCTTTGTCATACGATATAATAATAATTAAGCCGTACAATTTTAATAACATAAAAAAGGGGGGAGGGGGGGAAGACTTGTTTTATTTATTTTATTTATATTTTTTTTGTTTTTTGTTTTAGCAATCGGAGATCTGTATCCTTTTGAAATTTTGAAATTGCTTTTTGTGAAAATATTTAGATCGATGAACATTAAAAAAGCTATTTTGGAATATCTCTGAGAGATACCTCCAATGATGCATGAATATATAGATAATCTTCTAAATTTTATATTTATATTTGCTTTATTAATTTATAATTTGTTTTAATTAAATTTTTAAAGTGTTTATTTTAGAAACGTGAAATTATAGTAAAAAGTATTTTAAGGTTTGTACGAAAATTTCAATATACTAAATTACGAAAGCATCTAATTTTTCACATAGTAAATATTATTATTATTTTTATTATTATTCGCACGTTCCTTAAAAAGTGTGAACAGTGCCTTACGTTCACAGTGCCTTAAAAAAAAAATCCACTGAAATTTTATTCAAAATTAAATGAAATTCTTCCAGTCTGAATTGTTTTATCCAAGAAACAGCTATTCCTTTTTACTTGCACAATTACTTAACCATCACAAATGTTAGACAGTACTCAACCATAAACATATTTTTCTTTTAACCACTTCCATATACCGTTTTTTTTCTTTTTTTTTTTAAGGTTGCTATCTCATATATTTTCCTATCCCTTTTTATTACAGGCAAGCCTTTATTTATGCAGGTCATGGTCCTCATAAACGGGAATCATAGAGTAGAAAAAATAAAAAAAGAGATCTGACCAAGTCAAATAACTTTTTCTTAGGGGCGCTTGATTCAGTGGCAATTAAAGTCCTGGGGCGCTTCATTGCGCCCCTAATACGCTTTTGTGAGCGACATTTCTGTGGATAACAGCCGTACTGACCAATACAAGTACTTGCCGTTTCGGTTTTAAGACTCTGAGATTCTAGTCTGGAAAAAGGTTGCTAGGGAGTGTTGTTTATCCTGTCTGTTGGCGATCAGGTAATTATCTCAGAAACGTAAGAATGGAATCTATTCAACGTATAAAAGAAATGTGATAAATGACTGATAAAAGAAATGTGTTAGCAGATATGCGCTTACAAATGAAATAGATCCAACATAATCCCCTTCGGGATTCGGAAAGCTTATTCTTAAACTATTACGAATATAGCTGAAAATTTCATGTCACTATGTAAAGAATCACTTTAAATTGTGTTAACATAGCTGAACGGGGTCGATGCAGATTTTTTTTCCTTAGGGCCCATTTTGTGAAAAGTAAAAGTTATTTTAGTGAAATTTATTAAATTTTTGTGAAAAATAACATTTTGTAACGAAAGTTGAAATCCAATTACACAAATTCGAACCAAGCATTTATTAACAAAAACCTTTTTAAATCCATTTGCTGAATTTTTCATCTCTGGTGGACTTGTTTGTTTGTAAATTACATATTTTAAAATGTCACAAAAAATAAATAATTAATAAATAGTAAGTTTTTATGGAATAGAAATTTGTGAAAAGGTCTATTTAAGGAATTTTGTGAAGGGATCTGTTTTATTACAAAGAATTTTGTGAAAAGTAAAGGTTATTTTTGTGGAATTTATTATATTTTTGTGAAAAATAACATTTTGTAACGAAAGTTGAAATCCAGTCACACAAATTCGAACAAAGCATTTATTAACAAAAACCTTTTATTCATTTGCTGAAGTTTTCATCTCTGGTGGACTTGTTTGTTTGCAAATTACACATTTTAAAATGTCACAAAATAATAAATAATTAATAAATAGTAAGTTTTTATGGAATCGAATTTTGTGAAAGCGTCTATTTTATTAAAAGGAATTTTGTGAAGGGACCTGTTTTATTATAAAGAATTCTGTGAAGGGACACATTTTATCAAATTGATTTTCGTGAAGAGGTTCATTTTATTAAATAGATTTTTATGAAGGGGGCTAAATAGGCCCCGAATTTTGCCTGGATCGACCTTTGCTGAATATTTAACTTTGTTAAGTATTTAGTGTACTCTTGGTGATGCACATAAGTCTAAAATCAAGCTTTTGCCATGCTCTTCCCTACATTATACATTCGATGCTTGTGAATGCACGTGTGATTTTCCTGGCGATTGTGTTAAAGCATCTCGCATAGGGTACACGAACAACGATCTTTGTTTTAACTCCATAAGAAATAATCACACGGGGTTAAGTCAGGTAAGCGTGGGGGTCATGGAAGAAGATGATTGTCATCTTGTGGAGCACGCCCAATTCAATAATTGAAAACTTGAAGTGGTTCTTTATATAGCGGTATGAAACTTTCTGCTGTATTCGAAATCGCTTTTTAAGAATAACCTTTCCAAACCTGGTGGGAAGTATGATATAACCTGTAGTGTAGTGTCAAAAAATATAAGTAAAGCGGAAAATTAAAAAAATATCAACAATAGTCTAAAGATGTGGGATTTTTTTTTTTTTTTTTTTTTTTGGTAAATGCATATATGTTATATTCTCACTTTTCTGTTTATTAATTTACGCATCAGCTTAGATATTTAAAGCATTTCAATTTCTTCTACTAATATTTTTTTTCTATAAACAATGCAAGATAATTATCAGTTATTAAACATATTTTCTATTCAAAAATTTCAAGTTCGAAATTATATTTTTAAAAAATGATTTCTTACTGGCCCAGCGTTTTAATGTGCCTATATCGTACATTTCTCTATTAATTCGTTATATGTTATTAAAGTTATATTAAAGGGCATAAAAAAGAAGTTTACTTAAAATACATTTAACCAATATATGTTAATTAATGTATTTCTTAGTTCTAATTAGCAATAGAAAAAATATATAATTATTTTATGCATGGTGTTTTTTTTTTGTTTTTTTTTTTTTTTTTTTTGCACACACAAGCATATTTACATGCATTATGAATAAATATGTGTGCATGAATAACTGTGTTGAAATATTACTATCGATAGGCTTATTTAAATTACTTCACAGTGTATTAAAATCATTTTAATTATATAAACTAAAAGGCATTTTACATCATTTAAATGTACAGGAGTCTCTTTCCACGCCTCTTTACAATTTGTCTCTTTAAAATTTCAAGCTTTTATTATGATATGGATTTCATACAAACTTTCTTTATACAAACACAAATGAAAAGATACATGTATAGAAAGTACTACAATATTAGGAGTATATATTAAAGTCTATTTTTGCATCATTTAATAAACCTTTATATATATGCACCATCTGCGCGAAGCACTTCAAGGCGATAATCGTCAATGTTTTCCTCTGATACTCTTTTTTGCCCACTCCTTGCTTTATCCAATACTGAGCCGGTCTCTATGACTTTCTTGTACCCACGTCCATTAATTCGTGAATGGTGTCTTTTCGTAATAAAAGGCTGAAATAGTAAAGAAAGCGGACACCTTATATTATTAAATTTTATTATTACATTTGGGCGCGCATTGTCTCCAACTACATTAAATTTATTTTCTATAATACGTTTATAAGACACAGTCCCTTAAAAAACTTGTAATAAACGTTACTTTGAAATGCAAAGCTTACAACATTTGTGGATTGCAAATACATACAATATTGGATTTACATTATTGTATATACAATATTTGCTGTTTCCAATAAAATGAATCCTTTTTACTTACCCATCATACGTAGTATAGGGTAAGTCTTGTAATCGTTTTGAAAATCGAAATTTTTTTTTTGACGGATTTACACGTTTCAGACACTGGAGATTCCGAAAAACATATTTTTAGAAAAAAAATTTTGCCGTCCGTCTGTGTGTCTGTGTGTGTGTCTGTGTGTCTGTAAACCCTCTATCTCCCGAAAAATTTGAGATAGAGACTTGCAATTTGGTATGTACTTAGTATGTAATAATGGGAAGAAGCCTATTTCATTTCAATAACCTCGATTAACCGGAACTATTTTTTTCGGACTCTCGAAATATTCGTTCTGATAAAAGGTATATAAAAATTTTCGAAATTGTTTATTTTAAGAAATGAATATAAAAGACAATAAAAAAACATAAATTTTACATAAAGCATGAAGTCGATCGGATAATTAGTTGCCGAGATATTTTGAATCCTATTTTCCACACTCTTCGATTTTTCATGACCCTGTATTTCATCCAAATTTCACTTTAAAGGTATATTTTAATTGGAGATTTGACGCTTAATCAGATGCAATAAACCGCTAGTTAATAGGATTATTATTTTTGGAGTTATAAGGAAAAACCTCTTTCAAGCAATTCAGTAATCGAGCCTGTAAACTTTGTGACGTCATCAAGCCACGATTTTATTTGAATTGCAATGCGTTTTATAAGTAGTTTACACATTTTAATGTTTTACATTATGCATATCCATGATGGGTAAGTATTACGGTGGCCCCCAACGACTAGTTTTTCTGCTTATGATGTTGATTTTTTGCATTAGTTAGAATAGCTATCAAAAGCCAACATGTACTTTTCTGTCTTTTCTTTTTACTCTCTGCTATAATTTTGTACTCAATTTAAGACTTCTCCATGAAGACTTGAAACAGCTGCACGCTTTTTTTTTATTCCTGTTTTTATGCTAATCTTTACGTTAATTTGTATGTTTTTCGTATCTAAAAGTTCTAATGAGGACTGGGTGCGAATTAAGGAAAAAAAAAACTCAACATTTTTAGTGGCATAAAGGCAACAGATCAACTAAATAAAAATACTAAATTTTACATTGGAATAGGTAAAGAAAAGAAAAAAAACATGTAAAGAAATTTGATTAAAACTAAAAACATTTAGATAAATTTCAAGTCCTAATTTAAATAAAAAACCAAACCAGGAAGAAATACGTTTTTTTATCGTTCTATAGATAAAATTTAAAAGGTCTAAATTATATAAAAATTAAAATATAAAGAAATATCAATAGTTTTAATCTTAAATCATTCAAGTAAATACACAGAAAATTTAATTAATGACATTCTATATAACGGATCAGTTTACCAAGGACTTCACATTTTTATTCTTTAGTTTTGATTTCTTGACTTTATAATTATAGTTTGAATTTTTCTTATCTATAAAATAAATGGTGGCAATTTTTTTTTAATTTTCTTTAAAGATTAAGCAATATATTTCCTAAAGTTTAAAATAAAAGTTCATTTTATTAACCTTGGTATATGATTACTTGTGTATTTTTTCTTCTTTTTACAATTATTTTGTTAATTAATTATTTAAAATATATTTATTCATGAAGAAGATATTCATCAAAATATTTAAGCAGAATTCCATGAGGTATTTGTTTACAGTTGACATAATGTAAATGAGCATCTGCATGCCACAAATATACTATCTTTCTACTCCAAGGTTAAGGTAGATAGTTACAACATGTTATTTAGTAAATGATTTAAAACCTTTATATTAGAAATACCAACAGATTTGCTAAAAGCAACGTTTTTTGGGGGGTGGGGGTGGAGGGGATACGTATTTCTCATATACGTACACTGTTAAAAATTTGCAACAAACTGTCCGGTCATTGGACCGTTTTATTTTAATAAAAAATGGTTATATAACCGTAATTTAACTCTAATTCTGATCATAATATGGCTATAATATATTCAGAATAGAGTTAGATTAAGGTTATGTAACCGTTTTTTTTTTTTTTTTTTTTTTTTTATATATATAAAAACGGTTGGATGACTGGACAGTTTGCTGCAAATTTTTAACAGTGTATTTCAAATGTAACCAATTGCAATGGCCTTAGAGTAGAATTTGGGATGTTAGTCGACCTATTGGAAAAAATATGAAAGATGGTGAAGAAAAGTATAGAAATAGAAAAGTCTGAGTAGCAAAAATTTAGAGCCTGACTGATTTAGTATGAAATAGTACCTTATATCAAGAACTGAAATTCAATTCTCTTGGCATCTTGATCATTGCTTGTTGTATCATTGATCTCAATTATCACTAATCAGGTAAAGAAGTGTAGCATCATACGATGATGCAAATTTCGTAATTGAAATAACAAGCGTCAGCAAGATGTGATTTATTTTAGCAGGAAATTCGTACAACAATAGGATATTATGTATAAATAAAATAATAAATGTTCATGAATTACAAAACGTAAGTTCTAATAGTTAAGTATGCTTGATGTATCCACCATCGCACCATCAGCAGCATCGCACATCGCTGTTCGAGATGTAATGTCTTGTTAGATGTTTTGCAGTATTTCCTGTACATTTCTAAATGTAAGGATAATACGAGTTCAAAGATAGTTAACATCGTATACGGTAGCAAGTTGTACATTTGATTTACACGTATCCCCTCAATGAATCAGATAAATTTGATATTTTCTGAAACGTCACCAGAACATTACCTTGATAAGCCTGGAGCATCCTGTGCCCTAACGTGTCGGAAAAGAAGCTTGACACCAGGTTTTTTTTTAAACTAAGATCTGCGGACTCCAGGCTGCGGTGGATTTTTGTTTCTTGATCTAGAGATACATTTCCTGGGTTCTGTAGGTTTGATTGACAGAAATTAGTTACTTACCATTAAATGAGATTTAGTTAAATTCTGCATATCCTTGTTTTACAACGTTGGGCTCTAAATGAGATTAGCATATCCATTAGATCGGCAAAATAGGGTTAGGTGTAGCAATGTTACTTGTAAGAGACAGCAGTTCAGATTTCAATTTCAAAGTCATCACAAGCAAATCTTGTTTCAAAATAAAATCATAAAAGGAGATTTAAAACGAAACCAAGTATATAATTCATATAGGGGGCCCACGGCCTTCTTTAATAGGCAAAGAGGTCCGTGGAGCAAAAATGATTAAGAATCCCTGCTTTACATTATAGTAATGTTAACTGATATATTCAGACACCACAATGCTGGAACCACATGCAACACAAATGGATTTATGGTAAGTCATTAAGGAAATCACATTCTACGGTTTGCAACAGCTCTAAGTGTCTGGATTCCGTTGAGAATCTACCATAAAATGCAGTTTCTATTAAGCGAATGTTCCAAATTTTGCATCAATATTTGGTGAACATCACAGGTGATGAACGCAGGACCTCCAAAATTTAAATTACTATACAATCATAACTATGTGTATAAAAAAATAAACAAATTTTATCTGAAGAAGTGTCTTTTGAAGAAGTGATTTTACAATCAATGTAAGCTCTAATTAGCAACCTTCAGCATTTGAACATTGTGCCAAAATATGCTCAATGTAATAGCAATACATTTCATTTCTATAATTTCTCGTTCATAGTACATTTAGTATACTTGGCTTTAATCATTTGTTGTGCGTAATAAAAGTAGAAAATAATATGACTAAAACATTCCAATAAAGAGTTAGTTGTGTACAGTTTTGGGCTCCTGGAGAATATTTGGTATTTTTCGCGCTATAAATGAAATTTCTCTGTTTTAATATAAAATTTTAAGTATATTAAAGTATTACAAAGTAAAACTTTCTTTGTAGTTTGACATCTTTCGAAAAATGGTTAATTTATTTTATGGAACTACTTCGATCTAGTTAGAAATTATAATACACCGTGATTTTCCTTATTTTCCAAATCTTATCAAGATTCAAATATACTTGATTTAAAAATTAAAATAAAAAACTTAATATTTATTTTTTGAACAATGAAAAAAAAAGTATTAACAACTTTAAGTTTTCTTTTATAATTTGCCTAACAATAACATTTATTCATATTTGGCGACACGTTGGCGCACTCTTTTGGCGACTGGCACCCCTTGCGCGCGGCGGGATTTTATTGGCCGTGAATCAGGATGTATGGCAGCGGAGGCCTAAGTGGCCATCGTGATTTGTGTGACTTTTATATCTAAACTTTCGCCGATCTTAAAACATTTCTTACAAATTGCGCAAGTTACGAGCAATTTATTTGACTTGTGCATTACCGGGTACGTGGCATTAAAGCCCGAATTACCCCTTTATCACACTCCCCACAACCATTTTTTATATCCCGGGGATAAAAAAAAATTACACAACCCGTGCTTTCTGCTTAATAAAAAAACATAAATTAAGAAGTCCTGGATTCAAATTGAATCATCGCACCGTATTATATTGAGTATTTAATAAAATTTCGGGAATTCTCGCAATTTATTTTCTTCTCCTTTCTCTGGCTTCTCGCTTTTCTAATTCAGGGAGTTTTACTAATGTATGAACAGATAAAGTGTGAAATATGGCTTCAATGGTCGGAGAGGTTTGAAAAATACGTAATATCATAATTGAAGCTGATATGATTTTATTTATTTATTTTTTTGCGTCGATATTTTATATGTAAAATAATACTGGAACAAGAAAAAAATATGTAATTTTTTCTTTTAGAAAAAGAAAGAATCATTTGATATATATGCAAGGAGAAATAATAAACCTGTTAAATTTCTTGTGGTTATGGTATAGCAACTTTGTAAATAGTATGGTAATTTAAAGTAATGATTAAACGATCTAATTACGGATATAAATAAAATGAAATTGGTATTGATTTGTATTAATCTTTTTCTTTTAAATTGTTAGATACAGATTAAATTAACGTGTGTTATAAATTAAAATTGATATTTGTTTAAATTTTATCTTACATTTGATTTTTTTTTTTTTTAAATAAGGACTTTTGTACAATACACTCTATTGGCTTTGCAACATTTTTTTTTTATGCACATTCTGAGAAATAGCATTTAAATGACTTTTAAAAGTTTATTTGAAGATGTATATGCAAGGATAAATAATAAAACCTGTTAAATTTCTTGTGGTTATGGTATAGCAACTTTGTAGGTCATTTAAATAATGATTAAATGATGTAATTACGGATAATGAATAAAATGAAATTTGTATTGATTTGTATTATTATTTTTCTATTAAATTGTTAGATACAAATTAAATTAACGTGCGTTATAAATTAAAATTGACATTTTTTTTTTATATTTCATTTAAAAAAATTAAGGACTTCTGTAAAATACGCTATTGGCTTCCCAACATTTTTTTTAATGTACATTCTGAGAAATGACATTTAAATGACTTTTTAAAAGTTTATTTGAAATTATATTTAACTATATTTTAAAAAATAATACTACTTTAAATGACATTCTATCAAGGGACGCACGTTTGATCATAAATAAGCCTGACTTTGGTAATAATTCCGACTTTTTTCAATCTTTAAATCTTTTTAAAGGAAATTCCAGCAGATGTTCTGGATTCAAATTGAATCATAGCTCCGTATTATATTGGGTAATTAATACAATTTCCGGAATTCTGGCAATCTTACTAACCTCTTTCCTCTGGCTTCTCGCTTTCTAATTCAGAGAGTTTTACTAATATATGAACAGATAAAGTGAGAATTATGGCTTCAGCGGTCGGAGAGCATTGAAAAATATGTAATACTATAATTGAGGTTAATATGATTTTATTTATTTTTTGCGTCGATATTTTATATGTAAAATAATACTGCAACAAGCAAAAATATATAATGTTTTCTTAAAAAATAATAATAATAAAGGAATAAACATACGAAATATATGCAAGAGAATTATGCTGCGATGAAATAATGAACATGTTCAATTTCATGTTGTTATAATATAACAACTTTGTAAACTGCAAGGTAATTTAATATAATAATTATACGATTTATTTACTGATGTAGTTCAAAGGAGTAGAATACCAACAGGATTGTGTTCCGAGGAGGAAGGGGCGGGGGAGGGGGCTCAGCAGAAACGATTTTACATGGAGTTATGAAAATGGACTAAATTGTGTCCATGTTTAGGTTAAAAAAAATAATATTAAAAAAAAAGATTTCGACTGATCTCAGGGGTGAGGGTCTGTGCCCCCCCCCCCTTTTTTTTACACACACGCACACTTATGAATATACGTTCAATTATAATGAAATTTGTATTAACTTGTATTAATATTTTGCTTCTAAATTATTAGGTATAGATATCAAATAAATATATTGAAGTTTATAAAGTATATAAATATTACAATATATATGTATACAATATTACATATTGTATACATTGTTAAATAGTTACTTGAATATTTAATTAAATTTCCGGAATTCTCACAATTTATTTTCTTTCCTTCCCTGGCTTCTCCCTTTTTCAATTCGGGCAGTTTTACTAATGTATGAACAAATAAAGTGTTAATTATCGCTTCAGTGATAGTCGGAGAGCTTTGAAAAATGTGTAATATCATAATTGAGGTTGATATACTTTTATGTATTTTTTGCGACGATATTTTACATGTAAAATAATACTGGAACAAAATAAAATATGCAATTCATTGTTTTAGAAAAAGAAATAAATAAAAAATTATTTGAAGATATGCAACGAGAATTATGGAGAGATGAAATAATAAACTTGTTATTTTTATTTATTTATTTATTTATTTATTTATTTTTTTTTTGGGGGGGGGGGGTATTGTATTTATAGTAATAAACCTTTGGATAAAAGAATGTAATAATTTTACGTAATAATTAATACAATGTGATTATTGATCATTAAAATGAGATTTGTTTTATGTTTTATCAATAATTTGCTTTTAAAATAATTAATTAATAAAGAAATGTATATGAATTTATCTGTTATGCTGCAGTTGTTAGCAGATATATACTAATTTAAAAAAAATAAAGACATTTTGAGAAAGTGACGTAATTTTTTAGCTTAGTCTGATTTTGATAATATTATACAATCTCCAAAAACCGCACTAAAGACATTAATAACTAAGTCGGATGTTCCAATCCCAAAACTTTCTTCTATCTCACACAGGTTTCTCATACACTAAACAGAATCAGCACCAATTTATATCAAGTTCTAACTGAATCTAAAGTTTTATTAAATTCCGTGCATCAGTTCTTGAATTAGGACTATTGCTAAAATCGTGTAAATCCTGCAAAATGTAGCATAGCAGCGCCACCTGTTGGGAGATTTAGACCAAGACCTAATCAACAACAACTTATATCAACATCTAACTGAATCTGAAGTTTGATGAATTTCCGTGCATTAGTTCTTGAGATACAGTTATCGTGATAATAATGAAAAAAGTAGCATAGCAGAGCCACCTGTTGGGCTATTTACACCAAAACGTAAGCAGTATCTATTTATGTCAAGGTCTAACAGAATCTGAAGTTTGATGAGATTCCGATGATTAGTTCTTGAGATTTACCTATCGTAAAAATCATGAAAAAGTGGTACAGCAGCGCCACCTGAAAGGATATCTACACCATAATGTAATCAGTACCAATTTATGTCAAGGTCAAACTGAATAGGAAGTTTGGTGAAAATAAGGGCATTAGTTAATGAGATAGAGCTATGACGGAAATTGCAAAAAATGCAGCATAGCAGCGCCACCTATTAGGCGATTTTCATCATAAACTAACCAGCACCAATTTATAGGGATTAACTGAATATAAAGTTTTATTAAATTTCGTGTATTAGTTCTTGAGATAGAGCGCCCACAAAATTTTTGTCACATACAGACAGACAGAGTCACAGACAGATACACAGACAGACATTTTCTAAAAACAGTCAAATTGTGTTCAGGACCTTCTAAAACGTATAAATCCGTCCAAAACCGGTATTCGAAAATTTTCATGAATCCAATACTTTCTTCTTGTAAAGATAGAAGAAAGTAAAAATGACGTTGTTTAATATTTAACTTTTTAAACATTTTATTTTTTAAGGGCATTTAAAATTCATAATATCTATTGTCTTTTAAAAAAGGTAATTTATAAATGGACATTCGGAGAAATGATATTTTAATTGGCAATTTATCCATTTAATTGACATTTAATTTATGCATTAAATTGACCCTTTAGAAATTAAATTTATAAAGATTATTTTGTGAAAGTTACTTACGTTTGATCGTAAATAAGTCTGATTTTGAAACAAATATATTACACAACTTCCTCAAGCCTTTCATCAAAATATTATAAAAACGACATTTGTTTTATTTTTATCTATATTTTTTAAAATCTAAAAATTACATTTTTAAGGACATTCTGTGAATTCACTTTTACTTATTTATTTTTAAATTTGTTTGTCATTATGTGAAAAACTTTATTGCCTTTTAAACAGTGACGGCTCATAGCAAAAACATGTGAAGATGCTGCTTTCGACAAATTTTCAGCCATTATTTTTATATTGTGTAAAATATTCGCACATTTCTTGATGAAAATTTAATAAATATCATTAGAAAATACTTCCCCTAGACTTTATGATGTATTAAAAATTTTTAATTTTTATAAGCTCTGGTTATATAAATATCAGCGTAAATACTCAACAACTTTGAGAAAATCTGATAAAACATATAATAAAGGAAAGTTTTGAAGCAATTTTTTAAAATTAACAGTAGAAACACTACATAGAAATAATTCTACTTCTAATTTGATATATCTTTGCTCTACGCTGTCGTTTCAACACAAATATTCAACATTTTATAATAAAATTCAAAGTTGGCATTTTGAACTAAATTTCCGGACGGAGAAGCGCTTGAAAGGAAAAAGACTGGAAGTCCTGCGACAACAATGGTTTATAACTTAAAAAGTAACTCATTTATAGAAAAATGGAAATACTGTTTGATTTCAAACCACTTCAATAATCATCACCCAAAAATATTTTATTCTATTGGGAAACATTGTAGGGCGTCCCGAAAACCGCGTCACAGAAACTCCCCTATCATGAAATCCCATATGTTAAACCTATGGGAAAACTTAAAAGCGCGATTACTCATAGCCTAATATGATAATTATAAATATTAATATAAAATTATATATGGTGATATTAATAAAACATGGTTTTCACCATCAGAAAATAGACATCAGATTGAAATGATGTGCGTTTTTAAAAATTGCCTCCTTAAATTTTAAATATTTAAAAAAATCCCAATAAACTTTAACATTTCAACTTGATTAAATTTTACCATCTTCTTAAAAAATACTTAGAATTTACGGAGACAATTTTTTTAAACCGCACAATGTCGGCATCTGAGGCCTACTTTTTGATGGTGAATAATAATAAGTATATTAGGTAATTTAATAAGTACATTCGGTATTGACAATGAGTAATCGTACTTTTAAGTTTTCCGATAGGTTAACATGAAATTTCGCGCTCGCTTTGAAACGGTCCCTTAACCCCTTGGGGACGAGCGACACGTATACGTGACGCATAAAATGCGCAGAATCCTCGATTATTCCCACCAGTTATTTTTTATTGTAAGCTTTGCCTTACGTAATCCTACCATTTCTGCGATTCAATTAGGCGAAAATTTCTGTTTTGAAAAACCGGTGGTAATAGATTAAGAATTCTGTAAAGGACGCTCGTTGCGAAGGGGTTAAAGTGGTTCTTTAAAAAAAAAAAAAAAAAAAAAAAAAAAAAAACTTTTTCCACTTAACAATGCGAAACTTTCTGACCCATTTATGGACTCATTTTTAAACATAAAAGTCTGTCACTTGCAGGTATGATTATTAAAGTGTTTTGTAATCGGGGAGTTTTTTATTTTTTTATTCTTTTTTTTTTAAATTACATATTAAGTTATAAGAGATTTTTGTCTGACGACGGAAGTTTTTTTTTCTCTCTCTTTCCGCGTTGTTGCGCCCGGAAATTTGATTCAAAACGTCAAAATTCACAACATTTTCTGAAAAAAAAAATTTCCATTTACCTAAAAATGAAAAAAAAAAAAAAAAAAAAATGCTTGATTACATAGTTTTATAAGATCGCTTGTCAATTTGATGCGAAAAAATGAATTCAGAAATGTGTCAGAAAATACGCTAAATTATATTTGAAAACAGGCATAAAAGAATGTAACCTACACCATTCTATCTTTAAAAGTCTCGTTTATTGATTATATATATATAACATTAAGGACATACCTTACAGTTATTGTTACATTCAAATAAAATATCTAAGTCATGTATTTCCATCTTTATATTAAATTTAACTTTCAGGTATTCTGTTAGCAAGATAATTTAACTCAGAAATTCTTAAACCAGCGAGTTCTAATGTAAAATACATGAAATATGCTATAATTTATTAAATAATAATATAATAATAAAAAAAATACTTTTTAAAGAAATACATATTTTGTCAAAAGTTGGAAGAATTAATTTTAAATTGAGTTTATTTTTTTAAAATATGTGAATATAATTTAGCATGACGATTCATTTTATTAAATATTATAAAATATTTTCAGGAAATCAAATTGACAATCTGTTCTTTAGTGTTACTTTTTTTTTTCTGTCACTGTTAAATAAGCTGAAATTTTTTTCGAAGATAATAAAACAATGGTAATAAGAAATATAAAACATTCTTGTTTAACGATAACATCGTCGTTCTTCACCATTGTCTGAGTCCCTTCTTATAAGATTTAATATCATTAAAATCTCTTCCCCCGGTTTTTTGTACGGTTTCTCAATCTCTTTACTCCACCTTCTTTTTTTTTTTCTATCATTTTTATCGTACATTTATAAAATCAAATATTAAATTAGTTGTAAAATTAATGTTACAATGTTTCGAGAATTCCAATATATCCTTTTACATACCCTAAAAAATTTTCTAAGACAAAAAATAAAGAAAATGAAATTGCGATTGAAAATATTAAAATTTAGAGAACAAGGACACGAAATAAGTTGAAAAGTAACGTAATTGGAAAGAAATGTTTCAAAAGAATGTGTTCAAATTAAAAATAACTTATTCTTGTCCTTTGTTTAATGTCGTATATTATAAAGAAAATTAAGCTTTTTTGAAAATATGAAGATTCCAATAAAAATTAATGAATATAGACAGAGAATGCAAATGCTGAAAAATCAAAATTTAATAACATGTCTATATACTTCTTTCCTGTGTTATAATCAAATTTTAAATTTTGTATTTGGTGCGTTATTGGATAAAAAGTACAGTAATAAGTAAAAACAAGATACATTTTTTGGAAGAATTTATTCAAATACCGACTTTAATATGTTGAAGAAAAATCAGATGTCGAAATTCCATTGTCTTATTGAGAGAATTATGGGAGACTTCAAAATAAATCATATATAACTTGGATCACTTGTAGATAACTGTAAATTATTTGTAATATAAGTTTTCAATTGTATATAACATTACATCAACTATAATCTGAAGGAACTATTTAATATAAATATTCAATTTTTTCAATATTTTTTCGATGAAATTAATAAAATTCTTAATTTATTTAATTACAATAGTAATTTAAAAGCAGTTCACCATTTCATATGTGATTTTTTTTTTCAATGAAATTCTTATATATAAATTTCAAAATTATTTTGGTTGCTTGATTGCTGAAACTATGACATTTTCTTACAATTGAAGTAGATGCTATTATTTGAAGAAGAAAAAAATCATTTATGCAAGAATTTTTCGTATTTAATCAATAAAGACTTCTAAAACAACCTGAAAATAATTATTTGATTATTTTAACAAAGTTTTAAATTCTATACAGCATAACTGTTATAAAAAAAATCTAAAGTGAACTTTGATATTATTGAGCTGTATTTATTGTACTTGCTTGTATTTTTCGCTCTTCTGACTTTCAGAAAGAAAAAAAAAAAAGACTTTTTGCGTTACAAATATGAGAGAATTTGATAATTTAACATGACGTTAAATTTTGTTTCACACGTGAATAACAAAAATAAAAAATAAAATAAATAAAAATATCATTTTTTTTTTTTTAATTGCTATTATTATTATTTTTAATCTGCATCAAGAACATATTCTTCTTTCAAGAATTCCTGTAGTTGATTTTATTGAAGGATGATGTCTTACAGAAAATATTTTGATATTTTACCTCCTTCTGTTAAACAATAATCAATTTTAATTGGGTTCGAACAACCAAAGCGAATGCTTGCTCTAAAATTGAATTTGTTAAAAATCAAAATACCTTAAAAAAACTTTGAAGTAGTTTGATTTAAAGGAAAAAAATAGTATTAATAGAGCTTCAGATAAACTATTAAAGCAAAGAGTATACACTGTAAAAAAAAATTCAGTAAAATTACGGGCAGAGGCCGGCAGCAGAGATTCCAGTCATACCCCGTAAAAAAAAAAAAAAAAAAAAAAAAAAAAATCCATGTCCATCATTTTGTGCAGACCGTAATTTTACGGGGCAAAGTAATATAGCATTATAATGCACAGGATATAATGCACTTTAAAACGCAATAACACTTTGCTTACTGTTCCGTAGCACGTTAGATAATCATCACAGAATAGCTGTTTTGGCGAGTTAAAATTTTCGAAACACGAGTAAAATGAAGGGTTACACCCTAGCAGAGGACAATGTATGGGGTCGTGCCGTATTTCTGCTAACATATGAGTTAGAACTGTAAGAATATGTGGATTGCTCTTAATTTTCTAAGTATCTAAGGGATAAGGCCGCTTATTTAGTGGATCAGACCGTTTTTCATCAAATAAGGCTGTTGCCCGTGAAAATTGAAGGGCAAACGCTCATAAATTTACAGTTTTTTTAGAGTGTATGTAGATTTAGAGCTTCAGATAAACTTTTAAAGCAAAGAAGATTGAAATATCTTACTATCAATGTTACCAATTTAGTGGACTTTTTTATTCAAGTATTTACCTTAATTTCTGAATAGTAATATTTGCCTTATTTAATCAGTTATTCAATAAAGCGAATAATACAAATCGAAAATAGTAGTAGATTTCTGAGTAAACAAATCTGCTAAACTGACACAACTGTTAACTATTTAGTGAAGCACCTGCTCATGTTAAATGCAAGTTTAACATAAGCAGGCATTGTGTCTGCCTTCTTCTAAGCTAAACACTTTTGCCATACTCCTAGCAACTTAAACTTTTAATGTTTTCTCAATTTAATCATTATACTTAGCTTGAAACTTGAAACTAACTAATAAGTGCAGTTTTTACTTTACTTATAAACTCCAACTAAAACTTATTAAAACTGTGATATATTAAGTATGTAGTTTTATTTATTTTTTAAATATCATAATTGTTTTAAATATTGCCATTACTTTTTTTATTTTCAACATATTTTAATTCAAGAAATATTATTATGAATCGGCATTTTTCAAAAACAATATATATATATATATATATATAAAACTTTAAGTAAAATTTAACCATTGAAACATAAGAAACTGACCACATACACTGAAATCCCAATACCAAAGAGCCCTGTCAATCTACAAATTAAAAATGTAGTCCTAATAAATGTAACATTATTAATTCAAATTAAGAAGAAAAAAAAATTAAATAAATAGAAAATAAGGAATGAAATATAAACCGCACGAGTATATACACAAATAAAAGCTTATAAAGTAATTTACTTTTTCAAGGGCAAGAAAATCACATTTATAAGCAAAGAACGATTGTTTTCTGTATATGACACCAGCTTTTGCTAAATATAGTGCCATATCTCGCCCGAACAATCGCTGAAACAATATTGAATAACAAGACCTTTACAATGGAATATTATAAATTATACATACAATTTGAAAAGGAGTGTGAAAAAGAAGAAAAAAAAATAAAATAAATATATATTACTTATATTAATAATATCCCAAGATATTTAGTATATTGTGAGCACATGTACAAAATTGTATCCAAAAGAAGAGGTTAAATTCACAGTTAAACAGAGAATCCTTCAGATCATAAATTGTATCCTACAGTTACAGTTATTTTTATTTAACTACATATATTACAACATTTTAAAAAATGTAGAAAAAAAAATTATGATATACATATAAATAAAAACCATTAATTAATTTATTTTAATTTTAATTTAATAAATTAAAATATATAATATTACTTGATAATTTGAAAGTATTTCATAGATATTATTACCTCCATACTAAATTTCCAAGTTTTAATATTTTAAATAAGCTATACTACTGCCATCTATTGTAAAAATATTAGACTATTTTAGCATACTATCAAATTCATTATATAATTTACTTTTGCTGCTGACATCTGGTGTACAGATATTCTACTAAAACTTTAATATTGTATGTATAATTACTTATATGCAGCTGTAATGTAGTGTAAATCTATTAATTTTACTAGTTAATATTAATGATATATATAGAGAATAAGAGTTACTAGTATAATATAATTTCTATTTTAACTAACCCATTTAAAATATATCTTAATTTAACCCAAACATTAATGTAGAATCCATATGATGTTTTCATTTTATAAATTAGTATTATACTTAGAAATAACATAGATTATTCAATATGGCAATGCACTTATTATAATTTAAATCTAGCTATTTAAATAATATCTACCATGAAAAAAAATATAAAAAACATAAATATTAATTAAATTAAATGATCTAAAAATAAAATAAAATAAATAATATAAAACTAAGAGATATGTTTATTAGTGTACTATATTTAATAAATATTTAATATTTACTAAAATTAAATATGTTTAACATATTAATATATTGTATTGATTAACCCATTGTAACATCCTTGATAATATTAACTTTTGTTACAACCCCAATAATATTAACTCCATATAATCATAACAACAATTATAGAATTCGCCCACACGTAAATTTTATTTTATGAATGACTTTTAACTAAGATGATCCCATGCAGCACATGCTCTTAATATGAGTTATAATTTAGCGAAATATATCAACAATCAAAAGTTGAAAATTAACGTTAAATTTTAAAATATGAATGACATTGAAATAGGATAATCCTATGCAGCAACGCACACAATAAGATTCATAGTTTAGCCAAATATATCAACAATCAAAAGTTGATTATCATTTTTATCAAGGAGATTTTAACTAAAAAAAAAAAAAAAAAAAAAAAAAAAAAAAAAAAAAAAAAAAAAAATACAGACATTTAACCCAAATTAAATCTATATTTATATGTGTAAAATTGATTTAACTAAATAGGAAGGATATCCATAAACTTGTGCAATTTGAAGGATATGTTTTAAATTTTGATTTTTAAAGTTATTTGAACATAGATTATTAATTCTATGTGCGAAATTTAGTAAAATATTTACAAATACTGATTTATATATACATGACAAATAGTTAGTAAATAAGTTAACCTTAAAAGTAAAATCATTTCGCTTGTCATAAATGTCAAAGAAAAGTTTATTATCTTTAAGAATTATCTTAAGATCAAGAAAATTAATTTCATTATTTGCCATAACATTGAAACTATAAGTTAAATTTTTATGATATTTTATAGGTAATAAATAATTTGAATTACTATTAAAATAGAAGACAATAATGTCATCTATATAACGGTATATTTTACAATTAGCAATATTAGAGTTACGTTCATAATAATATAAATACAATTCTGCAAGAATTGAAGAAACAATGCCACCTTGAGGGAGTCCACAGCTTTGTATATATATAGTATCATTAAAAACAATATAATTATAATGGAGAATAAATTTAGTTAATGTTTTAAAGTAATTTAACGAAATTTTATTTTTTAATTTAATAGAATCCTTGTATTCCTTATATAATAAATTTACTATCTTGAACATATCGTTAATATCAATGTTATTAAATAAGTCATTAAAATCAAACGTCTTCATGTATTTTATGTTATTTAAATTTTTAATATTATTGACAAGTTGAAAACTATTTTTTATGCTATACAAATTATCTTTTTGTTTTGTAAGTTCAAACAATTTAGTGAGAATAGTTAATAAAAATTTGCTTGCATTATTGTTATAAGTATTACAACCGATTGTTACAGTTCTAAATTTTAAAGGAGTTTTGTGGAATTTAGTTATAACAACAATGTATGGATAATTAAAGTTATAGTTTTTAATTTTTAGTAATTTATATATATATATATATATATATATATATACATATATATATATACATAATATATCATCATCAACAACAACAACAACCGTTTTCAATCCACTGCTGGATGTAGGTCTCCCCCACATTTTTCCATTGTTGCTTGTCTAGTGCTTTAGTCATCCAATTAACACCGACCACTTTTCTGATTTCGTCACTCCATCTTTCTTGAGGTCGTCTTCTTGGTCGTTTTACATCTCTGGGATAACACTGTAGGGTGTTTGTGCTCCATCTATTGTCTTGTCTTCTTGCAATGTGCCCAGATATATATATATATAATTATAATATCTCTGAATTTCAAAAAACATATCAAGTTCTTGTAACATTCTAATTAAATCTCCTAAGAGATAATTAGTAATAAAGTGTAGACAGAATACCACATAGTTAATAAATTAACAAGTGCAATTATAATATTACCATAGCATTTGCTTCAACGGTAATTGGCCAAAAATACTGAAAATATGAAAAATATTTAAAAAAAAAGAGAGAAAAAAATATATAATAAACCATAAAATGTTAATAATTTGAAGTTGATATCAAGTGAATACAAATGGATTTTGAATGAAATATGAACTAAATATAATGTAAAATTCGATAACAAGAGATTTAAATTAGAAATGGATATGAAAAAACACGAGTCGATATTATCATCAGTCTGGATGTATCCACACGTGTTTTAAATATAATACAGTATTTCATAAATATACTGGCCTTTATGCTAAGATCAGTATATTCATCCAGGTATACTGTATTATTACCAGAAAACAATTGGAAATAGTAAAATTTGAAATAAAAAATTTGTAAAGAACAGATAAAATATCTTACTCACAATAATTAACAAAAATTCCTTAAACATCACATTTATACCAATACAGCCACATGGCGCACATAATGAAATATCATAATCTTGATGAGTTGTGTTTTTGTATATGTTATGTTTACAGTTATTTTAATACAATGCATATTTTATAGACTTTTATAACTGATCATTAGTATCACTTAATATACAGGTGATCGGCAGACGCACATTCACCCTGACTATATAAAGTGTAAACAATGTTCAACCATCTTAATAATAGTCCTTATATGTTTTAATTGTATTATTTGCTATATCATTTGCTATATTTTATCGCACACTAAAACAAAACAAATTATTACATAACATGTTTGTATTCATATGATGTAATAAATGTTATTTAAAAGAGTTGATAATTGAATTTATCAAAAAAATAGGATAACCATAAAGTTTTGCTTGATTTTGTATAAATCTAATATTTTTGTTTTTATTTATATCTGAGCATAGATATTTTATACGATGAAGGTAATTGATAATTGTATTTTTATAAACTGATTTATGTAAACATGAAGCAAAATTGGTAAAAATATTTACTTTAAATGGAAAGTCAAATCTTTTATCATAAATATCAAATATTAATTTATAATTATCATTAATATTAATTTTTAAGTCAAGAAAATTTATATTATTATTAATCAAATCATTTTCGCTTAATGTAAGCTGATTAGGATAAAAATGGGTGGTGATGTGCAATTTTTATCATTGAAATAAAAAATGATAATGTCATCAATATAGCGATAAAATACATAATCATTGTTCGACCAATATTTCTTTCATAATAATATAAGTAAAGGTCAGAGATAATACTAGAAGCGGTCCCACCCTGCGGTATTCATTGGCATTGTTTATAAATAATATTGTCATATATGATGTAATTATTATGCAATGTAAAGTTTAATAAAGTTTTAAAAAAATTTACGGAAATATGATCGTTTAATTTCAATTGAGATTTAAATTCTTTAAATAATATACACATTGTTTTATGCAAGTCTTTTATATCAATATTGTTAAATAAATCATTAAAATCCAATGTTTTTATGAATTTTACAGGATTGATATAATGACTTACATTCATAATTATATGCGCATGTGCAGCATAATAATTTGAATGCTAATATATAACCATAAATGAAACATTATCATAACACCAACTTAAACAATGAAATAATTAAGTATGAAATAATTAGTTGACAATGAAAGATTCCCCAACACACTTAATATGGAATCAAAAACATTGAAAGAATAAGAAATTAAATAAAAATTGAATAAATGGAATTAAATGAAATGAAATTTGTGGAATTTAGACAGAATTATCAAGTCCCAATTGCCTAAATACCACAAATAAAATGAAATGAGATGTTTCATCATCATATTAGCCATACATTGCTAAAAAATATGATATTGGGACTACATCTCAAATACAATGATTCAAATCAGTGATAAAATAAAAAATAAAATACAATATTAAAAAGGAAAGAAGCCATACTTATAAATTACAGAGAGAACATTTAATTGAGACATTAAGTATAAAATCCATAAAGATGAAAAGAGATATAAATAAGATACCGTTCACCTCAAGAACCAGCAGGAAATTCAACCATGACTTGGGAATGAATTGCATAAAAAATCATAACATGTTGCCAATTTTAGAAATATAAATTGCTTAGAAATATGAATTGCTTTGCAGTGATGCCAGAAATAATGTTAAAAAATAATGGATTATAAAATAAACAGGAACATTAGTGCTGCCATCTATTAGTAAAAGTGAATATAATCTGAATCGAAGGAATTGGATGGAAATAAATGTTTCATAATTCAACCAAATTACTATCTTAATTGATACCAATTAGTTAAATAATAAATAAATGAAATTAATTAATAAATAGAAAATCGAATTACATTAAAGGATGTATTAATGAATAATACTATGTTATAAATAAGTATTAAGATGGAAAAATTAATAATAAAAAACAACTTAAAATAGTGCTGCCCTCTAGTGGTAAAAGTAAATATAAAGGAATGGATGGAAATTAGTGTTTAATAATTAAACCAAATTACTATCTTAATGATAGCCATTAGTTAAATAATAAAGAAATGAAATTAATTAATAAATAGAATGTTGAATAATATCTAAGTAATGGATGTATAAATTAATAATACTATGTTATAAATAAGTAGTAATATGGAAAAATTAATAATTAATGCAACATTAAAAATGTACCATTAAATGACAACAACGATTAAATAACTGTACTAAAAATGCAGCATAAATTAAAATAAATTAAATTAAAATACTAAAGATTTGAATTAAGAATCAAAGAATTTAAAATTAATATTGATTAAATATTGAAATGAATTAGTCACAAATAATGTGGCTTCAAACAAAGTTAAATTAAATAAAAACATTTAATAAAATTAAAACATATTATATTAACACTGTATAAAAGTAAACGTTATCTTAGAAGTAAATATGATATTGTCCACCAAAGGTATTAATCCAAATCATTAGATCAAATACATTCTTAATATTAATGAATATAAATTCATTTAAAATAATTAAATAATGAATAAGTAAATCTAACTAAATTAATATACATATAAAAATAACACATCGCAGTCCATTATAAAATGTGTATGATCAAACAATTGTGTAAATCAAAATGCCCCCATTTTTTTTTTTAAATATAAATTAACCATGCGTATTTTTCCATACAACGCCGCCACACACCTCCTCAATCCAACGTCTACCCACCCAACCGTCCTATTATAATTTTTTTTTTTTTTTGGAAATATTTATAAGATTATATGATTTTTTTATACATTTTTGAAACGCATGTGTTAATTTGGTTGTAAAGATCAAATAGGAACTAACTATATATTAAGGAATATATGAATTTTTTTGGAAAACCATGTTGTAATGCTTCATAGATAAGTTTTTTAATATTTTTGTTAATAAGTTGAGAGGAACATAAACTTTTTATTCTATAAATATGATTAAAGAGTATATTACGATATACAGAATTATGAAGACATGATTTAAAATTAGTAAATGAATTAACTTTAAATTTAAATTTTTTACGTTTATCAAATAGATCTATTATTGTTTTGTTTTCTTTTAGTGTAATTTTAAGATCTAAAAAGTTAATAGTATTGTTAGAAAGGAGGTTTTCCGTTAATTCTAAATTAGTAGGATAATCAACTGGAAATATAGAAATATTAGTGTGATCAGTCGCTAACGATATAAATGTATATTACTATTAATAAATGTACGTTCATAATGATACAAGTATAAGTCTGAAAGTATACTAGATGTACATCCCCCTTGTGGTATACCGACTTTCTGTAAATATAACGTGTTATCATGCATTATATAATTATTATATATAATGAAATTTGTTAAAGTTTTAAAATAAGCTGTATCTATATGAATTGGTAAATTAAGTGAATGTTGATACTTATAAAATAATGCATTTATAATATTATGTAGATCTAATAAATCTATATTATTAAATAGATCTTTGAAATCATATGTCATTATATTGTTAACACATTTAAGATTTTTCAAAATATTGACGAGTTGATAGCTATTTTTTATACAATGTGTGTTATCAGTGGATGTTGTCAGTGTATAAATTTGATTGAGAATTTTTAATAGATGT
The DNA here is from genome assembly GCA_963931845.1 of Maratus michaelseni. Classification (NCBI taxonomy): domain Eukaryota; kingdom Metazoa; phylum Arthropoda; class Arachnida; order Araneae; family Salticidae; genus Maratus; species Maratus michaelseni. Next base: position 340,265,311 of record OZ007590.1, on the reverse strand, counting down.
TTATTGGCTATATTATTATATGTATTGCATCCTATAGTTACAGTCCTAAATTTAATTGGATTTTTATGAAATTTGGGTATAAGAACTAAATAAGGATAATTAAAGTTAGTAGAATTAATATTTAATAATTTATAATAACTGTGAATTTTACGATTGTTTACAATTACATTTTCATTAGTTTTTTTAAAAGAATTGTTAGTAGAAATACAGGATGTAAGTAGTTGGTGATAATAAGCTTTACATATGATTGCATAATTATTAGGAGATTTGTCAATATATGTTATTACATAGTTTTTTTTGTAATTTAGTAATTTGCTGGAACAAATGTTTTGTGTTAATTTGAACCATATTCGATAAATTTTGCTTTAAAGACGAACTTAATTTTTCAATAACCAATATTTTCCATTGATTAAAATATTCAATAGGTTTACTATATGAAATTGAAATTTTATAAATAAAAATGTCTATATCATATATAAACTGTTTTATAATAGAATTTACATTAAATTTAGAAGGAAGTCTATATTTAGTACCATAACCCATGAGTTTTTGCAGTTTATAATCATTCACAATATTAAGATTACCAGTGATTATATGTCCATGATCATTATTAATGAATTTTTTTAGAGTGGGGTCATTGCAATTACACTGAAAAGTACTAGCATCAGATGTATTTTTTGAAAATGCATTATAGTTAAAAATCTTTCTTCCAATTGTAGTAGGATATTTAAATGTCTTTGAAAGTTGAAGATTTTTTATAGAAAAATAACAGTTTTTATCATTAATTATAGAATTAATATTAATTTTATTAAAGATTTGATTTGAAAAAGTTATAATTTTTTGTTTTTTATTTAAATTAATGTTAAAAAGATTAGCTCTTGTCATAATTAGATCATAGAAAATATCAGAGAAATGATTTGAGTAAGATTTACTAAGAAATACATTTAAATATTGTACTATCAGTTTCTTTTTAATAGCAAAAATATATTTTCGTATTAAAAACCAGTTGTAGTTCTTAATATAGTTTTGATGAAAAGTGTTGATTTGTTTAAGAATAAATTTATTGGAAATAACAACTGTAGCAGTACATTTTCCTTGCTTGTTACGTGTTGTTTTATGATTTAAATTATGATTTAGAGTAAGATAAATAGGAGAATAATCTGTAGTATTATTTGTTGAAAAAACTTTAACTGGTCTGTTAAATAATTCACTATTAAGTCCATAAGGATAAATAGTGTTATAATATTTCATATATGAAGACTCCCTAAATAAACGTTCTGATTTAGCTTTTATTATTTGTATAATTTCAATTGTAGTATTTTTAAATTTATGTTTATGAAAATGTTGTATTTCTGCTGTGGACTGTAAATTTTTTGCTTTGTTCTTGTTAGTGTCTGAACGATGTTGATTAATACGTTTATGTAATGGACCTGATGTTTCACCTATATATTTCAAACCACACAGGTTACAGTTTATGCTATAAATTACATTAAATGCTTTACAAAAAGTTGATAAATTAGGATCTGATACAATTTGTTTCTGAGAAGCAAATGGACAAGTCTTGCAGCGAGCATCATTACATAATCTAAAATATAATGGAGGAGGAGGAGAGTAAAAATGGTCACTTGATGTCGATCCAGGAACAACCCATTTATTGCCCCTTTACCGGGCACTACACTGCATAGATGCAAAGTGTATCTTGCCAGGAACGAGAATTTTACTTAGAACTACCATTAAAAAAATATGACACAATAAAAATACAATTTGAAGAAAAAGAAAATATAAATGAATTAAATTAATGTATGAAACATAGAAAACTTGATTAATTAGAATTATTAAAAATCTTGAATAAATGAAAGTAATATACAAAATGTACAAATTAAATAAGAAGTGCTAAAAAAACTCAATAAAATCACAACCAAAATTATGAAAACTCGCATTGCATAACCTCCAAAACAGAAAACCAATGGACTTTTTAGTAGAAAAAAAGTCAAATGAACCAAGTCATTATAACATATCCATTAAAATACAAAAGCCAAGCAAAGACTCCCATATTGTTAACCCAATGGACTTCTCAGAATATTGCGATCAGATCAAAACAATTTACCAAAGCATGTTTAACGTTAAAACACAATAATTTTAAATATTTTTGAAAAATGTAGCATAATATAAAATAACATTACATATATTATAAGTGCAAGAACAGAATATGTAATTAATACTAGTGATTAATAGGACAATATCCTACAAATGCAATAGAAAAGGAAATGTTTCATGTGATGTACATAATGAATCAATTATTCGAAATTCCTATAACGTGGTATCAGATAACTACAAGTAGAAATCAAATATAAAACACACAATGATAATGCGCAATTGCAGCAGAGATCAAAGCGTATAATATTTAAAAGATTGCTAATATCAATTAGCACCATTATCAATATATTTAAAAAAATATATATGCAATACCAAAATGTATAAGAAAAAATATCAAAATGAATTGTTAAGATTCAAGATGAAAAGATATCATAAATAAGACATCATAAATGACTTACATTCATAATTATATGCGCATGTGCAGCATAATAATTTGAATGCTAATATATAACCATAAATGAAACATTATCATAACACCAACTTAAACAATGAAATAATTAAGTATGAAATAATTAGTTGACAATGAAAGATTCCCCAACACACTTAATATGGAATCAAAAACATTGAAAGAATAAGAAATTAAATAAAAATTGAATAAATGGAATTAAATGAAATGAAATTTGTGGAATTTAGACAGAATTATCAAGTCCCAATTGCCTAAATACCACAAATAAAATGAAATGAGATGTTTCATCATCATATTAGCCATACATTGCTAAAAAATATGATATTGGGACTACATTTCAAATACAATGATTCAAATCAGTGATAAAATAAAAAATAAAATACACCATACTTATAAATTACAGAGAGAACATTTAATAGAGACATTAAGTATAAAATCCATAAAGATGAAAAGAGATATAAATAAGATACCTTGCAGTTCATGAACCATCATGAAAACTCCAACATGACTGGGGAATGAATTGCATAAAAAATCATAACATGTTGCCAATTTTAGAAATATAAATTGCTTTGCAGTGATGCCAGAAATAATGTTAAAATATAATGGATTATAAAATAAACAGGAACATTAGTGCTGCCATCTATTAGTAAAAGTGAATATAATCTGAATCGAAGGAATTGGATGGAAATAAATGTTTCATAATTCAACCAAATTACTATCTTAATTGATACCAATTAGATAAATAATAAATAAATGACATTAATTAATAAATAGAAAATCGAATTACATTAAAGGATGTATTAATGAATAATACTATGTTATAAATAAGTATTAAGATGGAAAAATTAATAATAAAAAACAACTTAAAATAGTGCTGCCCTCTAGGGGTAAAAGTAAATATAAAGGAATGGATGGAAATTAGTGTTTAATAATTAAACCAAATTACTATCTTAATGATAGCCATTAGTTAAATAATAAATAAATGAAATTAATTAATAAATAGAATATTGAATAATATCTAAGTAATGGATGTATAAATTAATAATACTATGTTATAAATAAGTAGTAATATGGAAAAATTAATAATTAATGCAACATTAAAAATGTACCATTAAATGACAACAACGATTAAATAACTGTACTAAAAATGCAACATAAATTAAAATAAATTAAATTAAAATACTAAAGATTTGAATTAAGAATCAAAGAATTTAAAATTAATATTGATTAAATATTGAAATGAATTAGTCACAAATAATGTGGCTTCAAACAAAGTTAAATTAAATAAAAACACTTAATAAAATTAAAACATATTATATTAACACTGTATAAAAGTAAACATTATCTTAGAATTAAATATGATATTGTCCACCAAAGGTATTAATCCAAATCATTAGATCAAATACATTCTTAATATTAATGAATATAAATTCATTTAAAATAATTAAATAATGAATAAGTAAATCTAACTAAATTAATATACATATAAAAATAACACATCGCAGTCCATTATAAAATGTGTATGATCAAACAATTGTGTAAATCAAAATGCCCCCCCTTTTTTTTTAAATATAAATTAACCATGCGTATTTTTCCATACAACTAGCCACACACCTCCTCAATCCAACGTCTACCCACCTAACCGTCCTATTATATATATTTTTTTTTTTTTGTAAATATTTATAAGATTATATGATTTTTTTTAAACATTTTTGAAACGCATGTGTTAATTTGGTTGTAAAGATCAAATAGGAACTAACTATATATTAAGGAATATATGAATTTTTTTGGAAAACCATGTTGTAATGCTTCATAGATAAGTTTTTTAATATTTTTGTTAATAAGTTGAGAGGAACATAAACTTTTTATTCTATAAATATGATTAAAGAGTATATTACGATATGCAGAATTATGAAGACATGATTTAAAATTAGTAAATGAATTAACTTTAAATTTAAATTCTTTACGTTTATCAAATAGATCTATTATTGTTTTTTTTTTTTTTAGTGTAATTTTAAGATCTAAAAAGTTAATAGTATTGTTAGAAAGGAGGTTTTCCGTTAATTCTAAATTAGTAGGATAATCAACTGGAAATATAGAAATATTAGTGTGATCAGTGGCAATTAAAATAATGCCATCAATATAACGATATAAATGTATATTACTATTAATAAATGTACGTTCATAATGATACAAGTATAAGTCTGAAAATATACTAGATGTACATCCCCCTTGTGGTATACCGACTTTCTGTAAATATAACGTGTTATCATGCATTATATAATTATTATATATAATGAAATTTGTTAAAGTTTTAAAATAAGCTGTATCTATATGAATTGGTAAATTAAGTGAATGTTGATACTTATAAAATAATGCATTTATAATATTATGTAGATCTAATAAATCTATATTATTAAATAGATCTTTGAAATCATATGTCATTATATTGTTAACACATTTAAGATTTTTCAAAATATTGACGAGTTGATAGCTATTATTTATACAATGCGTATATATATATATATAATAGTTAAAGTGAAATTACATGTGCGAAAAACTAAGGAAGATACAGTATAAAGTTCAAATAAAATGATACTACAAAATTAAACCAAATAAAATGAAAATCAAACGTGAAATACTGTGAATAACTTATGGATTCATCAGAGGATCATCATAAATATGTCATAGTAAATATATGTTATTTCCTCAAATATTGTCAACATTAAGCCTAAAAATGACAATGTTATTCCCCTTATAACATATCAAAATGAAACCCAAGAAATATAAAACAAAAATAAATACAAATTTCAGGTATTTTTCGTACTCACTAAGAAAATATAAATGTTCAGAAAAGAGCGAAAAATACCTGAGTAAATGATAGTACAAACCTCAAATAATGTAATTAATTTAATTATAATAATGAAAACTTCAGCAATATAAATTAATGTTAATATAGATTTTTGTGTTCTTATCATCATTTTGTTTGTTTGTTTGTTTCATCTTTCAGATGCTCCTAATGATATCTGCCCCACAAATTCATAATCAATGTTCTAATAAAATTCTTATAGAAAAGATTCTTATATGCAAAATTAGTCTATAAAACTATGATAGGCATAATATTCAAACTGTAATATTTTTGACTTTTTAGATTCAATATTGAGACAAAATGCTACAGAACTGCAATTGTTCCCCCTATCCTTTACTTACTATATATCCTTTTTTGTAATTTTTCGATCTGTAGGCTTTGACCGGTAAAAATTAGACATGTTCAACGGCAATATCAAAAATACACATTATCTTTAATATACAAAAACTTATTTAAAAAAATTCCTCCATGCTCAATATTGAGACAAAATACTACAGAACTGTAAAAATTCACCCTATCCTTTACTTATATATATATTTGTTTGTAAGTTTTCGAACTGTAGAAATTTAAAAATAAAAAATAGACATCTTCAATGGCAGCATCAAAAATACACATTATCTTTAAATTACAAAAGCTTATTTAAAAAAAAAATCCTCCATGCTCAATATTGAGACAAAATGCTACATAACTGCAATAGTTCACCCTATCCTTTACTTACTATATATTTTGTTGCAACTTTTTGTTAGTGCTTCTCGGTAGTCAGTAATTTTGCGCGTTCTAAAGCAATATAAATAATCAATTCAACTTTCGGAACAAAAGATAGGTAAGATATTGCTTACCTCCATTTTTCAGCAATCGTCCTCACTCCTCAATATGCCGCATAGTATGGTCCGCCAGAATCACGTATTAATCCATTAAGAAAATAGATATATCCTTTACTTTTTGTTCACACAATATGCAGATCCTTGGTTGAAGAATATCCATGAGACTAAGCAATGTGTATTAGTTATTGATTAATAAAACATTCATTATACTGATTAAAGAATTTAATTTACATAGTTTACATTTAATAGTTACATAAAATTTAGTTTTAAACATTATTTCAATTTAAGTTTAAGGGAGAACGACATTATATGTCCGTTTCCATCGCGAGTTAAAAGGAATTATTAAAGTTCTATAAAGCAGAGATGCAACAGTCTTAGTTCTTATCAAGTGACATCATTTTTAAGTTCTTTCATTGGATGGTAATGACGTAAAGTCAATTTACGTCACTAATACGTATTTTAGTCTTTCACTTCCTTGTTCAGATCACGTGTTGTAAAAACCTTTTCATATTGCATCAGGCAATTTCATTTCCTGTTTGAAATTCTAGATAATTACTTTTTATCGAGATGAGTTTTAAACGATGTAAATAAACTGTCATAGAAATTAATTCCGGATATTAATCTTTTGATATATTACCAACAATCTCCTCCTTAATCTCTGGAATTTGATTTCTTAAGTTATTTCTGTGAACTTCGAAGATAGGTTTGGGAGTGGGCTTGGTTAGGATGTCCGCTATCATGTTCTTTGATTCACAGTAATTTAGATTAATTGTACCATTGTCCTTTAGGTGTTTAATGGAATGATACCTAATATCAATGTGTTTCGTGCGACGGGTGTATTTTTCTGATTCGATCATTTTTATGCAGGACTGGTTGTCCTCATGCATAGTTATGGGTAATGTCTGTTCTAAGTCAAATTCTTGTAAGAGTCTAATTAACCATAAAATTTCTTGTGTCGCATTTGCTGCTGAAATGTACTCAGCTTCAGCACTTGACATGGCTATGCATGATTGCTTTTTGGTAATCCACAAAATTGGGTTTTTCCCTAATAAAAATAGGTTTCCGCTGGTGGACTTTCTAGTTTGTATGTCTCCAGCCCAGTCTGAGTCACAGTATACTTTAAGTATTGGTTGCTGTGTTGTATTTATTTCTAATTTAAAGTTTTTAGTGTGATTTAAATAGGAAATCACTCTTTTAGTTGCCTTCCAATCCTTCTGTGAAGGGGTTTCGTTTTTTCTACTTAGGATGTTAATCGCAGCTGAAATATCTGGTCTTGTGACAGTTGAGATATACAAAAGAGCGCCAATTGCCTTTCTATAATCGATGTTGTTTGGCAATGGTATTTCTTCGTTATCAAAATTTAAATAGCCTGTTTCCATGGGCGTTTTGTAAGGTTTCGCATCTTCTAATTTAAATTTTCTAACTAATTCTTCAATTTTACTTTTTTGATTCAGTTTATATCCTTCGTTTGTTTTTTCAATTTTAATCCCTAGGTAGTAGTTTAATTGACCTAAATCCTTTAGTTCATATTCAATCTTAAGTTTTTGTATAATTTCTTTAATTTCATTTTCTTTTGCTGATATTAATAAATCGTCTACGTAGACGATAATATATGCTTTACTGTTTTTAGTATTACGTATGAATAAACACGTGTCTGAAGTTGATGGTTTGAAATTTAACTTTTCTAACGATTCTGAAATTTTTGTGTGCCAGGCTCTAGCTGCCTGTTTTAAGCCGTATATAGCCTTATTTAATTTGCACACTTTGTTTTCATGATTAGGTTTGACATAGCCTTCCGGCTGAGTGATGTATATATCCTCATCTAAATTTCCATACAAAAATGCTGTTTTAATGTCAACGTGGTTTATGTTTATTTTATGATAGGCGGCGGCTGCTAAAAATGTTCTAATTGTAGTATGTGAAACCACTGGAGCAAAAGTTTCATAGTAATCAATACCAAAATTTTGCGAATAGCCTTTCGCCACTAAACGCGCTTTATATTTTTGTATTTTTCCTTTATCATCTAATTTTGTTTTGAAGAGCCATTTCGAACCTATTATTTTTGTATTTGGCGGGGGGTCAACTAATGTCCAAGTTTTATTTTGGTTGTGAGATTCTATCTCCTCCTGTGTCGCTTTGATCCAGTTTTCTTTTTCTACTGGGTTGTCCATGTTTATTATTTCCTGCCAATTTTTCGGTTCTTTAATATTTACATCTTTAACCAAATAAATTAGTCTATCTGGGGGAACCCCTTTATTTACTCTATCTGATCTTCTCGGTTCGGTTTGATTTAGTTCAGATTCATTCTGAGTATCATTTTCATTTGAAATTTCGATTTTTATCAGATTTGGGTTTTCTGACTTTTCGTTTTCGGCATTAGTGTTTTCATCTAAATTTAGTTCTAGCCGTTTTTTTTTATTTGAATTTATCGGATAGTTTTCTAAGAACTTCACCGTTCTGGCTATAGTGATATCTTTGCCGCTCGTATAGATACGATATCCTTTGGAATAATTATCGTATCCCACGAAGATCCCTTCTACTGCTTTATTATCTAATTTCTGTCTTTTTTGCTTGTTAATATATGCATAAGCTTTGCAGCCAAAGACTCTTAAATATTTTAGATTTGGTCTTCTGTTTGACCACAATTCATATGGAGTTTTTTCGTTGGCTTTAGTCGGCAGTCGATTTTGTAGGTGATTTGCGGTGCATATCGCCTCTCCCCAGAAATGTAATGGTAAATTAGAGTCATTTAACAATGTTCTTGTCATTTCAATTAATGATCTATTCCTTCGTTCAGCAATACCATTCTGGCTGGGAGAATATAGTACTGTTAGCTGTCGCTTAATTCCATTTTCTTTTAGAAAATTATCTATATTAGAATTTTTAAATTCTTTGCCATTATCAGTTCTGAGTTCTGTAGGCTTTTTGCCAAATTTATTGTTGACCAGGGCAACAAATTCTTTTAGTTTTTCGAATACCTCTCTTTTATTTTGTAGTAGATAAATTATAGTAAATCTAGAGTAATCGTCTATGAAGGTTAAAAAGTAATTTTTCCCACCTATGGTTGGAGTTTGAATAGGTCCACATACGTCTGAATGCACTAACTGCAAAATTTTATTTGCTCTAAATTCCGTCTTTTTGGGGTATGGTGCTTCAGTTATTTTTGCTTTGATGCAAGGCTCACATTCGGTACTATGGGAACAATTATTTATGTTTATTCCGCATGCTAATTCCTTCGTCATTAATTCTTTAATCGACGCGACATTTTTATGTCCTAATCTTCTATGCCACAGTTCTATGCAATTTTTATTTTTGCAATTAGTTATCATGTTTACGAAATTTTCATCTGTGGTTAATTTTGTTTGCTGAATTTCGTATAAATTATTTATTCTACTTCCTTCTAAACGAATTAATCCTTCATATTCTAGAAAACATTTATTATCTTCGAATGTTAATTTGCATCTGTTTTTCGTAGCTTTAGCTACCGAAAATAAATTTGTTTCAATGTCGGGTACAAGTAGAACATCTTTTAAAGTTACGTTGTGAGTTTTTCCGTCTGAGGTTATTGTGGTAATATTTACATTACCTGACCCGTAGGATTTTAGTTTATTGCCGTTGGCAATTACGACGTTGGTATGTTCTTTATTTGTAAATTCAGAAAATAAATTTTCATTATTTGAAATATGGGAGGATGAACCAGAGTCGATGATCCACGCGTTATTTTGCGATTTGTTAGTTGTAAATGCACAATTTTTCTTTTCTTCGGTTACGAAATAAGCTGTGCTTTTTTCTTTCGGTTTATTTGAGTCCGCGCTTCTTAAATTATTTTCGTCTTTTTGAAAGACTAGCGAAGAAGAGAAATGTTTTTTGTTGTTTTGTTTAAAATTATTTGTTTTACTTTTGTTATTCCAGCAATTAACTGTGTTATGATTTTTCATTCGGCAAATCGTGCAATATTTTTCTTCCTTTTTAAAACCTGTGGGTTTAAATTTTCTTTCAGCTCTAAAGGCTTTGTTGGTATTATCACTGGTATTTGAATGCTCATTTCTTTTATTAAATTCGTCTGTTAATTTACTCTTTATAAATTCTAGAGTTAATTCGTCTTCCTGTCTGGCTTCTAATGCGGTTATGAGGGTGTCGTATGAAGGAGGTAAAGAGCAGAGCAATAATGCTGAAATATGATTTGCTTTAATTTCTTCGCCTATGGCTGATAACTTATCGATAATTTCTAATATTTTGGTTATATGAGTAATCATATTTCCTCCTTCAGATAATTTCGTTCCATAAAGTCTCCTAAGGAGAAAAAGTTTACTTGACAGATTTGATCTCTCATGGATTCTTTTTAGCGTATTCCATGTGTCCCGTGCATTTTGTAAATGCTTAATATGGATAATTTGATTATCCTCAATACTTAAATTTATCAAGGCTCTTGCCTTTCTATCTTTCTTCGACCATTCCGGGGTTATTGGATTAGGTGGGTCGTCTGTGACAACTTCAAAGAGCTCTTCTCTTATCAAGAGCATCTCCACCTTGAATTTCCAGTTTGCATAATTACTGGAATTTAATTTTTCAATTATACTACCTTCTTTGAAGGTTGCCATTTTTCTATTTTAGAATATATCTAAAATTAATTAATTTCTTTTAAGTATTCGAGGATTTAAGGACACTATATTTATTTTTATTTTTACCTTTTATATACTTTAGAATATTTTCGCGTCTCATAATCTTTGTTAGTGTTATTTTCTCGGTAGTCAGTAATTTTGCGCGTTCTAAAGCAATATAAATAATCAATTCAACTTTCGGAACAAAAGATAGTTAAGATATTGCTTACCTCCATTTTTCAGCAATCGTCCTCACTCCTCAATATGCCGCATAGTATGGTCCGCCAGAATCACGTATTAATCCATTAAGAAAATAGATGTATCCTTTACTTTTTGTTCACACAATATGCAGATCCTTGGTTGAAGAATATCCATGAGACTAAGCAATGTGTATTAGTTATTGATTAATAAAACATTCATTATACTGATTAAAGAATTTAATTTACATAGTTTACATTTAATAGTTACATAAAATTTAGTTTTAAACATTATTTCAATTTAAGTTTGAGGGAGAACGACATTATATGTCCGTTTCCATCGCGAGTTAAAAGGAATTATTAAAGTTCTATAAAGCAGAGATGCAACAGTCTTAGTTCTTATCAAGTGACATCATTTTTAAGTTCTTTCATTGGATGGTAATGACGTAAAGTCAATTTACGTCACTAATACGTATTTTAGTCTTTCACTTCCTTGTTCAGATCACGTGTTGTAAAAACCTCTTCATATTGCATTAGGCAATTTCATTTCCTGTTTGAAATTCTAGATAATTACTTTTTATCGAGATGAGTTTTAAACGATGTAAATAAACTGTCATAGAAATTAATTCCGGATATTAATCTTTTGATATATTACCAACACTTTTTGAACTGCAGGCATTTACAAGTAAAAATTAGACATGTTCAACGGTAACATCAAAAATACACACATTATCTCTAAAGTCTTTAGCTTAAAATACAAAAACTTATTTTAAAATATTTCTCTATGCTCATTACTGGGAGAAAATACAACAGAACTGTAATAGCACCCTATTCTTTACTTACTATATATTTTGTTGCAAGTTTTTGAACATTAGGCATTTACAAGTAAAAATTAGACATGTTCAACGGTAATATAAAAATACACATTATCTTTAAAATACAAAAACTTATTTTTAAAAAAAATCCTCCATGCTCAATATTGAGACAAAATGCTACATAACTGCAATAGTTCACCCTATCCTTTACTTACTATATATTTGTTTGCAAGTTTATGAACTGTATAGGAATTTACAAATAAAAATTAGACATGTTCAACGGTTATACCAAAAATACACATTATCTTTAAAATGCAAAAACTTATTTAAAAAAAGTTCTCTATGCTCAATATTGGGACAAAATGCTGCATAACTGCAATAGTTCACCCTATCCTTTGCTTACTATATATTTTTTTGCAAGTTTTCAAACTGTAGGAATTTACAGGTAAAAATTGGACATGTTCAACGGTAATATCAAAAACACATACATTATCTTTAAAGTCTTGAAAATATAAAAACTTATTTTAAAATATTTCTCTATGCTCATTATTTGGAGATAATGCTGCAGAACTGTAATATTTCACCCTATTCTTTACTTACTAATTTATTTTTTTGCAAGTTTTCTTACTGAGGCATTTAGAAGTAAAAATTAGATATGTTCAACGGTAATATCAAAAATATACATTATCTTTAAATTACAAAAACTTATTTAAAAAATTTCCTCCATCCTCAATATTGCGACAAATGCTGCAGAACTGCAATGGTCCACCCTATCCTTTACTTACTATATATTTTGTTGCAAGTTTTTGAACTGCAGGCATTTACAAGTAAAAATTAGACATGTTCAACGGTAATATAAAAAATACACACATTATCTTTAAAGTCTTTAAAATACATAAACTTATTTAAAGACAGTTCTCCATGCTCATTATTTGGAGAAAATGCTACAGAACTGTAATAGTTCTCCCTATTATTTACTTACTATATATTGTTTTGCAAGTTTTCTTACTAAATAAAAATTAGACATGTTCAACGGTAATATCAAAAATATATATTATATTTTTAAATTACAAAAACTTATTTAAAAAAATTCCTTCATCCTCAATATTGGGACAAATGCTGAAGAACTGCAATAGTTCACCCTTTCCTTTACTTACTATATATTTTGTTGCAACTTTTTGAACTGCAGGCATTTACAAGTAAAAATTAGACATGTTCAACGGTAACACCAAAAATACACACATTATCTCTAAAGTCTTTAGCTTAAAATACAAAAACTTATTTTAAAATATTTCTCTATGCTCATTACTGGAAGAAAATGCTACAGAACTGTAATAGAACCCTATTCTTTACTTACTATATATTTTGTTGCAAGTTTTTGAACTGTAGGCATTTACAAGTAAAAATTAGACATGTTCAACGGTAATATAAAAATATACATTATCTTTAAATTACAAAAACTTATTTAAAAAAATTCCTCCATGCTCAATATTAAGACAAAATGCTACAGAACTGCAATAGTTCACCCTATCCTTTACTTACTATACATATTTTTTGCAAGTTTTTGAACTGCAGGAATTTACAAGTAAAAATTAGACATGTTCAACGGTAATATAAAAAATATACATTATCTTTAAATTACAAAAACTCATTTTTAAAAAAAATCCTCCATACTCAATAATGGGACAAATGCTGCAGAACTGTAATAGTCCACCCTATCTTTAGACATCCTTATATTTTGTAACCCTATCCTTATATTTTGTTGCAAGTTTTTGAACTGCAGGAATTTACAAGTAAAAATTAGATATGTTCAACGGTAATACAAAAATACACATTATCTTTAAAATACAAAAACTTATTTTTAAAAAAAATCCTCCATCCTGAGTGTCCGAAAAAGACATGAAGAGGGTGAGAGGGTGTAGAAAAGCGACCTTCATCGTTTGCGCCTCGGTTATAAATGAGACCTTATCCCCCTGCGCACATAAATGCGAGTGTTGGGGGGCTTATCGCGGCTCAACCGCTGATCTTTTAAACTTTAACAATGGCGTAGCTCGTATATCAAAACTCGGGACCCGCGCCCTTTTGTCGGCTTTGCGCCCCGTATTAAAAGGAGAAAGATGTGTGTGTGCGTGCGTTAGATCGTCATTTTTTTTATCGCCCCTTCTTCGTATTATAGCTTTACAGGGTTACAAAATCTTTCTAAGAGTTTGAGAGGATATTTGGCTGATTCTTAAGAAAGCCTATTCAAAATTGGCGAATTTATTTTGGTGGGCAATATTAAGCGTGGTTTGTCATTTTTTCATCCTTATGCACATTAGATTTTTTCTTCATATATATAACTTTATTTTTTCTATTTATTTCATTTTGAGAATCTCACATTTTTGGATATAGTTCTTTGTATTTTATTATAATTATTATCGGCTCTTATATTGTCGATTATTTATGTGTTTTAATGGTTATTATTCACATAAATTTTATTATATAAAACTCGTGTTAATAATAACCATTAAATCACATAAGTAATTGACAATATAAGACAAAACAAAAACATCATACAACAAATTGAGAATAAAAATAAATTTGAAAAATGGACACATACCTGTTTTAATAATATCCAGAAAAATGTAGAATAAAAATAACAATTGAATATAGAATCAAGATAATATAAAACATATTGGAGAAAAAAAATAAATGAAAAAAAGATGAATTAACGAAATATTTGTGGCATTGTGGTAGAATTTCCATGCCCAAATTGCACAAATACAAAAAAAAATGTACGATTTCATTCATGTATAAGCTATAATTAGCTAAAATAATACGTGATTCGGGCTATCGTACATTAAGACAAGAAAATTAATTTAATTAATATAAAAAAAAAGTGAGTAATACATCCTCACATAATTCCCCCCCCCCCCCCCAAAAAAAAAAAAAAAAAAAAAAAAAAACAGCATTATTTGCAAAACTGCAAACGTTGCCAAAAGTATTTACAAATACAGTTAGATCAGTGGTTCCCAACCTTTTTTGGCCGTGCCCCACCAAAGCATCTCTAAAATGATGATGCCCCTCTCCCTCTCCCCCCAAAAATGTAAGTCTTATAAAAATTTAAATGAATGAATTGATAGAGTAAAAGACATTTAACATTGATCCCGAAACATACAGAACGTAATGGATCAATCATTTTTTTTTTTATAATCATCTGATACTACTCATAGTTTAAAGTATCGTTGGCACATAAAGGGTCACTTTTAATCTCTTCGCAACGGTCGCCACGTATGCGTGATGTATAGACTGCTCAGAATCCTTGATTAGATCAATGAATAATTTTTAATAAAACATTTTTGTCTTATTTAATCACAGAATTTTTGCGATTAAATTACACAACAATTTCTAATCAGAATAAAACGTGATAAAAAAATTTTAAAGGAAGGTTGTCAAGTAATTGTTAAATATACACTTGAATAGTTTCATGTGTAAAATTGATTTCCTTGTAACATATTGCAGTGCGACTCATTCAATAAATAATCGAAAAAGTTGTTTAAAATTGTAAAATACTTATAATTCAGAAAAATTATAAAGAATTTTTAAATATAAAAAAGTATCTAAATATCTTAAATAGTTTTTTCTACAATTATTCTGGTAGAAGTATATTTAAAACTTTTGAACGGACACTTTTTTAAAAAGTGAATAAAAAACTTGTTTTTTTCATTTTTTTTTTTTTTAATTTGAATGTGTAACTTTTATTTTCAGTCTACAGCATTACTATTACAAAAATAATTCAGAGGGTATCAGTTCACAAAAATCTGGAATTGCCCCCCTGAAAAGTCAAATTGCCCCCTTGTGGGGCGTACGCCCCCCGTTGGGAACCACTGAGTTAGATGAATCAAAAAAGAAATGAACGAATCACAAATATTCAGTCCCCTTTAGACAAACCATGTCATCATAGGAGGCTAAATAACTTGATAAAAAGGGAGAAAGGAACAATACTGCCATCTATTAACAGAACAAAAATGGAAAAACAGATCTATTCAATACAGGTGCAGAATATATTACAATTCAAATTATGTACCCAATTTAACATATTAAATTAATAAAGTTAATGTATGTATTGAATGAAAAGTTAAGACGTAGGACAATACATTAAGTAAATGAATAATTAATAAAATTGCGTAACAAGTAATAAAAGAAAATAAAAAAAATGAATTAAGACTATGATAATAGAAAATAATATTATATAATTTTAATAAATAAAGGAATAATGAAAAAATAGAAAAGACTAATAATTAATGGGGCGCAAATAAATAAGACAAATATAGTTACATTAAAGTATGGTGATTGACTTAGATGACATTATTCCAGACAAATCAAAGACGTTGCTTAAATGAAATACTGCATAAAGTAAGTGCTATGAAACAAATTCTGTTAAAAAATGAAGTATGCAGAACCAACTAAAGACTAATACGTAATGAAAGGAGGCAAGAAGAACGAATACCCCCCCCCTCTCTCTCTTTTTTAAATAAATTAACCATTGAACATTTATTATTCATACAACACCGCCACCCCTCCATACTCTAATATCTACCCTCCCAGACGTCCGTTTTTTAATGTTTTAGTTTTTTATTATATATATATCTATATCTATATATATATATTTGAAAATTTGTATTGTATTTTTTATTTTAGGCTATATAAAATTGTGCAATGAGTTAATCAGCATATTTTGCCCAAACAACACCTCCCTCCTTTATACTCTAACATCTACCCACTCATCCGTTCTGTAGATTTCATCATGGACTAACTAACATATCAAAGAATTGGGATTTTTTTTCCAAATATATATATATATATATATGTATATATATATATATATAATTAAAACGAAATTACATGTGTAAAAATCAAAGGAAAGGATGATACAAAAAAGCACAATAAATTGAAGATGCTAATATGAGAAATTATGAATATCTTTTGGATTCTTCAGAGGAGCTTCATAAGAATAATTCATAGTAAACTTATCTTATTTCATTGAATATTGTTAAGTCAGCATTAAGCCTAACAATGGTAATATTAAGCTCCTAGTTCCTTATAACTTAGCCGAAAACCGGTGATTGACAGAAATTTTGATAGCCAAGAAATAAATGAAAATTCATCAAAGGAGATAATAAACTTAAATTATATTGTACAACTAACTCACCAAACTCACCAAACTCACCAACTTATTTTTTTTTTTTTTTTTTTTTTTTTAAATGCAGCCGGAATCAGATCGACTATCGACTCCATGTGCCATGGACAAGCAAGTTAGGTATAGTTACTATCTATGTGTGTATGTGAATTCTGCTTTATAGCTTATTCTACACAAACAGAAATTAATTACGATTTATTTATATTGTGGAATATTGCACTTGATTTTTTCAAAAAAAGGGGGATCATTTTATTTTTAAAACATTACCGCGGTAACCTTCCCCCCAACCCCTGAGATTTCAGATGATAGTTTTCCAAATAATTTCTGAAATAAAGAAAATCATTACTTCATCATATATAGCAAAGATTTACGCAAAATTTTTATAAATGTTTCTGTTTTATCTGGATATTTTTCTGTATTTCATTACAGTATAACGAAAGATAATTGTGAAACATTTTATTTGCTTTTTAATCATTCTTTGAAACACTTGTAAACACACAGCTGAGATGGATACTATATGATGTATTGTATATATATATTTATCTGTCTAAAAATATATGATATATTCTTCTTTTAAAAAATTTCTCCGAGCACTAAGTAACGTTTATTTAAATATTCGCGTGACATATCTTTTATTTGTGTGATTCTTTTTTTTTTTTTTTATTCTGTACAGCATTGAAAGGTGTATATTTAATATACTTGCTTTTTTTCTTTATCTAAAAATTTCTAATTTATGTTCTTTGATTCAAGAAAATGTATAATAAAGTGCAACAATACAATACATGCGAAATTAATTAAAATGACATAGCGATTGTCTGAAAATTGAAAGAAATTTCACACCTAAAAGAAAATTGAAAGGTTTGTTACAAAAATGAGATAGTATAATTTTTTGTACACTTGGGAAAAAAAAAACTTTTACAATTTAAATTTTACCTTAATTTTTTTAATTTTTATTTATGATTGTTTGCCATCAATAATATAAAAAAAAATACCTATTTTGAGCGACTTTTTTAAACAAAAAAGCGAAGATCTCAAAAATGTCAAAAATCTGTTTTTTTGCAGCAAACCTCCAAATCGGCATTGGAAGACAGATTACAGTACTTTATGCTATTTTATATAATATAATAATTCTTTTATATTATATAAAATGACATTTTCAAACAACATGCTGTATTTTATACCATTTCCATCAGATAAATAAATAAATTCATACATGTATTATGTATATATATGCATACTTAATGTGCTTTTATTTATACATAATTTCTTAAAAAAAAAAAAAAAAAAAAAAAAAACACTTGCATCAAAACTTATCAAATAATTAATTGTCTAAAAGATAAATAAGTATCGGAAAATATTAAAAAGCTTTAATAAATAAGCAAATTTGTACATATATGTATGCATACATAATGTGTGTCTGTTTATAGATAAATTATAACTTTTAAAAAGCGTACACTTGCGCCAAAACTTATGAAGTAGTTTTCTAAGACATACGTTTCTGAAAATATCAAAAAGCTTTAGTCATTCCACGTCATTTGACAAACATTTTACTTCTTTATGTCAGCGAAACAGCGACAGCGATATAAAAGAACAATGTGCCGTGATAGAAAGCCAAATGCGGCAGTTCTTTCCTCCTACTCTTCGTTATGGGACATGTGGCAGAGGGTTGTAATATGAGTGATTTGTAGCTGTTTTCCTGTGCGGTGGCGTTAAGATGAAAGATGAAATGAAAGCTGCTGACATTATTAGGATGACATAGATACAGCTAGGCGAGAAAATGCGCCTGCTAGCTGCTAACGGAAAACGAAATTTTCCCGATGGAGCCGGATGGGATTTCGGAGAATTAAGTCGGTAGTGCTACAGTGTAATAGAGAAGGATTTTTGTAAAGATTTTGATCCGTCGTATATCTAAATACTCATTTAAATGGCGAAAAGAGTTCATTAATGATAAATGCGTTGTTTGAACTACGGGTATTGTTGTGATATGTTTCATTTGTTATATTGAATCGAGGTAATGATTTGGGGACTATCGTAATGTTCTATATATGTTTACTTAAAAAAAAAATTACTTTCGTAATTTACAATTATATAATTTACTTCAATCACTTTATTTATCATTTAAAAACAACATACTTTTAGGAAATAAAGTATACAGGAACAGGGTAGGCCTAGAACTTCCATAATAGAGGCTGACGCATTCTCGCAGATTTGGCACCCGAATTGGGGCCCAGTCGAAAAAACAAGCTAATCAGAACCTGTTCTATTATAGGAGTCTTAAGTCCCAGCTCCGGCTGCAGTAGATTGATGCTGAACGGGGTACCAATAATCCGAAACAAAATGGATATGCGTCAGCTCCTATTATAGGAGTCTTAGGTAGGCCAAATGCCAAAAGTTCTTGATACATTTAAAAATGAAATAAAAATTTAAATAATTGTTCTACGAGCGTTCAACTTGGACGACGAAAATGCTTCTCACAATCGAAAGTTTTGTTTTTGTTTAAGCAAATAAAAAAATAATTGTTCCAAAATTTTCTCGTAGATGGAACTACATCTGGAAAGTATCCCTTAAAAGCACAGAAAACAAAAGATAAGCAAGCATTTGATCACTGGTGGCGCCATGTTTTCCCATATTTAAAATTTCTTTAATAATTACGTTTTTCTATTCAAAACTGTTAACGCTGTGAATCGGAATAATGGGCTCCTAAGATAAAATTTGAAACTAAGAAGATGCAATTTAACTTAAAGTAGAGGTTGCGCGAATCATGCATAAATAAATAAGAATAAAAATCAGAATTACTTTTTTGAAAACTAGATAGAACATTTAAAAAATTGATAAAAATATTAATTACGTTATTAATGAAAAACATCGGCCAAAAATTAACACTCTCATTTTTACACGCTCATTTTAGAGCACTAGATGGAATAAACTTCCAGATTTAATAGTATTTCTTGAACAAAAAAATATGTGCATTTTACATTGTTAGACTCACAGTGTAGAGTGTATTTATACAAAACAAAGTGGTGACATACGGACAATAACTGTTGATCGGTCGAGACGAAACGAACAATGAATTTTGGGCAAAAACAAATCGCCAAACATCTCGAAAAGTTTGCTATTATCGCTAAAATAATGTTTGTGGACTTATCTTGTTAGTCTAATCAAACACATCCAGGCAAATGTCACCAAGTTCTGGAAAGTAGGTTGCCATAATTTGGACAATCTAAGCAACGCGCTATACACATGCACCTTTGCAGTTGTAGCGCAATCTATGAGAAATTTTTTATTTTATTTTTTTTTCTTAAGCAAAACAATCGATCATAAGAAGCATTTACGTCCAAACAGCAAAGTCGTATGCCAATTACTATATTTTTTTATTAAATTTTTAAATGTTTTAAAGACTTTTGGCTAATTTTGTATCATTTTTAAAATAATCTATTTTCATTTTTTAAGAAAAGGGATCCATTAAAGAGGGAACCATTAAAGTGGAAAAGGACTGAGGCGAAGCGAATGCAATGCAGCATAATTGGCCTAGGCTATACACACGTAGGCAAATCTCACGAAGTCCTGGAAAGTAAGTTGCCATAATTTGGACAAGCTAAGCATACGCGCTATATACATGCACCTTTGCAGTTGTAGCACAATCTATGAGAAAATTTTGATTTTCTTTTTCTTAAGCGAAACAGTCGATTATAAGAAGCATTTTCGTCTAAACAGCAAAGTCGTGCGCCAATTACTATCTTTTTTATTTAATTTATAAATGTTTTAAGGACTTTTGGCTAATTCTGTATTACTTTTAAAATAATCTATTTTCATTTTTAAAAGAAGGCTATCCATTAAAGTGGGAAAGGACTGAGGCGAAGCGAATGCAATGCAGCATAGTTGACTTAGACTATTTATAAAATAGACAACAGACGTAGGCGTGATTTTTTGGTACGGTATGAACATTACTTCCCAACTGATAGCTGATAGTACAAAAATCTTTTGATTGATCAAGGCGATCTTGTCAATATTGCATGTCATTATCACCCTTAAATCATTGGTCCAATGAAGTCACATGCGGGAAGCTGCAGCTCCTTGTGGAATACCTTAGATTTGTTGAAATATGAAATTATTTTTATTATAAAATTATTATACATCAAAAATGAGTTAACTCCGGTCAGTAATAAGTATTGGATTTATTAGTAAGTAGCAGATTAAGGTAACATTCTGTTTATAAAAAAATTGTAATTTTGTGGCGTTCCTTGAAATTCATAATAGTATTTAAGAAATCCTTGAAGTCGTATGTTTTAATAAATTTTACATCATTTAATGCCTGTAATTTATTTACTAAATGGAAACTGTTTTTATACAGCGGATAGTGTCCTTTTTAACGCTTTATAAATTTCTGTTAAAATATGTATGTATGTATAAATGAATGAATGAATGGATTTTATTATAAGTGTGTTGTTCTATGACATATTATTAGGTAGCTTTCAATACAAAAAAGTATAAAGCTACCTATTGCAGCAGTTCGGGGGAAAGCAATTCCGGAAAATTTCGATATACTTTCACCGATCATGACCCCCAGACCCCAAAACCACCCTCCGTTCAAATGTTGATATATATATATATATATATATATATATATATATATCTGAGCTATGTCATACGATAATGCTCGTATTTATAAATCAATTTTGATGAAACTAATTGTGTGTATTAAGCTCACCAATGTCTCGACCGAGTTCGTTGGCCAGCTTGGTTCGCCATTTTGTTTCAAGATGGCGACCACTTAAAAATTTAAAACTAAAATAAATATACAAAAAAGGTTAAAAATTCAAATTTATTTTTTAATTAAGTGTTAGACCTTGATACGAGGATTCCAGAGCATTTTTTGGTTTACCTCTATCTTAAAAAATGGCTGAGATAGAGCAGTTTGAAATTCTAGGGTGGCTGACATTTTGAAACAAAACAGCACATTAACGCGATTACTCGCAAATTATTTTCTTTCATTGTTGTAATAATTTTCCCACATTATATCAATATTATTTTAACAGAAATTTATAAAGAATCCGTTAAAAAGGACACTATCCACTGTATAAAAACAGTTTCCATTTAGTAAATAAATTAGAGGCATTAAATGATGTAAAATTTATTAAAACATACGACTTCAAGGATTTCCTAAATACTATTATGAATTTCAAGGACCGCCACAAAATTACAATTTTTTTATAAACAGAATGTTACCTTAATCTGCTACTTACTAATTATTAAAATAATTAATATTATTAATCATACGCATAAAACTATATATTCATATCCGTTAGCATAAATGTCGCCAAGTTTGGCGAGAATTTGGCGAAATATCGCCAAATTCGGCGACCAAAATAAGTCTTTATAAATGAAGCCAATTTGGCTATTGCTCAATAATTTGGCGAATTTCTTATTCAAATTCAGTATTAACGAATCTTTTGTAACCGTTTCTTTGCATTTTAACTTGCTGTTTTCGTGTAACATTAGCTAAAATTTTAAAACGAAGATATAGGAAAGCTACCTTTACCTCCCGGTACAGGCCGGAAGGACTTTTTTAATTCACACGTCCAATAAACATAAAAAAAATGAAGAATATCATTATACTTGCTAACACAATAAGTGGTTCTGGTTTGGTGTTTTTTTAAGGTCTGAAATTAGAAAGTCTAATAATTTCTGAAGAAGCTAATAAGCAATATTTAGATATCAAAACAGTTGTGAAACCTCATAATATGTGACTTTTGAATTTTAAAAAAAAATCTAAATTAAAAGAAAAAATATTTGCGTTCTATGATGTGTATGACACAAAGAAACGTGACAACATTTGAATGAGATATAAAACTTTTCGAGATCTCAGTACTTTTTTTTTACTGGTTCCCTTTTCAATCTTTAAATATGCGTTACATTTACTTAAACATATAAATCAACCTGATCTCTCTGCATTTTGACAACTATCACAACAGCATACATTTAAAGACATTAAAAGAAAAAAAATGTATTCAAAGGAAATAGATTAAATTTTGGAAGTATTAATATCTATTATCCGCCTGGATTAACTACTGAACACAATATATTGTGTAAATATATAGATATTATTCTGAAAAGAAAATATTTCGATTTCTCAAAACCATCTGCTGCTTTTTTAAACTACTGACAATAAAAAGGCGCTCCTTTAGCTTTACAGATCATTTAATCTCAACATTTATCATTGGTGAAGTTTGTTCGGAAACAACATTTGTCAGGGGTTCAAAAGGCCACATAAACTAACATATATCTCCCTTACTCTACATTTCAACACTCGTTTATTGATTCCAATGCATAAGTTACTTGACTTACATTTTCTCCGCCATCACCAAACATTAAACTATTCAACAACTTCACCATCGTATGGGCCTATCCTTTTATATTTGCTGCAAACAAACACAAACATAAATTCTCTTCTAACGTCCCCCCTACTCTTGCCAAAACACAAACATGACCGATACAGCTTGCAGCGGCGAACCACTTTACACTCGAACACAATGGCCAATATTTTGGCACACTGCAGCTGACCACTCGTCCAAATGGACTGTGGACATGATGAATGTTGATTATTGTTCGTAGGGGGTGGAATTCGAGCGCTACGAATGTCACGTGATTTGATGGATTGACCTATCCATCTTGTGGTTCATGACTCTCATGCCTTGTTGTTACACCCTTCTCCTTTTTCCTCTACTCTCCACAAAGAGGAAAATCCGCTTATAACCCCCCAAAAATGCTTTTCGAGTTATGAATTTTGGGAATAAGATATAATTCTAAGGCGGAGCTTAATTTATAAGGATAAAAAGTAAAAAAAAAAAAAAAAAAAAAAAAAAAAAAACTGAGTTTATGTAATTAGTATTTGGCCCTATTTCTGTGTTGAGTTTCAATAATATTATGGATACATGAGTTTTTCTTTAAATAGTGTCTCTGATCTAGTTTTTTCCTTTGTATACAGAATTGTGGGTTAATGATGCATTAAAAATAATTCAAAGACAGTGCTCAGAAGGTGTGTTTCATTAGTGTATTAAAAATTATCCTCATTTTTTCAAAAAGAACAAAAATTAAAAGTCATATTTTGCACTGAAAAGATATTAAAGTGCTAAATTACTTTACACCGATTGTGCCTTCAAAAATACTTCCGGCCAACAAGAATTATGTCTTTTTAAGACAAAAAAAAAAATACGTATTATCTATAAGGAAATTACAGTTGACGTCACTGTTGGTTAAATTACTGTTGGTTAGCAATAAAAATCTGTTTGTTCTTTATGATTACGACTGTACACATGAGATGGGTAAATTTGATTGGTCTACGTTAAGCTGGTCTATGATATGATTGGCCTACGTCGTCATGACGATTCCTGCAGTGATAGCTACGACGAAAATCTAGTGGTAGATTGGTTGATCTAAGTGTTTTTTTGTAAACATGCCTTTTCCTTATACAGAGTGTGAATAATTTCCAGAGACGGTTATATAAACGTTATTGTTGTAACATCATTTCGCATATTATAAGAAAACTTCACCTTGACCAGTCTGTCTATCAACGGATCCAGTTCTTAAAAAGCGGCTGGAAGCTCTTGATATGACACTTTGAGGGATATTCAAATCTTGGGCGACCTCCATTTGTGTTTGACCTCCCTCGATTCCACCAAATATTCGCCACTTTTGGCCTTCACCTAAATGATGACTTTGCGCCATAACTAATGAATACTGATCACTCTCTGACATCACATTCACTTTAAACAACACTACAGACCAGAATTCCAACATGCGTCCATTGCTCACCACATTGTTAATCACCGAATTTGCACATTTTCGGCGCTAACGTATGCGCGGAAGTTCAATTTTGTGTTCAATTGTGTTTAATTAACACAAATAATTGCAGCATTGGGCATTGATTGCAACATTAATATAGTGAGCATATTTTTTTCATTACCCTTTAATTTTAATGACCAGTGTATATGACTGCTAGCTGTTCCCTCAAACCTGCATTTCTATTCGCCAATAAACTTGTCCCTTCAACCGCTCCACAACTAAATATATGAACATAATTTCGCTATTTTTTAGATTGATGACGATATGCTGAATGCTACCGAAATCAAACAAGTATGCAACACTTGGTAAATATTTTGGTGTTCAAAACGTTACTCAATTTGCATATTGCTTCTTATCTAAATATTTTGAATCTAAGGTAGGTGATATTATTTTACAATATTTTCTTATAGATAATTTTTTATAATTTTGTGCTGATTTTCATAAAAGAGATATTTTACAAAAGCAATGTATTCGCATTAATTACATTATTATTTTTATCCTTTTTCCTTTTAGATACATAAACGCTACAAATAAAATCCTGGTATTATAAAACAACATAAATTGAAATATCTTAAATTTACTTTTTTGGCGCAAAATTAACACTTTTTCAAATATCCATTTTTATTTGACGGTTTTGATCGTTCATAAAATTAGACCCAAGAATTAAAAATGCCGATCCAGTTATATGAGATTCGTTTTTAGACAATTTTGCGTTGCGGTAAAATTCTTATAAAGCAATTACTTGCTTTTTTAAAGGAATATTATATATATTAAGGTGTTTTCATATACATATTTATTTCTAATGCAGAGTGATTATAATTAAAGTTGCACTTTGAAAAGGCTGTAAAAAAGTAACCACTGGTCAGAATGACCTGATATTTCATGTGAGTATACATACAGCAATGGGAATTTGTTTTGCGAAAGAAAAAAAAAAGTTCAAAAGTTGACCGATAGATTTCGCTGTAGTCATCATTAGATGCTTATTAAAAGACGTAACATGCTGTTGTGGAATTCTTTGTTCAAGGCCTATCCACCACGACAAGGTGGTGCCACAGCGGATTGGTAAAAATTGGTTTTTAATTGTCCTTAGACCAAAAAACGTAGAAAAAGCAAAAACTGATGAAACCATCAAGAAAGGAAGTCGGCTATGACTTGCTTAAGAAAGGTTCAAAAACTTTTTATCACAAGTGTAATGTGCGATGCGAATGTCACGTCTTTTAATTAAAATCTTATGACGAGTACAGCGCCATCTACAGGTCCAATTTCGAACTTTTTTCTTTCGCAAATTCCCATTGCTTCACGTATACTTAGATTAAATATAAGGTCATTCTGATCAGTGGTTCTTTTTTTACAGCCTTTTGAAAGTACAAATTTAATTATAATCACCCTGTACTTTTTAAAAAAATTTAACTGAAGTAATTCATAGCAGATCCAGTTGAAAGATCTTGAACAAAATTGCATGCATGGTAGCAGTAAAAAAACAGGAGATGAGAGTTAATATTTATTTATTTATTTACCCTTTATTTTTATTTTTTTCTTTCGTGTGTAGATTATAATAAAAGATTTTTTTTCTTAATTTTCTTTTTTATATTTTTAGAAGATGACCGAAAAATTTTCTAGCGCAATATGAAAATGTTTTAAAATTTTTCTGAAAAATGTCTCTTTCAAGCAAAAATAAGTATGTCAAAAATTAATAGTAAAATAGTTATTTCATAGTTATATAGTTCAATAAATTTATTATAGTATATTATATTTATTAGTTATTTGTTATGTATGAATGAACATATATACACAATATTTAAGCCTGCTTTTATGATTGCATATGCTTAAAAAATATATGAAGGAGTGAAGGACAAGACAGAAATGGAAGAAAAACTGTTTTTCTTTTTAATTATTATTATTATTTAATAATATATAATATATTTGAACTCTGTACTAAAAAATTTGTACTGTAAGAAGTTTTTTTTTTTTTTTTTTTACTTGCTAGCCGGCGCTACCGGAAACATTCGGTAAACGTCGTACGACTTGAAAGCTGAAAGCTTCGTCACAACTTAATTTAAATTTGTATACATAGAACTAAAGCATATCCAGAAAAGGCTAACATATTAAAAGTAACACATTCTTTCAAATTAATTTCTTTTATAATTAGCATTGCGATTACTTTAATACAAACAATGTTGTCTAGAAAAAAGCATCAAATGAAAAATGAAAACGACGCCATCTTTCCTTCAATAGACATGCGCGGTTAGCAAACTTTCTGTTTGTAGGTAGGTTGAGTTACTCGACTTTTAATTTCTATTTTTACTCAAGTTCGGTAAGGTTGGGTTAATGGAGAATTGAATCTGAAGTTTAACTCAGACTTAAGTCTTTCACCTACATAGGTTGAGGTTGACAGAAAATTGCCCGGTTACAAGAATGATGATGGATTTTTTTACAACAGGATATAGATGCATGTATGATAGCTAACATTAAAGACAAAATATTATTTTATATTTCACTAACACATAATAAGCAGTATTGCTGTAATACAAGTATTATAGTAACTAATAACATTAGTCGTGGAGCCATCGGGAAGACGAATAACCCCTATGAACCGAGTATCTGTCTGTATAATAATTTTTTACCGAGATTGATTCGTAAGATCACCAACAACATCAAAAGATAAATGAAGTTAATTACTAGTATATATATTCAAGAAGGATTTTTTGCGATAAAAATGTGTATTAGATGAGGAAAACATATGCAGTGTGAAATTACGAATTCAATGTAGATGCTATTTTTCTATCTCAAAATTTATACTTGTTAATAATAGGAACTTATACATTCTAATACGAGCAAATCTTGTGTGTGTGGTTATATATATATATGATTAAATTTTGTATCCTACGAGTTTCGGGAACGAGAAAATCATTGGGCTAGGTGACATGTTCGAGAAAATTCGATTAGTGGGTCATTTTTGGGTCACTGTCGGTCAAGCTAATTTTATCTAACAAACGGCTCAGACTATTTAGACTAAATTTTGCATCCTATGGTTTTCGGGCACGTGAAGTCTGTTAGGCTAGGTCACATGAATTCGATTAGTGGGTCAAAAAATTAGATTAGTGGCTCGTTTTAGACATGGGTCATTATTGGTCAAGCTATTTTTATCTTAAAAAAGGCTCAGACGATTTGAACTAAATTTTGTATCCTACGGTTTTGGGGAACGAGAAAATCATTGGGCTAGGTGACATGCTCGAGAAAATCCGATTAGAGGGTCATTTTTGGGTCACTGTGGTTCAAGCTAATTTTATCTAAATAACGACTTAGACTATTTTGATTAAATTTTATATCCTCCTGGTTTCGGGCACGAGAAGACAATTGGGCTTGGTTATTTGCTCGAGAAAATTTGGTTAGTGGGTCATTTTGGTCATGGGTCATGATATTTGAACTCAAAGCTAATTTTGACCGAACATAGCTCGGTCTTCGTTGCTCGTAATATTGATTATAAGGCTCTTTATCTGCACATTTTCCATCAAGTGTCCATGATATTATTTTAAAATATTTACTTCTTTGAGTTTTAATTTTTCTCATAGATAATTTGTGATAACATTGCCCTGATTTTGGTAAAAGTTTTATTTCAAACTATTAAGTTAATTGCGTTTTACTTGTTTGTTTTGCTTTTACTTTTAACCTTTCTCCAATTTTCTTTGTTTTTTCGGACATATCTGGAACTATCTTTTATATATTTTATTACACTACATTTACAACTTCATGCAATGTTATTTCACTTACAAGAATGATGATGGATTTTTTACAACAGGATATAGATACATTTCTGATAGCCAACTTAATAACCATCATTAACGACAAAGGATCATTTTATCTTTCAATGACACATAATTACCCTCTCGTAAAGAAATAATTCTTCGAACACAAATGAAAAGGTTATTACAATAACTAATAACATTAGTCGTGGAACCATTGGCAAGACGGATACCCACAATCAACTGCGTATTTGTATGTAGTAATCTCAACGTATGAGTTTAATTCGTCAGATCACATCGGCAACATCAAAAGAAAAAAAATGCTTTAGAGATCGCCCGGAGATTACTTAATTGTGAAGCTGTACATTTGTCCGTGATTCTGATTGTCACAAAGGAAGTGGTTTTTTGTCACGAGTCCAACTTTATTTTATCTCGTATTACACGGAATTGTAGAAGATTAATGATCGGTTTGATATTTCATTATGTTGAATGACACCTTGCATGACCAATCGTGCGTATCCTCTAAGAAGCGGTTTCAAAGAAAAGAACATGATAAAAGATAATACACTGGAGAAAAAGTGTATTTCAAGAATTTCCATCCGATCATTAGATATCATTCTGTATTACCCAATCAGAGATTTAATAACTATGGTCTGTTCACAAACAATTTGTATAAGGTTTTTCATTAATCTGAATTTGTGTCATCACCACAAAGTAATTACCATTCATTCGTACATTGATGAAGGTTTAAACGATTAATTTCCTATTCTACACTGTAAAAAACGAAAAAAAAAAATCCGTGAAAAACCGGAAAATGTACTGGCAGCAAAGTTGCCGTATAATCGTATATTCTCAGTTTTTTTTTCCTTCCCACAAAACAACCGTTTTTGTATTCCCCCATTTTCAAGATGGAAATTTTTCGCTATTCAACGCGAAAATATCTGTTTTTAGAAATAAATATGAAAATTTTCCATCCGATAATTAGCTATCATTTTGTATTATCCAATCAGAGATTTAATAACTATGGTCTGTTCACAAACAATTTGTATAAGGTTTTTCATTAATCTGAATTTGTGTCATCACCACAAAGTAATTACCATCCATTCGTACATTGATGAAGGTTTAAACGATTAATTTCCTATTCTACACTGTAAAAAACGAAAAAAAAAAAATCCGTGAAAAACCGGAAAATGTACTGGCAGCAAAGTTGCCATATATTCGTATATTCTCAGTTTTGTTTTCCTTCCCACAAAACAACCGTTTTAGTATTCCCCCATTTTCAAGATGGAAATTTTCCGCTATTCAACGCGAAAATTTCTGTTTTTAGGAATAAATAAATAAATTTTCTATCCGATCATTAGGTATCATTCTGTATTACCCAATCAGGGATTTAATAACTATGTCTGTTCACAAACAATTTGTATAAGGTTTTTCATTAATCTGAATTTGTGTCATCACCACAAAGTAATTACCATTCATTCGTACATAGATGAGGGTTTAAACGATTTAATTTCCTATTCTACACTGTTAAAAAAAAAAGAGAAAAAAACCGTGAAAAAACGGAAAATGTATACTGGCAGCAAAATTGCCGTATATTCGTATATTCTCAGTTTATTTTCCCTTCCCACAAAACAACCGTTTTTGTATTCCCCCATTTTCAAGATGGAAAATTTTCGCTATTCTACACGAAAATTTCTTTTTTTTTTTAGAAATAAATATGAAAATTTTCTATCTATCATTAGCTATCATTCTGTGTTACCCAGTTAGAGATTTAATAACTATGCCTGTTCACAAACAATTTATATAAGGTTTTTCATTAATCGGAATTTGATTTAAAGATAATTTTTGTCATCACTACAAAGTAATTATCATGCATTCGTACATAGATGATAGTTTAAACGATTGAATTTCCTATCCTAAACTGTGAAAAAAAAAAAAAAAAAAAAAGTGAAAAAGCGGAAAATGTACTGGCAGCAAAGTTACCGTTTATTCTCAGTATAACACCCCCCCCCCCCCCCCCCACAAAAAAAAAAAAAAAAAAAAAAAAAAAAAAAAAAAAAAACCTTTTTTGTATGCCCCGTTTTCAAAATGGAAACTCTCCGCTATTTAATACGGAAATTTCTGTTTTTAGAAATAAATGAGGTGGTTAGAATGACAGTGGAGTAAGTCACAAATTTGAAAAATCTAGATAACCATACATTCCTTGAACGTATATTAATTTCCGTTCAGTGTGACAGTCAAATAAGTCATAGTTCACTTAGGGAGTCGCTAGAGTGCAAAACAAGTTGGATCACTTAATCCAACGGCAACACGACAAGTTTCATACAACTCTTCATTTCTCAAATTACTAAATTTTGACTTACTCCACTGTCATTCTAATCACCTTAAATATGAAGAATTTCTATCTGATCATTAGATATAATTCTGTATTACTAAATCAGGGATTTAATAACTATGTCTGTTCACAACACTGCAAAAAATTTGGCGTAAAGTTCCTGAGAAAACCTGTGGCACCTTTCTGCCACAAGTTTTCCCAGGAATTTCACCAAAGAAGTGCCAGGAAACTTACACAAGTCAGTTACACACAAAACATTTGGAACTTTACACTGATCACCGATCACTCTTTTACAATAATTTCGAAAAGATACACAAAAGTTCAAAAGTATACCCGAGAAAACTAAGGAATGTTACACACAAAACATATGGTACGTTTCACAGTTGATCAGTAAATTCCTCTTTCTCAAGTATTCCGAAAAGTTACACAACATTGTGGAAGATGTTACACCAGATTTCTCGGTATTCTCGGAACAGCAGAAATAATCCGAGAAAAGCCAGGAACATTACACAGTAAACGTCAGGAACATTACGCAGATTTTTTACAGTGAAACAATTCGCATAAGAATGTTAAATAATCTGAATTTGTTTTAAAGGTAATTTGTGTCATCACCACAAAGTAATTATCATGCGTTCGTACATAAATGATAGTTTAAACGATTTAATTTCCTATCTTACACTGTAAAAAAAAAATAAAAAAAAAATAAAAATAAATAAATAACCGTGAACAAACGGAAAATGTACTGACAACAAAGTTGCCTTACATTCTCTATTTTTTTTTCACAAAACTTCCGTTTTTGTATTGCCCTGTTTACATTATGTTTCAAGATGAAAAATTTCTGCTATTCAAGGTAGAAATTTCCGTGTTTAGAAATAAATATGAACAATAGCGCAATATTTAAAAAAAAAATCTACATAATAATTATATATACTGAGACACATTTAAGAAACGTGTATTTGTATTCCCTATTATCACAACCTTTTTTTATTGTCTTGCCTTCCTTAGGATTCGAACTCCGGAAGGTTTGGTAAGGCAAGTACGTGTCTGGGAAGTCTATGATATGACCTAGAGTCCGGTGCTCTTCTGGGTTTCCGGTTATCCGAAGCTCTTGGGGACTCAGATGCGTCCCCAAGTATCATGCGGCAGTTTCCTTAAGGGGCATCGTCACTCAGAGAAAATATCCTGTTTCGCTCTGAGAGTCTATCAGTGCTTTCCCCCTCCCTGCTGTCAAAGAGGCGTTTACCGTTAAATACCGTCCTGTATCGGCAGTCTGTTGACAGAATTTTTGTCTCTGTGGTCAGGGAAAAGTGACCCACAGCTCTCTCCCTCTTTAGAGGGAGCTGGTCTATTTTCGTTAGAGAATGCTTTTGCAGAGAATACGAGGTTCTCTTTGAGTATTTTTATGTGTGCAACCAGGGAGTTTGAAACATTCAGAATAATTTCCACTTTTATACCGGCATAAATTTATTAAATACTAGCTCTTTAGCAAATGCTAGATGGAAATAAAATTTGGCAATAAAAAATGATTCGATGTAATTTTTTGGCCAAAATGATTTAGATGTACTTCTTGCTAAAAAGCGTAAAATAAAAATATTATAAACAGTAAAATAAGTTTTATTAGACTGTTGACATATTTCATAATTTAGATGTTTTAGTTTACTTTATATTATCTTTATTGTATGTTCACCTTTATCTTTAAATTTTAAGATACATTAAATCAAATTTTTTCTGAACATTTTCCAAATTTAATTAGATAATTTGCAATAATAAAAAAATGTCTTTAGATGGCGTAAAACAACATTAATTTAGTACTGAAAAACCAATACACGTTCGATTGTAATTAATTACTTCAATGTGTATTTAAAAAAAACAAGCACAAAGTATTTTTATAGATAAAAAATTATTAGACATCATCATGTAAATGAAATGGACGGAGAGTGAAGATTTTACTAAGTCTATAAGTTGCATAATCCTTTTTCAATATAAGATATTTAAACATGTTCCATAAATTTATTAAACACATTGAAATTCGATATTTTCTTGGGATTTTTTGCCTATTTTATAAACGACTAGTGGCCCGTCCCGGCTTTGCACGGGTAAACAATGTAATTTTTTTATTACATTCGTTTTCCTGAATTCCGTGCTCCAACCTAAAACTGTTGCTGAGATATGGCGAAATAAGCTAAAACTTTCGGATCCCCCTTTAACCACCTTCTAGGGGGGGGGGGAATTTCTAAATTCACTGAAATACGTGTTTAATCATTTGTTTAGTAGATTTGTTTTCCTGAATTTCGCGCATCTACATAAAACAGCTGCTGAGATATGGCGAAATGTCCTAAAATTTTCGAAACCACCCCCTTTAAAACCCTTCGGGGGGGATTTCTAAACTCATTGAAATGCGTGTTTATTCATTTTTTAGTAGATGTGTTTTCCTGAATTTCCCGCTCCTACCTAAATCCGCTGCTGAGATATGGCGAAATGACCCGAAACTTTTGAATACACCTTTAGCCACCTTCTAGGGGGAGTTTCCAAAATCACCGAAATACGTGTTTAACCAATTTTTTAGTAGATTTGTTTTAATTAATTTTGCCCTCCTACATAAAAGCTGAGATATGGCGAAATAACCTAAAAAATTCGACCCCCCCATTTAACCACCTTCTGGGGGGAATTTCCAAAATTGCTGAAATATGTGTCTTATTCATTTTTTAGTAGATTTGTTTTCCTGATTTTCGCACCCCTATCTAAAACTGCTGCAGAGATATGACGAAATGATCTAAAACATTCGACCACCACCCTTTAACCCCCTCCGGGAGGGGAAATTCTAAAATCCCCGAAATACATGTTTAGTCATGTTTTTAGTAGATTTGTTTTCCTGATTTTTGTGCTCTTAACTAAAATTGCTGCTGAGATACGGCAAAATGACCTAAAACATTCACCCCCCCCCTTAACCCCCTCCGGGATGGGGATTTCTAAAATTGCTGAAATACATGTTTAATCATTTTTTAGTAGATCTGTTTTCCTGATTTTCGCGCTCCTACCTATAACTACTGCTGAGATATGACGAAATGACCTAAAACATTCGACCACCCCCCTTTAACCACTTCGGGGGGGGGGGGGGATTTCTAAAATCGCTGAAATACATGTTTAAACATTTTTTTAGTAGATTTGTTTTCCTGATTTTCGCACTTCTACCTATAACTGCTGCTGAGATATGACGAAATGACCTAAAACATTCGACCACCCCCCTTTAACTCCCTTCTGGGTGGAATTTCTAAAATCGCTGAAATAGGTGTTTAATCATTTTTTTAGTAGATTTGTTTTCTGGAATTTCAAGCTCCTACCTATAACTGCTGCTGAGATATGGCGAAATGTCCTAAAACATTCGACCACCCAATCATTTTTTTAGTAGATTTGTTTTCTGGAATTTCAAGCTCCTACCTATAACTGCTGCTGAGATATGGCGAAATGACCTAAAACATTCGACCACCCCCCTTTAACCCCCTTCTGGGTGGAATTTCTAAAATTGCTGAAATAGGTGCTTAATCATTTTTTTAGTAGATTTGTTTTCTGGAATTTCAAGCTCCTACCTATAACTGCTGCTGAGATATGGCAAAATGACCTAAAACATTCGACCACCCCCCTTTAACCCCATTCTGGGTGGAATTTCTAAAATCGCTGAAATAGGTGTTTAATCATTTTTTTAGTAGATTTGTTTTCCTGATTTTTGCGTTCCTCCCTATAACTGCTGCTGAGATATGACGAAATGACCTAAAACATTCGACCACCCCCCTTTAACTCCCTTCTGGGTGGAATTTCTAAAATCGCTGAAATAGGTGTTTAATCATTTTTTTAGTAGATTTGTTTTCTTGAATTTCAAGCTCCTACCTATAACTGCTGCTGAGATATGGCGAAATGTCCTAAAACATTCGACCACCCAATCATTTTTTTAGTAGATTTGTTTTCTGGAATTTCAAGCTCCTACCTATAACTGCTGCTGAGATATGACGAAATGACCTGAAACATTCGACCACCCCCATTTAACCCCCTTCTGGGTGAAATTTCTAAAATCGCTGAAATAGGTGTTTAATCATTTTTTTAGTAGATTTGTTTTCTGGAATTTCAAGCTCCTACCTATAACTGCTGCTGAGATATGGCAAAATGACCTAAAACATTCGACCACTCCCTTTAACCCCCTTCTGGGGGGAATTTCTAAAATCGCTGAAATAGGTGTTTAATCATTTTTTTAGTAAATTTGTTTTCTGGAATTTCAAGATCCTACCTATAACTGCTGCTGAGATATGGCGAAATGACCTGAAACATTCGACCACCCCCATTTAACCCCCTTCTGGGGGGAATTTCTAAAATCGCTGAAATAGGTGTTTAATCATTTTTTTAGTAGATTTGTTTTCTGGAATTTCAAGCTCCTCCGTATAACTGCTGCTGAGATATGGCGAAATGACCTAAAACATTCCACCACCCCCCTTTAACCCCCTTCGGGGGGAAATTTTCAAAAACCCTTCTCATTGCTTGCCTAGGCCATAACAGCAATCTACAGTCCAAATTGCGTGACCCTGACTTTAGTAGTTTCGGCTGGGCGTTGATGAGTCACCCAGTCAGTCAGTCAGTTACCGTTTCCTCTTTATATAATAGTATAGATAATATATAGCCATCAGTATTTCGCTTTGGATAAAATAATGACAATCTTTTGTGAAATTGTGAATGTAGTAACTTCCGCTCTTAAAAAAAGCACCAAAAAACAAAAAAGGAAATCGACGTCAGAGAATTTTAACAAAATATCTTTGATTATTGAAATTATTTCATGTATTGGCATTTATTTTAGCATTTTCATAATGAAATTAAGGTAGAGTGCAAAATGAATATAAATTATACTAAAAATACTCCAAGTGGTGTTTTCTAATAGAGCTTTATTTAGCAAGAACATAGTATGAGATTTGCAATGCTGCAAAAATGAGGCCATTACTACAATATTTGAAAATTATTATTATTATTATTTTTAGTTTTGATCATCTGTTAATAAAATTGACACTAATAAAAAATATTAAAATTTCCGAAGCTCAATACATAATACTAATTTTCAGTTAATTCTGCCATTGTCATCTATGCAATTAAATGATACAATATTCAATATATATACACTATATATGCAGCAATATATATATGATTCACCAAAAATAAAATACTAGAGTATAATACTGTTAATATATGTACATATGAGAAAATTAAAATCATTAAATAAAAATTAGTATTGCGCATGCTAAGAAACCCCCCCCCCCCCTCCCCCCATTCTTCCCACCAAAAATATCCATAACAATATTAACTGAAAGAAAAAAATAATATATTTGGCGTTGCATATTTAAATTTTCATTTTCAGAATTATGCATTTGTAAATATAGTTACAAAAACAACATATATCTATTGACTGCTTGCTCTAAAAACTTTAATTTTTTTTATCGAAGCTTTCTTACACTTTTCACACAGTTTATGAAAATTTTGTTATTTTAAACAATACAACACAACTGTTATTTTAAACAATACAACACAACAATTATTTTAAACAATACAACTGACTGCTTCCCCTAAAAACTTTATATATATATATTTCGAAACTTTGTTACACTTTTCCTTGAGTTTATGAAAATTTTGTTATTTTAAACAAGACAACACAACTGTCATTTTAAACAATAAAAAAAACTGACCGCTTTCCCCAAAAACTTAGCAAAAAACCAAGAAATTGCTGCAATTTCTATATCATTTCTGTATGTATATACTAGTCACATTCTGAATGTAAATAATATCTGAATTTTCCTTTTTTTTGTACAGGACATATAAAGAGCAGTATTTATGTAGATTGAAACTTAGCAACTAAACAAGATTTTAAAAACCATTAATTGTTCC
Source organism: Maratus michaelseni (assembly GCA_963931845.1). Classification (NCBI taxonomy): domain Eukaryota; kingdom Metazoa; phylum Arthropoda; class Arachnida; order Araneae; family Salticidae; genus Maratus; species Maratus michaelseni. The sequence goes on along the minus strand of OZ007590.1, from coordinate 340,228,427 downwards.
AAATATACCATAGTAGAGTTTTCTCATTCATTAGGAAGACTCATAGTTATCTCCCACATATTTTAGTAAATTATTATTATTATTATTAGTTTTGATCATATTTCAATAAAACTGACACTATTAAAATATATTCAAAATTCCGAATCCTCCCATTGTCATCTATTCAGTTAAAATATACAATATTCAATATAGACACAATATATATGCAGCATAATATATATTTAAAAAATTAGTAAAAAATGCATATCTTAGCAAAAATGCATGAGTAATTAAAGCAGGGTATCTATCTCAGAATTTCATGGCCTTATTTACGTAGAAGGAAAATTCTCATAATTTTCTCGTAGAAGATTTTCCTGAAAGATTACATAAAAATCAAACCAATTCATTAATCAGATATGGGGTTAAAAAAAAAAAAAAAGTTATGAAATTTTTTTTTAATTCTCCCCCGTTATACAACAATACATTGTTAACGAAATCCATTTTTATGTATTTATTCTTTTATTTTTTAATGTTTTTCATCTGTTATTAAAACATTTTTTGAAACAAAATTCATCTAGATATATCACAAAATATACTGGATACTTTTAAAGATCGCCTTTAGGTAAAAATAATTTCTAAAAAATAAATTAGTAAAATGTTCATTTATAACCTACTTTCTTAATCCTACTTCACTTATCCTATATTTCTGATGTCAATATCAGCATCCCTTTTTCTATGCACATATACAAAACGCACAACGATGAATGAAGTATCATACGAAATGTTTTTGAAAAGGAGGCTTTTTACAAAGTACACTCACATTTCGTTAAAACATGTTGTTTTAGTAATAATTGCAATTAAATAAAAATTAATGAAAAACACAACCATTAATCTCGAAGATTGCGTACGAAAGCTCCGTAGGAGTGCACAGGTATTATAGTAATAAAAGATACAAGTTACTGAGTCTATTATTAGGAAGACTTCCATCAAGGTATTTCCTTGTGCAACTCAAATACAATGTGCACAAAAAAAAAAAAAAAAAAAAAAAAAACTTAAAATTTGCTTTAATTTTTTAGTTGTTGGAGATGCATTAGACAATGTAAATTGCAGAGCTGTTCAGCTAGGAATTAAAATTATGATAATAGTCTTGCCAAGAATTTTTAAAAGGTTACACTTTTTAAAGTTTTATACATTCTTATAGGTTGTATTCGAATCACGGAAAAAAGCGCACCGGAAAAAAGCGCATCCGGAAATGTTCCAAAAGAAGAAACAATAAAGTTTCTTTTTATTTCTTATCTTACAAAACTGTACTCCACGAAATGAATCTATTACACAGACAGACCGGATTCTGAATGAAATGAATAGCTATTCAGAAATACCAATGTCCATCCTCTTAATGTCCCCTCTATTAATATATTAAGAAAAAGTCTGGAAGATTGTTTGATACACTTGTAATTTGACCTGATAAGTAGACTCAATGAGTAAGTAGATTACTCAAAATAGAACAAAAATCATAATGAAAGAGTTTCGTAAATAATTCAGTAATCAGCTTGAATTGCTACTCAAACAATAAGAAAAATGAAAATATATTCAGATTAAAAGCAAACCTAAATATGTGGTTATTTTATTGTTGAGGGTAAAAGCCATGATATACCTTACGGGGAAAAAATTTTAAATTTTGAATATCTTAATTAAAACAGTTTTTATTGTAATAACTTTGCAATTTTAGGTAGGTGGACGTTATATTGGTGCGCTTTTTTCTGGGTGTGCTTTTCTCCGGTGCGCTTTTTTCCGCCTACCAATGTATTTATGCTAAATTTCAATATCCCGCATGCAAAATTAACTGAGTTTTGATGCTATGAATTTTGTGACATTTCGAATCTTTTCATCAATAAAAACGCCAATAAGTATTTCCGGTAATAATATTTTCTAGTTTTAGTGCCAGAAAGCTCCGAAATTTCATATTAAAAAAAAGGTTCTAAATTTACGAGTTTCGAAGAGGTATTAAAAATGGAAATAAGCATACCATAAGATAAAACGATAGACCCTGGATAAATCATGATAAGAGGGCGCAAACACTAAAGGGTAGAGTCAAATGCCCTTAAAAAAAATACGTGATTTTGACGCAATTGTATATTTTTTTTTTCAAATTTGTGAATGAAAGAGTACGTTTATGTTATATCTTATTGATGGAAGCATTTCGATATTTTGTATTTTAGGGTTCAAGAACAAGCAAAGACGTCTATATAGGAAAAATTGTAGATGCGTAAATATTTATTTAATTAAATTTCCTGAAACTGTCAAGCCATGCAGTTCCTAGTTGCCGCGCGTGGCGGGGGATTTTGCCCCTAAATCAAAGTTCGTTTCGATAGATTTTCGTTTAAAAATATATAAAATCCTACAAATTAGAGAGTGTACGCTGTCGAAAATAGCGGTATATTCGCATATAATATAATTTCCATAATATTAATATATATTTATAATTATATAATTATATTAAAATATAATATATATTTTCCATAATATTATTTCTATAATATATAAATTCCATAATATTTCGCATTATGCTCAAGTAATAGTCATTTGCCAAATACAAATATACATACAATTTCCAAATAGTATATATCATAGTAATAACGCTTGACGGCAGTGTTTCAAAAAACTAAAAAATGTTATTTCATGATTGCATTATTAGTAACGAAGAGACTATATATAATTACTTTGACACAGGTGAAAAATTTTAATTCATCTTTTAATAAAAAAAAAATTTGCGAAAGAACATACAGAGGCTAGAATGGAAATTTGTGCTTAAAAAAATGTAATAAGAATAAACATAATAATAAAAATAATTATTTTTTATGTTGATGTTAAATATCATTTGATGTATTATTTCAAGTATAATAACTCGTCTACCTTATATAAATTCTAAAAGTGAATGTAATTACGCAAAACAGTAACAAATTATGTAACAAATGTTACAAATTATGTAAAACTAACTATAATGTAAACAAAGTGTTAAAAATATATTTGAAAATTATTGAAATAAACTACATAAAGATTTAAAATAATCAAATTAAAAACATGGAAATAAACTGTGCTTATGAAAAACAGAATTCTGGATAAGAAATACACTACACTAGCTTGAAAATTTCTTTCCTTTACCCCCTAATACTAACCCCTGAAACATCTCCCCTACCTAACTCATTACTCAAACCGAACAAAGAGAGCGGGGAATCCTTTCATATCGAGTGATAGATTGCCTAGATGGGGGAAAGCATCGAACTGATCAAAATAGAAATATATATTTTATTTTAATTATAGCTACTTCCCTAATAAATTAAAATAAAATATTTTTATATCAATGTATAAATCAGAAACACTAGTTTTTTCCGCGTTTTTTAAAATTTTCAAACAACCTATTAGAACTGCCAGAAATTCCAATTTACTGAGGCATAGTAATTATTTTGATCATACTCAGATTATTTCACATGAAATCAAGTATTTAAAATTATTTTTAATAAAAAATGAAAACTGGGGTAAAGAACGACAAGTTTTAAGAATTGTATGCAAAAAACAAAATTTAAAAAACTCCATTTTTTCATGAGATATCCTTAGAAAAGTGAGGAAACATATCCCCATTGGATTAACATGGAGAACGGAAAAAGGAAATTTAACTGACGAGCACCCTTAAGTACATGGCTCTGCTGTTGTAGCTACGTCGTCTCTGGTGTCTTCGGTGCAGGGAGAGTGGTGCGCAGGTGAAGGTGCTCTCCCTTGCCTGGTAGCCTCTGTCATGAAGGCGTCACACTGGTTTAGACCAGTTCCGTTTGAGGCGTGGTGCATTTAGGTTATTCAGAACCTGAACTGGCGGGACGGTCGGCCGTACGGTCTGGACAGTTTTAGCATTCAATGAGTAACGGTAAAAAGGAATTTTTTTGTTTATTACGGAAGAATGTATGATTTCCATTCAAAATGGAAAGTTTCCGTTAAAAAACAGAAATTTCTCATAAAATCACCCGTATATATAATATGCGGAATTTTTTGTACAGTGTAAGTACTGCTATATAATCCATATGGGTCGTGGTTACTACATTGTTCACAGCGTCATTGGTCACCTCATTAGTTAGCACGTTGGTAACAGATATAAAGAATTCGATGCTCAAGTTCGAGGGGTCGATACCAAACAGCCCTAATGGGATGATTGATGAAAAATAGCTTTTTAGACAACATCCAAAGATTACATAATTGGGAAGCTGTGATTCTGATTGTCACAAAAGAAATGTTTATTTATTTTTGTCAGGAGTCGACCTTTATTTTATCTTGCATTGCATGGACTGTAAGAGATTAATAATTGGTTTGATATTTCATTATGTTAAATGACACCTTGCATCAGTAATCATGCGTATCGTCTAGCAGTTCCAAAGAAGTTGATACTCTGAAAAAAAAAAGTGAATTTCGAGAATTTCTACAGATACTTGTAAAATGTCATTCTCTGCGTTACCCAACCAGAGTTCAGTAACTACTGTATTGATTTATTCACATACATTTTGTATAATATTTTTCATTAATCTGAATTTGTTTTAGAAGTAATTTCTAACATAATCATATAAAATAATCGTGATCATTCAAACATATATATGTTTTCAATAGTTTTAATTCATATTCCAAGTGCCGGTATATTACTAATTGATTGGAGCCACTCAGCTATTCTTTAATGTGCTGGGGATGAGAATAAGCATAAGAAGCTCGAAGCTGAAGTTCTCAGGTTTGATTCCATACGGCCTGAATTGTAGGTCGCAATTCACCATGATTCTGATTGTTACAAAGGAAGTGGAGTTTTGTTACGGGTCCAGCTTTATGTTATCTCGTATTACATGGAAAGTAGAAGATTAATGATTGGTTTGATATTTCATTATGTTGAATGACACTTTGCATGACCAATCATGCATATTCTCTAAGAAGCAGTTCTAAGAAATTTTATAAAAGATAATCCACTGCTAAAAAGCGTATTTCGAGAATTTCTAACACGATAGTTAAATGTCATTCTCTGAGTTACCCAATCAAAGATCTAATAACTATGACTGCGCACAAACATTTCCTACAGTATTTTTCACTTATCTGATTTTTTTTTTTTTTTTTATTCTATTGTAATATTAAAATAATCATCATCCATTCGTACATAAATGATAGTTTAAACTATTGTATTCTGATATATATACTTCTAATGTGTCACGGACACCCAGCTCATTTGTGCTCAAACAAACATAAAGTGCTCGAAGTGGATGCACGCTGGTTCGAACTCAATGAAATGATTAGATACGATTCTCCTAAAATTCTCTTCAACAAATTGCGAAATTCAAACAACTTTCTTTTCAAAAGGAAGCTCAGAAAATATTAGCTTTGTTGCAATAAGAACAAAATTGGCATCTGACTTCCCGTTTTGATAAATTGGAGTTATTTTACTTTTTACTTATTAAATAAAAAAATATTTATCGCATTTTTTGGATGTTAGCATTTTTTGTAATGTGTCCGGCCACTTAAAATATATATATATATATAATTTTGGATTTATTTTATAAATTACATATTAGTTTTCTAGATCAAGAGAGAAGTTTAATAAACTCAAAGTAGAATTTTCAGGTTCGGGTCGAATGTAACTCGATCTGCGCATTACTCTAGTTTGATTCCAGCATCTCTGAGAGCAGAAACTCTCAGCCACTGGTGGGGTTAATGCATTAAGGAATCGTGCTTTTTTTTTTTTTTTTTTTTTTTTTTACATATATATTTTGTGCGAAGTAGGACGTATATAAAAAACTCTGAAAGGCCATTATGAATAAAATTTCTTCCTAAGAGTCTTTCTTTTATATTTGAAGAAAATGAATCTAATGCAGAAAAATAATGCTAGCATGCTCATTCAAATCCATCTCTAGTACAATTATTAGCACTACAAATCTCATATAAAACTAATGTAAATCAGAGTCTTACTTTATTCTCGCTAATATCACACGATATTATGATATTAAACTCAAAATCTTGGAAAATCTTCAGAAAATTTCTTATCTAATATCAGCTAAATTTAACGGAAAGAAATGCAATGAAACCTTATTGTGTCTCTTAATTATTCCTTATCAAGTCGTCGCTTTCTATGGTTTCCACTCACTAACCTTATTGGGGAAAAAAACAAAAAAAAAAAAAAAAACAATATTTTTGAAGTATTTTTTGAGAAAAAAAAAGACAAAGAACCGAGTCATTTTAATGGTAAATGAAAATGTCAGTTATGAGATGGATGAACTACGGGTGAGTCATTGAGATTTCCGACAGCATTCAGTCTTGTCACCTTAATCACATCTGATTTATCAAAGTAATGACTGTTATGACAAGCATTTTTCTGAAAATAACATTAAAGAAATGCCACCTTCATACTGCTGTCAAAGTTTCATCCTGAATAAAAAGGGGCATAAAACTCTGTCATAAAACGCTGAATGTTATTATTTTTTATATGATGCATTGTAAGGGCCGCAGAGAGAGAGAAGTCCGTCTCCAGTAGAAATTTGAAAGTAGGACTTTAAGTTTGGTACTCGAAAATAAAATGATTGAACAATTAACTTTAACCCCTTCATTCTCGCTCCCGTCAATATCACGGGCTGAGGTGTCGTTCGTTATTTCTCGTGCCCGTCATATTTCCTGAAAAAACTTCTGAAACCAGAAAAATTTAACTGGAATGTGATTTTCACAGGCAGTGTAGACAACTTTTTTTTTTTTAATTCAGATTATTTGACTCCACCCAGTTTTTTTTTTTTTTTTTTTTTTTTTTTAGTTTTTTATTTATTTATTTATTTATTTTAATGAGTGTAATCGGTTTTATTTTCGCGTCATTTTATCTGCCGTAAACTACGGTGAATTTTTCTACATAAAGAAAGGGGTGGCAATCAAATGATCTGAATTATAAAAAAAAGTAGCCTACACTTATAGGGGGGCGGCGCTTAAGGTGTTAAGATACAGAATTCTCGCATGATGGCTTTTCTACAAATGTGAATTTGTTCTATAAAATATTGTTTTTTTGCCTTTTTAAAAAACTAATTGCATATTTTATTTAGAAACCTTATACTAATTATTCAATTTCTGCAATAAAAAGCGTAGGTACTTTTTTGATGAGTTTTTTCAAATATTAAGCGACCCTGAAGGGGTTAAAAAAGTAATACGCATTCGCTTGAAATTTAAACACATTAACAATACATATATATAATTGTAATACATTTGAATTTCAAAATACATTAAACAAGTTCTAACAACAAATCTAACATAATCTAGGTATCTAACATAAGATAGGTAATCATAAAGTGTATACAGAATACCATTAAGTTAACAAGTGCAAACATAAGATTACCAATGCGCCATTTCAGTTATCGTACGCAGCCAAAAATACTGAAAGTTGTAAAGAAAATTTATAAAATAATGATATAATATATCATATAATGTAAGAAAATTGGAATTTGGATATCAAATGAAATTAAAATGGAATTCGAAAAGAAAGGGGAATTCGAAATGAAAAAAAGACATGTGTACAACTTAATCATCAGCCTGGTAGAGCTCTACACATGTCTAAAAATAATGCAATATTCCATAAAATATACTGGCAAATATGCTAAGATCAGTATATTTCTGCCAGATATATTGCATTAATAGAAAAATACAAAGGTGAAGGAAATACAACCAAAATATTACCAGACAAAACACACTGAAATTATTAAAAGAAAAATTAAATATTAACAAATTTAATTGCGTGTGTGTGTGAGTGAGTGAGTGAGTGAGTGAGTGGAGAGAGAGAGAGAGAGAGAGAGAGAGAGAGAGAGAATATTTTAAATTTCTTAATTTTTTTTTCTCACTTAATGCATTTATGCCCTCCTTAAAATTATTTTCTTTCCGGTAGCTGAAAATTTGAATTGTTTCTACGTAGCTTCCCCGTATTAAAATTAATTCCATTTTTTTTCTAATTTTGACATAAACATAGTTTTTTATTTAACCTGGACGAGTTCTAAGATTTTTCACGCTAATTTCGGTGCCGTATTACACGATGTTTTCCCATGCGCCATTAAAGAGTTCAGGCAGGCGCTTTGATTGGTTAAGAAAGTTTGTCGCAGTCTGGAACTTCGAGGCTTTGTGTTATTGTGCCTTGATTGATAAAAGCTGATGCACCTGTTCAGAGTGAGAACTTTGTGCTGTTTTTTATCTACAAATTTCACGACACCCAATTTATCTGTAGAATGTTATTCATCATTGTGATTCTCTGAAATATTTATTTTCTACATACTCATGTTACGAACTATTAAAGCCATGTGAACTAAAATGACTTATTCTTTGTGCAAAATTTACAACTGCATCCCCATTTATTCGGCACTATAAATGTTGATGCAGCTGTACCATTTTTTTGTAGACGACGGCCCTTTCGAAATGGCGATTCTAACATCAATAATCTTACATCGAATCTACTATAAGAAGTCAACAGCACTCATGTCCTGATATATATATATATATATATATATATATATATTATATATATATATATATATATATGTGTGTGTGTGTGTGTGTGTGTGTGTGTGTGTGTGTGTGCGTATGAAAAGTCTACGTATGGCAATTTGTGGATTGAAATTCGCCAGCTTAGTCACGCTATAATCTCTCTATTGCTGATGATTTATTAGCAAAGATTTTTTTTTGTTTTAATAGTTTTCCTTTGGACTGTATAATGATATTAATATGCATGCACAATTTGTGAAACTCAAGTTCTGACTGTTAAATTTCTTTACATTGTTAGTCATTTTTACTTGAAAATGTTACGTAAAAAAAGGTGGAGCCAACTTCTTTTCAAATTTATTTCAAACATAGGCGCAAAGGTGGGCCTTCAAGAAAACCAGGTCTCAGTAATTTGTACTGACGCCACCACACCAATTCTGCGGGCCTGTCATACTTTGGATATTTTGATCGTATCAGGGACATGGCAAGAAGATATATAAGCAGTTTTATTTCAAGGATCAACTAACAAAGTGCCTAAATTTAAAATTAAAACTTACATCTTGTCGTATCCTGTGCGTCTTCATCCCAGTGTAATCCTATCCTCATCTTATCAGTGATTACATTAACAACCATGTGAATTAAAATTAACGTTAAAGGAAGTTTGTTGATTAAAATTTATATAAAAAAACTGTTCGGGTATTAATTAGAATAAGTACTTAGAAAATGACATTTTTATGTGTCGTTATGTTGTTTCAGTTTTTAGTAACTCTTTTGCTAATTAAACAAATTCAATTTATGTTCAGTTTTTAGGAACATTTAATCTTCTCCGTAGCACTTTTGTACCAGTTTTTTTTGCCGATAATTTGTCACTTGTCTCTAGCTTAATTGAGTTCGTGTTAATCACAGGCGTAAAATTTTTCTTTAAAAGAGCCGCCCATTGAATCGCCATATAAACTTCTCCCCGAGCTCAAAAATCGGCATCCCAAGCCATTTGAATCTCAAGTTCGGTCACTCACTTATCGCTTCTGATAAAATCATTACAGAACTGTTTCCTTTTTTTTTTTTTTACTTGAAACACTTTTTATTTAACATTCTCTGATTGCTCCTTCATGTTGCTTTGTATCTCACCGCTATTGTCATTCAAATTGGGCCTTTTCTCCGAGGCGCGTGAGCGAACTTTTGTTTGTTCCTTGTCAAAGTTTCCCATTTTTTCCAAGTGGGTGATTGTTATCAGGGCTTCTCTTGAACAACGGTTTAATGGGCAAAGAGGTGAAACGAGAGGATAATGCTGTCAATGAAAACATGTACAGTCTGCATGCATTAAAAAAGCATTTGAAGGAGAAGGCCAAAAGTTATGTGATAAAATTTTTCAGTGGATTGCTGTTAAATAAGCAAAAAGAAACAATAACTCATTAAAGTATTATCCTTTAAAAGGCATGATCATTGACTTTTATATTTATTTTGAAAGTATTCTATTTCTATATGATATTTTGAAATTTGAAAACTCGAATGCTTTGAGCGAATCATTAAATGAACATTCTTATAGGTAAGTTGAGCAAATAAAATTTTTCCATGCATTAAGTTTATGCTTGGGTTTCATTCTACTAAATTTATGAATTATGTCTTTAAATTTTTAGCAACACTGATCTCATATGCATTTTTGTTTATATGTAATTCAATGTGAATACCTCTTGTGAGCTGTATTTAATAAGAAATGCGAATTTTTATAATGTTTGACTAATGTACTGAAATTTTTTTAAACCAATCGAATTAATTTAAGACCTACAAAACCAAAATTTGACATCGATAATTTAACTTTTAAGTCAGTTATCCAAATAGGATACGTCTTTTTGGTGAATGATAAAAATTAAAAATATTTCTCTATATCACAGAAAGCATTATGACATGCAAAAATATATCCCGTATCTTTCGAATGAATCAACCATATTAAACCGTAAAGTATACAGCTAATTTTGTATACTTCACCAACATATTTACATAATTTCAAGATAATCGTCCATTTTTTTTAATCACAGTTATTGGAAGAAAGGTAGACAGAAATACATAGAGACCTGAAAAACTTTTCGTGTTAATACAGTAAGTCTCGACCGATATTACATCATTAATTGTATAGGCAAATTCTCTTTAATTTAGTTGTTATTTCTGAATCATGTTTACATATATCCCAGATAAACAAAGACCTAAATAAAAAAAATCGAATAAGTATTTTTGATATGTGTGATATTTTCAGAAAAGAATTCATCATGCCAACTAGACATTTAAACACCAAAGAGACGGGAGGCAGCGTCCATTTCTGTTTTGTTATTACGCGCTAGTGCATGCCATTCATTTTAAATACGTCTCTGATTGTCATTAAATGTTTTCCACAAAGGAGATTGGAATCTCCTTAGTTACTGATAACCATCGTATGTAAGGTGTAGAGAGCGATAAAATCAAATTTACATACATACTTACATACAAACATGTGGTGTTTGCTGGTGTCTAGAAGTATGAGTTAGCGATAGTAATGTTCTACGGAGACATATTTAATTTGTAGACAGCAGGGCCCGACTTAGACTATCTGGGCCCCGGGACAGGCATCGTTCTGGGACGCCCCCTTCTATCAATCCATGGAAATTGTTCGGAAATTATGTTGAAGTGACTAGTGTTAAACTTCATACCTATTGTATGTATACATAAATTTCGAACAAAATACTATTTACATCTTTATACAGGATATCACAAGAAAGATGGTCACAAGTTTAACAGATGACAGAACACTATCTTTTTTATATAGGAACATAACGACTCATGTGAGCTTTTGAAGTGTAAATGCAGATCTTTCAGACACTCTTGGTTATTTGTTATAATATAAAATTTTCTACCACATTATAAAATTTAATCTTTGTATTGCATCATCATGCATTTGGTTGATTCCATAATATGGAAAGAAAAGTGCAAGCATGCACTTATACTAATAGCAACAAATTCCAACACTTGTAATGGTGTTACTTCATTCCTCATACACTAAAGTACTTTTGTATAAAATTTTATAACATTAGTTTTCTGATGATGTAGATTGTTCCTTTTGGGGGAGGAGCGGACATGGGGCACAGGAAGCAGAGGGTGGTAGTGGAGGGCTACAATCCCTTCCTAAAACCTTTGAAAATGTAAGAATTTTGGTCACTTTTGGCCACTTTTGGCTAATTTTAACCCTTTTGCACTCTTTTAACAAAAATCCTGATTAAGCCCAAAGGGGGCCCCTCTCAAATGGGTGGCCCAGGGCAGCTACCCCGCATGTCCCTTCATAAGTCAGGCCCTGGTAGACAGAACACAAAAGAGGTACCACATTTAAATATAAAACATAAATTCATAAATTCAAACCTCACAACTGAAGCTGCATCATCATACTTCCTATAGCATAATAATAAGTTAGCATGTGCACGTGAACATTACAAAACACAATTATTAAATAACAAAACCATGGATGTGACCTCGATTTACAATGATCAATACGTCCATTACTCAACTCAAAAACATAAACAATCTCACTGGTCTCCTACGCGAGATGGCAATGATCAGTTCTCCACACAGTACTTACATCTGCTAAAGTATCTTGATCACTTACACTAGGCAACCTGTAAAACATAAACAGATTAAAAAAAAACGTCTATTTATGAGTTCTTACTGTCCACGTCATAATTGCATATAATCTGCTGAAGTACTCATAGTATTTGGATTTTCATGGTCAACAATTATTTTCATATCACATCTGTCATTAGGCTTGACACGACTCACTTCATAAGATGTTAAAAAATTAGGTATCAGTTTCATGTTAAGTTCTAAACTGAGTTTTCTGAAATGCAACTAAATCACTCTTCTTTTAAACATGTGCTTTCTCTGTTTTCTTGTCATAATATAACCTTTTCAGTTTTCTTCTTGCATTTTTGAATTATTTTTTCTTACTTCTTTACTTCTACACGGATAGTTTTTAAATGATCCACCACTGGGTTAATTTGTTCTTCCTCTAAAATTTCAAAAAAAATTTCTTCTCTGTTCCTGAATTTTCCTCCTATCAGAAGATCGAAAAGTATTTTACTAGTACTTCTTGAAATTGTAGAATTCACAGTTCTCTGAATAGCATCTACGTACTTGTAACACTTGTTTGGTTTTTCTATATTGATTAGACAATACTGGAATAACTGTAGCATGCAATCTTTCAATCTGTCCGTTACCTCTAGAAACTGCTGTGGTTATGGTAATATGTTCGATATTTTCATGCTCACATTAATATTTGAATTCTTTAGGTGGAAAAGTAGCTCTTTGATCTGAAATTCTTAGAGCTGAATTTCCGAAAATAGCCTTGATGTTACTTTAATTTTTGAGTGGCATCAGGAAAAGACGTAGGTAAAGATCACACTGCGTTAAGTTAATCAAATTTGCTAAAAGCATCAATAACCGTGAAAATGTAGTTAGAGGTTTTATTCGTAGATGGCAAAGGTCCAATGTGATCGATATAATATGCTGACAGTCGGATGTCTTTCTAAGTGGTTAACTTTTATGGGTTAACCTTATCCCTTTCGTCTCTTCTTATTTTTAAAAATACATTCAATTCGACTATTAACAGTGGGGAAAAGGGGGACACAGTGGACAAAAGCACTTCTGAAGTTTTTGTTCTCTGAAATTTACAGATTAATCCAAATAAAAAAATTCCCCAATTTTTAGCTCTTCATCCCCATTTGTTAATTTTCGCGAAGCATAATAAATAATTTATAAAAAAAAAATAGAAAGGAAGAGGAAATAGAAAAAGAGAGAGAAATTTTTTTTCAAAGTTTAAAAATTTGCCCTATTGTATCCCAGACATAGGGTACAGTAAACCATGCATAATAAAAGAGGAATTTACTGTATTAATACATATTTAAAGGGCAAAGTATTTTATTAAAAACGTTTAGCCATACTTTTCAATGCACATAAATAAAAAAAAACACTTGATTTATTTCCCATGCATACACACATTTACAAGAATTTTTGTGCTCTACAACATTATGTGCATACATAGATTTATTAAGACTTCACTTACATACTTAATTTTCAAAGAAAATTATTTAGCATGTTTTAAACAACATGTGAATAAGATAGGTTTAATCGATGCGCTTTAAAAAAAGGAGAGGTTCCGCTTATATAAATACAGACATCTTACATGCATACATGCATCTTACAACGTACAAATATTTTGTGATGCCTATGCAACAACTTACAATACATACGACATGCTACAATATATTTTAATTACATACTGTCCAAACCAATGCAACTTACATGATATACATTGCAATACAATGCATAAGTTACATAAAATACATGAAATAAATGCCTTTATTAATGAGCGTTGGGAAATTTTCCAATTGAGGAATCTTCCTTCTTCAATCAAAAATTTCTGGATTGAAATTGAGGAATCAGATTAGTGATCCAGAAATAAAGTGTACAAAAAATTGTGATAGCAATGCTTTCTCGACAACAGAAATAATAGATATACGGTCAATTTATAATATTTAGGCAATAAAAAAAATAATAAACCTACTTTTTAGCTCTGGGGCATATTTTACATACTTCTTAGATAAAGAATGACCTAAATAAAAGATTACATAAAATGTTTTTGGCAGATGTGATATTCCAGAAAATAAACCTTCATGGATATTTGACATTTAAAGCTATTTCTACCGGTGCCAAACGACATGTTTTAAAAGATTTCGATTTATGGTTTTTGTATTTTTAAATTTTAGATTAAAATAATCACAAATCATTTTAATACGTTGAAAAGTTAATTTTATACTTATTATATTAGCTTTAAAAATTACAATCAAAATGAACATAAATCAAAACTTTAAAATGTGTCACATAACACTGGTAGAAATTGTGTTAAACACCAAAGACTTGGGAAGCCGCAAGTCCATCTCTATACTTTGTGCTGTGCTACGCACTACTGCATGCCCTTTATATTCTATCTGCATGATATTTATGCCCTCTGTGCCTTATTATCATTAGATGCTTTTCATGAACAGGATTGGAATCCTGATAGCTACTGATAACCATCATTTATGTAGGGTGTGGAGACAGGTAAAATAATATTTACATACATACATACATATTACATGCATGCACGCATCTTACAGCATACATACATCTTATGATACACATTCAACAACTTACAATACATGTGATATTCAACATGCTTTAAATAAATATATACCACTTACTTGACATACATACATATTTCATGCATGCATGCATCTTACAGCATACACACATCTTATGATACACATTCAACTACTTACAATACATATGATATTCAACTTGCTATACATAAATATATACCACTTACTTACATGACATGCAATTTAAACAGCATACGTTGTATAAAATACCTACAAAAAATATCAACAATGTCAAGTTAATGAATGAAGAAGAATTTTCCAATTTAGGGCTCTTCTATAATTCCGTTTCAACAAAGAATTTATACATTGAAATTGAGTAATCGGATTTAGGATCCATATATAGATTGTGTTACATTTTTCGAAAAAAAAATGTATTCTCAAAAAAATAATCGCTACACTGCCGCTAATAATATTTAGGTAAATTTTAAGCACAATTCATCTTACTTTTTAGTGCTGTGTTTACATATTTCCAAGACAAACAAACACCAAAATTTAAGATTCCTTAAAATATCTTTGACAGGTGTGATACTTTTAGAAAAGAATTCGTCATGACAACTTGACATTTAAACACCAAAGACGTGGGAGGCGGCAAGTCCATTTCTATTTTGCGCTACGCGCTACTGCATGCCCTTCATCAGATATGTGCCTCTGATTGTCATAAGATGCTTTCCACGAACGCGATTGAGATCATCTTAGGTACTGATAACCATCGTATGTTAGGGTGTGGAGACAGGTAAAATCACACGTCTCTGGCATCATGTCTTGCATGTCCTGCAAAAAGGTGGGTTCCTCGTTCCGAGACTGACATCATAATGGTTTTAGATATGATTTGAGAAGCACCTGTTAAAGATAACTTTGTCTGAAGGTTACGGAATATCTAGTGCTCCATCTTCTCTTCCTTCATGAGGGATGTAAGAATTAAGAAGAAACAATTTCAACATTCATCTCATTAAAGCCATCGCTTGGTTTCTGTTTCTTTTGATTTATAAGTTTTGTTTCCAGTTCTAATTCCAGTTAAAATCTGCATTGTTTCTTGTAGTTAGCTACTTTTCAGTTGCGTTCTATCTTTAACTGCATCCTGTCAGTAAATTGTAACGAAATCCATAAAAAGAAAAGAGAATTAACAGCAAAATAATTATCTTACAGAAGAATATTAAAATACACATAGATCTGGCTTATCTTTGTCATCCTCATCAGTATACTTCATCAAAACTTCATGAAAAACATGAAAGAATATTTATCGAAAGAAATTGCCATATTTAATGCTTAACTGATCAACTTTGGTATAGAATATCATCATTACTGAGATTGGCATTAATTTTATCAAATTCAACAAAATGTTTGGGAAAAAAAAAAAAAAAAAAAAAAAAAACAGGTTTAAAAATATAAATAAATTATGAGAACTTCAGTATTTAAGAATGACTCGCACTGACATTTTCCTAAATAGCCAAAACTATGATAATCTATTGATTTTTTAAGAAGTTTAACCTTTTGATTACGGGATTGCAACACTGTACGTTTCACAGACTATTTTCTATTCTGCTCTTATCATTTTTTGAGAAATAACGTTTTGTCATGCACTTATACTAGTACGTTTTAAAAAAAATATCTACCACAAATATATGTATATATATATATATATATATATATATATATATATATATATATTTGTAAATTATGGTACGATTGAATGTAAAATTAGTCCGTCAGTCCTAGCCCGTAATTAAATGATTAAGTTGGGAGTGTTAAAAAGTGAATCTAATGTTTTCTAATGCAACTACCTTTTCGATTTCTTTAAAGCGTGAAAGGATGAATGAACCATTAATATAGAAAACATTTTAACACACAAAAAGTCCCTTTGCATAGAATATTGATCTTGGTCACTTCAATATATCACTTCAGTACATTAAATCTTTTTCATTTATAATCGAAATCAGATCAAGTCATTTATGAGCAGAAAATGCAACACAAAACACTACTAAGACTATTTCCATCTTAATTTTAATCTTAATATCATGTGAATTTTTCAGTCGGCTATGATAATATAAAACATCGACGGAATCTAATTAAAAGCCTTTTTATTCCTTCGAAGAAATTCTGCAATATAATTTTGAAGTACAGTGAATATTTTATTAGACAAAAATGTCCTCTTTTGAAAAAAATAAACAAAACATGACAAAATTGTCTCTTTTTATTGTAATTAAATATGTGTCAAGCTCATACATAGATAATGAAATTATTATTATTTCAAAGCTTTAGAACTCATCAATGGTTAACAGTTCCACATCGAATGTCCAAACCAGATATAGTTAAATCTTCTCTGACTGTCATGCATGCTTGTGTTTGCCAAGGGTAAGTTCTGAAAAAAGTCCTAATCTCATCCTGTGGAAGAGTGTTTCAGACATTCCTTAATTGTTACACCACATCAGTGATATTTTGGGGTGCCGGAAAAAGGCGGCCAACCATGCCCCATACATGTTTCATTGCTAGGCAATGAAGACTCTGAACAGGACAATGGTAATCCAGCGACATGCTAGAACCATAGAAATTTGACATTATCGGGTCGAAAAAGCTCTCAGGATGACATACTATTTGAAGGATTGCACAAATTGCCACAAGATGTTATCAACATATATTTGAGGGGTTAAGTTGAACGCCAGGCTACTAGGGGCAATCTGGTGCCGTAAGAGATATTACCCCCTAACTACCATATCTTTCCGAAGGCGTTGGTGCAGTCCCAGGTAGCACAAAAGTATGGGCCCATGTGGGACCATATGGGACCCATGTGGACAGATGGGGTCTAGCTGGGCCCATTTGTCCATGAGAAACCCAGGTAAATCTATGTAAATTGGTTTTGTAGCATGTGGTTCAAAGCGCACTTATCGTGTATTTATTTTATTATTAGTTGTTTACTACTTTATTAATCCATTAAATTAATCATAAAAAAACAAGAAAATGTTGAATTAATAGTATCTGTACAGCATTTGGTAAAACTATATAGATTTGCATGGATCGATATGGGTACCTATATAGATCTTAATAGAAAATCTATCAGAATCTGGGAACAACTTTTTAGCGTTACACATAGCCTTTTTTAAGTTAAATTAAAATAAAAGTTAATGATAATATAAATAATATGTAATTATTTACATAGTAATTAAATATTATCATTATATATTTAATAATGAAAATATAATATCTATGCAAATTGATTTTGTAATACGTCGTTCGGAGCGCATTTATCATGTATTTATTTTAATATCAGATGCATACTACTTTATTAATCATTAAATTAACCATAAAAACAAGAAAATGTTGAATTAATAGTATCTGTACAGTATTCAGTAAAACTACATAGATTTGCATGGATCGATATGGGCGACCTATATAGATCTTAATAGAAAATCTATCAGAATCTGGGAACAACTTTTTAGCATTACACATAGCCTTTTTTAAGTTAAATTAAAATAAAAGTTAATGATAATATAAATAATATGTAATTATTTACATTGTAATTAAATATTATCATTATATATTTAATAATGAAAATATAATATCTATGCAAATTGATTTTGTAATATGTCGTTCGGAGCGCATTTATCATGTATTTATTTTAATATCAGATGCATACTACTTTATTAATCATTAAATTAACCATAAAAACAAGAAAATGTTGAATTAATAATATCTGTACAGTATTCAGTAAAACTACACAGATTTGCATGGATCGATATGGGCGACATATATAGATCTTAATAGAAAATCTATCAGAATCTGGGAACAACTTTTTAGCATTACACATAGCCTTTTTTAAGTTAAATTAAAATAAAAGTTAATGATAATATAAATAATATGTAATTATTTACATTGTAATTAAATATTATCATTATATATTTAATAATTAAAATATAATATCTATGCAAATTGATTTTGTAATATGTCGTTCGGAGCTCATTTATCATGTATTTATTTTAATATCAGATGCATACTACTTTAATTAATCATTAAATTAACCATAAAAACAAGAAAATGTTGAATTAATAGTATCTGTACAGTATTCAGTAAAACTACATAGATTTGCATGGATCGATATGGGCGACCTATATAGATCTTAATAGAAAATCTATCAGAATCTGGGAACAACTTTTTAGCATTACACATAGCCTTTTTTAAGTTAAATTAAAATAAAAGTTAATGATAATATAAATAATATGTAATTATTTACATTGTAATTAAATATTATCATTATATATTTAATAATTAAAATATAATATCTATGCAAATTGATTTTGTAATATGTCGTTCGGAGCGCATTTATCATGTATTTATTTTAATATCAGATGCATACTACTTTATTAATCATTAAATTAACCATAAAAACAAGAAAATGTTGAATTAATAGTATCTGTACAGTATTCAGTAAAACTACATAGATTTGCATGGATCGATATGGGCGACCTATATAGATCTTAATAGAAAATCTATCAGAATCTGGGAACAACTTTTTAGCATTACACATAGCCTTTTTTAAGTTAAATTAAAATAAAAGTTAATGATAATATAAATAATATGTAATTATTTACATTGTAATTAAATATTATCATTATATATTTAATAATGAAAACATAATATCTATGCAAATTGATTTTGTAATATGTCGTTCGGAGCGCATTTATCATGTATTTATTTTAATATCAGATGCATACTACTTTATTAATCATTAAATTAACCATAAAAACAAGAAAATGTTGAATTAATAGTATCTGTACAGTATTCAGTAAAACTACATAGATTTGCATGGATCGATATGGGCGACCTATATAGATCTTAACAGAAAATCTATCAGAATCTGGGAACAACTTTTTAGCATTACACATAGCCTTTTTTAAGTTAAATTAAAATAAAAGTTAATGATAATATAAATAATATGTAATTATTTACATTGTAATTAAATATTATCATTATATATTTAATAATGAAAATATAATATCTAATGCAAATTGATTTTGTAATATGTCGTTCGGAGCGTATTTATCATGTATTTATTTTAAAATATCAGATGTATACATTTTTATTAATCCATTAAACGAACCATAAAAACAAGAAAATGTTGAATTAATAGTCTCTGTGCAGCATTTGGTAAAACTACATAGATTTGCATGGATCGATATGGGCTACCTACATAGATCTTAATAGAAAATCTATCAGAATCTAGGAACAAATTTTTAGCGTTACATAACTTTTTTAAAGTTAATTTAAAATAAAAGTTAATGATAATATACATAATATGTAATTATTTATATTGTAATTAAATATTATGATTATATATTTAATAATGATATAATATAATATTTATGCAAATTAATTTGTAATATGTCGTTCGGAACGCATTTATCATGTATTTAATTAAAAATATCAGATGTATATTACTTTAGTAATCCATTAAATGAACCATAAAAACAAGAAAATTCTGAATTAATAGTATCTGTACAGCACAAAATCTGTACAGCATTCGGTAAAACTACATAGATTTGCATGGATCGATACTGGCTACCTATATATCTGGGAACAACTTTTTAGCATTACACATAGCCTTTTTTAAGTTAATTTAAAATAAAAGTTCGTGATAATATATATGTAATTAACTATTATCATTATATATTTAATAATGATAATATAATATCTATGCAAATTGATTTTGTAATATGTCGTTCGTAGCGCATTTATCGTGTATTTATTTTAATATCATATGTGTATTCGTTAGTAATTCATTAAATTAATCGTAAAAAATTATAAAATGTCGAATTAGCCATAGAGATGTTTCAACCACGTGACTTTTTGCTTGACGACAACCGTAACAACGAAGCTGAGTGACACACAATAGGTGTTTACTAATACGTGCTGTGTGATTTTGTAAATTGAGTCGGCGTATTTCTTTAATTAATTTACAAATATTTAATCAATTTTAGTAAATAAGCTTTTAAAATTAAAATGTCTTACGCGGAAACTTTGGTTGGCGTTGAAAAAACAAGATATACACGTAAAATTCAAGCTATAGGAGTTGATCCGTATTCATTGGATTCTAAGGAATGGTCCAATAATCCAGAATGTCTACCTAATATTGTATGGGGAGATATCATCCATTACTTAGTGTATGGTGTCAGTGAATATACTATGGAACAATTCAAGGCATTTAAAAGTCTGGAGTCTTACAATCAGTTCGTTTGTGGATGGGTGAAAAAACTTTCTGTAACACAACGAAATGGATTATCCATCTTGCTTGGCAAGGTAATGTGTTGTATTTATGTATATATTATCCTTTCAGTGTAAATAATTCTGTAATCATTCATGCCTATTGTAAGTTGTTAAGCATGCACAAATATATATTTTAGTAATAAATGTATTTGGTTGTGTTAAAAAAAAACAGTAATAATTAAAAGCTGTTTTTATCTCATTCAAAAAACTAATATTTTGATTGAAACTAAACCTACCGAACGTACGGGTTTTCGGGGCCGCAGCCCCATAAATTAATTCAAAATTATATCTAATTGGTCTTTTTGCTTTAAAAACACCAAGGAAATAGAAGAAAAAGTGATGAAGTTTCAAGTTTTATTAATTTAAAACGTTTTAAAACTACCTTCTTAAATAATAACTCAAAACAGATTTTTTTTTTTTTTTTAAGCATAAAGTTTATTTGTGAAAAGAGATTGTTCATCAAAATAGACAGGTTTGTGTTACATACGATGAAAATTTTTTAATGTCTTTAAACTCTGAAATATTGGAGTATTTGGCAAGCCAAATATTCAGTCTGGTTTGCCGAATTATTACTATTTGGCTAACTGAATATTAATATTTGCTTCACCTGTGCCCTAAATATTTGGTATTCAGCTAAAATCAGTATTCTGAGCATTCCAAATATTTATATGAATATTAATAATACCATATTATACTTATATAATTTTTTCAAGTTCTACATAAAATTTTTAAAATGATTCTTTTGTTCACTATGATTTAGTTTCCGTCACTTTTCATATAAAGTTAGATATGTCAATCAAATTATTAAAAATATTTCAATACTTACAATTGCTAATCTTTAGAAATGTTTGCTTTTTTAAATTATAAAGTTAAAAAAACTAAAGTGTAGTACTGATTATAAAACAAATCTTTCAAATGTTGGGCTATCCTTGCGTATTAGCCTGCAGTCCACCATCTTGTTTTTTTTTTTTTTCTTTTTTATTAAAATTTTATTATTAAATGTAAATAAGGTAGTCAATTAACTTAAATAACATGTGTTTATAATAAGTAAATATGGATGAAAATATTATTTTGGAAATGAGAAAACAAATGTGTTTTGATTTAAAAAACAAGATGGTAGACTGCAGACTAATACACAAGCGACAAGCTGTTCCAAATGTTGTATTAAATAAGGTTAATTGTTTTTTTGACAAATTTTTCTAAATGTTGAAATTAAATTTATCATTTAACAAAGAAAATTTAAAAAAAAAGAATTCCTAGTTAAAATACATTTTGACCAGGATTGTTAAAACCGCTTTGTTTATGTTTTAAACCACCTCTGGTTAAAACCAATACAACCCAGGTTCTGTTACCAGCATTTGTGTATAGTGACACAGTCATTTGTGCAATTTTTGAAAAAAATGTTTCCTGTCTTTTTTTTTTATGGGAGGGGGATGTAAATAATAGAATTTACCACTACATGGGGGTGCATATGCTTACAGTTTTCAATGTATTGAAGAGAAGTTGAATTTCCTTTGAGAAACTCCTTTCTGAAGATGCTCAGTAAAAGCTTGGAGCTTAAATTTGCTGGTTTTGATATTAAGAGCAATAAGCCTGGTGAAAATCTCTGGTGGACAGAGCCCTTTTTAGTGAAAGGTGGCCGTTCACTAGGGAAACTTTCCTGGATCATTGCTCTGAGCAGAATTAAAAGAAACAAATACTGAAAAAATCGTCAGTGATTTTGCTACCACAGTTATGACGTCAGCAGTTAACTAAAGCAGAAGATAACCAACTTCATGCCTTTACAAACATGCCACGAGGTACAGAATTAAAAGAAAGTGAAATTCGTGAAATTTGGAGATTAAATGAAACTGGTGCTTCAGTTAATAATATTTCAAAAGTTATTAAGCGCTCTAGATGTGCAATTTCAAATGTTTTGAAAAGAGGAAATAATGGATCGGTGATTAAAAGATCTGGACGTACTCCTTGCTTATCCTCTAGAGACAGATGCCATGTGCTTTCGCTCGCTACACAGAATAAGCTTTGAATCTTTTCTTTCACTGTATGTCGAATTACGTAGGTGTCTTATAATTATGTCCACCACTGTAATATTCCAATAATTCATGAAATCAGTGTAGAATTCAGGGTAGTGATATATCAATTTTAATTTGCATGTATAAATTTCTATTCGTTTTTTAACTTTGATAAAAGATGTCTAAATTCATTTATTATATTTCAGGTTCAACATTCTCAGCGACTGAATGCAAAACCACTTGATGTGTGGGTGATTGCTGAAACTGGAGGAACTGTAAAGAGTGCCCACTGTACTTGTATTGCTGGGTTAAGTGAATCGTGTTCCCATGTTGCTGCCTTATTATTTTTCGTAGAAGATTTAGTACGCAAAATAGAGAAGAAAACTGTCACAGACTTGCCAGCATATTGGACGGCACCCAGTGGACAAACTGTGAAGTATGCAAAAGTAGAGGATATCGACTTCTCAACACCAATAAGGCAACTTAGAAAATCATTAGAGACACAAAATTCAGATACGTGCAGGACTCAAAATATTCCTGAAATGACTGACAATGAATTTATAAATTTTCTTACAGATGTAAAAGCCATAAATCCCCAAGCTGCAATACTTAATGTTGTGAAACCATTTTGTGATTCAAATGCCACTGATACTGATTACCCACTTGAATTAGCATCTTTGTTTGATGAAGCATTGTTGTCTCAGCCTCTTGGCTTTATACAAAAGAAAGCCCTGGAAATAAATATAGCAGTTTCTCCATTGCAAGCAAGTAACATCTTGAAAAACACAATTAAACAAGCTTCTTCAAGTTTATGGCATAAACATCGTGTTGGCAGAGTAACTGCATCAAAGTTTAAAGCAGTATGTAGTACTTCATTGGAAAAACCAGCATTAAGCTTAATAAAAACTATATGTTATCCTAATAGGGTTAAATTAACAACCAAAGCTATACAATGGGGATGTACACATGAGAAAACAGCATTAAAACAGTATTCGTCCATTAAAGTTAAAGAACATTTGAATTTTCAGATACATAAATCTGGGCTAATTATTAGTAGTGAGTATCCCTTTTTTGGTGCATCTCCTGATGGACTTATTAGTTGTGATTGTTGTGGAGAAGGCTGTCTGGAAATAAAATGTCCATATTGTTTAAAAGGATGTTCCAAAGAAGAAATAGAAAACAGAAGTAGCTGCTTGGAAACAGTGGGGAATGCTACATTTTTGAAACGGGATCACACGTATTTCTATCAAGTTCAAGCACAGTTGGGAATATCTGGAAGAGAATATTGTGACTTTGTAGTATGGACTGGACAGTCTGTGTTTGTAGAAAGAATTTCTATAGATGATGCATTTTGGCATATAAATGTGCAGTGTGCCAAAACTTTTTTTCATTTAGTTGTTTTGCCTGAACTAATGGGAAAATACTTTACTAGAAATAAAGAATCATTGCAAGATGCAAGGCATTTGCAGCCCATAGTTGTGCGTCTTAATAATTAATTATTTTTAGCTATAGTGTATGCTTCCATCTCTGAATTGCATTATTTATAGTTAGAGATACAATATTTTTTAATATTTTGTTTAGCCTGATATGTTTATATTTGTGTAGAAATTGTAATAAAATAATGTTCATATTAATTTGTGTTTTTCTTGTAGCAACTTTATTCACCCTTTTCATTCTCAGATTTTTATTTTACCAGGACCCGTGCGAAGCTTTCGCACAGCAATCTTTGATATTATTTCCTGGTACGCTTTAGCATTAATTTTTAATTAACCGATTTAAAAAAAAAGTCAAACAACGCATTTTAACGAAATGTGGGTGTTACTATCTCAGAAACTTGTTCAAAAACTTTTCAAATGATACCTTATTCATTGTTGTATGTTTTCTCTAGGTTGCCAAGACCCCTATACTGAAAAAAACTTGAGTTTTTTTTAATGGAAGGAGTTAAAAAAAAAAGTGTTAAAGGCATCCATTTTAAATGAAACTATGTATTTTAAATAAAAAGGTTTATATTTTAAGTGAAGTAAATGCAATACAAATGATAGCGATCGATGGGACAATAGTTGGCAATTTATCATCTGTGCCCAGCTAACATAAAAGTACTAAAAAATCATTGCACATCCATAAATAAAAACCTTTGGTTTGTATGTACAGCTCTGAGAAAAAAAAAGGATAAATCTCTCTTACTAATCCACTACAAATAACTGTAGAAAATTGAAGCCAGTACCAATCAATGGGAATAATGTTTACTTTTACTTAAATTTTTCTTATTAAAATGAACACTTCTTTTTTTTCCCAAAATGGTAATCCCCAAATCTGACGCACACAAAACACCTTTCAATTAGCCTAATTATAAATTTTTATAATGTTTTTAAGATTACATTCAGCTTTTAAGTATTTGTTACTCTCTATTATCCCGTCAACTGCTTTTCATAACAAAAAACTATCGTCGTTTTTAATTCGACATTTGCATATATTTTTTATTATGTTTTACTGATTTATTAGTTAATTAATTAAAATAACAATTGTGTCCTAAAATTCTTATATTTTATTTATTTTGATATTACAATGGCAACGTTCTCCCATTTATTGGGCGTTACAATCTGGCGATAGTTTTTTGTTATGAAAAGTGGTCGACGGGATAGTACAGAAGTACCGTACTTTTAAAAAGACGTATTTTATGTCTAAGCAAAACCATAAGTGATTGCATTTTTTTTTCATTAATAAAATTTATACATTAAGGATGGATATCAAAATTAGAGGTTTCCAAAAAATTGCATTATGATTACTGAATAATGAATATATATATTTCAAATATGAACTATCGATTACTTGAAGACACTTGCATAAATAAAATGAATGACTATATGTATGATACATAAATATTTCTTTCTGTTTCATATGTGATTATTCTCATTCATATATTCCAAAAAAGAAAAAAAAATACATTTATTAAAATTTTATTTAGATTCAATCAATAAATAAACATACAAATGAAGAATAGCAGATTATAAGTTTACAAAAACATTTCTATCATGTTAACATCATAATAAAATAAATACACAGATGCTCACAATTTCATATATGCTAAAAGTTGGATACTATATTCAGGAAGATTAATCATTTCGTATTTTTATACTCTATCAGATGCAAGTTACATTGAATCATTAACTTGAAAGCAAAAGAAAACTGTATTTCAGTAAGCCTCATTGCTGCCTTACTCAAACTGTGACCTATTAGGCATACTGCTCATATAACCAGTTTTACACGTTGGAATATCACATCAAAATACAAAATAATGTTTTCGAAAATATCAGCAGAATGATGAATCACCGTAGTTTTCTCGTTACTCAATTTCATATAATGATCCCCAATATATTTGATCGTAAGTTGCGAGGTGTGCAAAATATTGAAAAAAACTTCGGGATATCCATAATATAAATCTCGTAACCTATAAACAGTGCTTTTAATAGTAAAATCAATTCTCTGAACAAATCGTGAAAGGATGAAAAAGTAACATATTTTCCAAACATTCCATTTATATTAACAGAAAAAAATGAATGTCTAATAATGCATTATATGCAAAAGAAAAACAATATTCGTATTAAAAAAATATATAATTTTCTAAACTTAAAATTTAGGTTTTATTGCTCATCGCCGTTAAACAAATTATGTTTTTTAAGGAGAGTTTTCTTTTTGAATGTATCCTTGAAATTCGGATCTTACATGCATTATTTTCCTTTTTTATATAACATGGAAAAAATTTTGAGAGTTTTTTTTATTGTCGTTTCCCCTTCAATATTTTATAAAGATTTATGCATTATCGAAAAGAAATGCTTTTCAACCTGTTATATTGGGGAGTCAACATTCTTTAAAATATTCAATTATTTTGCTGATTTTGAAAATTTGGTAAAACATCTATTTTACAAGTATATGCATGTGTCATAATACAGCCATAAATGTAAGAACAAACATTACTTTAAATCTGTATCTTATTTTGAAAATATTCAGAGCTGACAGAATTTGAAATTATTTTATCTTTGCTAGCACTACTATCAAATAGTAAAATTCTGATAAATTACTTTTTCCGATGCTGAAGTAAATTACGAGGAAAATTTCCTTTTTGAAATGTTTGTAGCAAAAAAAAAAAAAAAAAAAAAAAAAGAATGCTACAATCATCTGCATTTAATATCATAATTATCGTTATTAATTTCACTTTTCATATTATTTAGCATCTTACGATCCGCAATTTAATTTTTTTTATATTGCATACATATTTATAGGCATATAAAAAACTTCGTTGGTTGCAGAAATTAGAAGCGTTAAATTAAACATGGTTTATGCAATGATATTCTGAAATTCTTATGAATTTCTTATTCTTGTAATTTTTTTGATAAAAAAATTCATTTCTTCAGCGGGGCGAAGCCCACTTGAACCCCACGATTGTTGTCATGTGATGAGTTTTTCTCTTTTTTCCATGCTGGTGTATCAGAATTGGATTCAAAATGCCGAGTGACAGTATTTTCTTAAATATCTTTTGCCTTTACCAAAAAATGGAAAACATCTTTCGATTACATAGCTTCTGAATTAGAACGCCTGCCAATTTTATGTGTTTCGGAACAAAAATAATCAGAAATGTGTCAGAAAGTAGCTCTTTTGGATTTGAGAACAGCTTTATAAGATACAAGTCCCCCTTAAATATGAAATTGTTATCGCATGTTACTGTTAGGAAAAGCCTAATATCTGAAACTCCTCCAACATCAATAATTGAGAAATGAAATAAAGTTTTTATGAAGGAGAAATCCACTTTCCCTCATCTTTTCAACACCAGTGATTGACCAAATTTTGAGATTTCATTTATTAGCAACGCACATAAACGCAATTCTTTTTAAAAACAATTTCACAGAAATTACCAATCAATTTTTATAAATAGAAAATCTTATTTCTGCCAAAAAGCAGAAAAGTAGCATCTCTGCATCATATTATTGCTGTGTGTAAATTTATTTTTTGAGTGAAGACCTAAAATCCATAAATCCGGGAAAGCAGTGCACTGGTCTTGAGCATTCCAAAAAAATCTGAATTCAACATTGGGCTTGAAGACCCCCGGATGTAAGCTCACGGACCCCTAGGGGTCTGCGGACCACAGTTTAAGAAAGGCTGGTCTAGACTATACAGTTCAGATTATCACTAAAATCCAAAAATTATATGTTGCAATTTGCAATAAAAGTATTTAAAAATTTTTTTTAATCCTACCTTAACATTCCATTTCATTACAATCTTTAAAACAGATTTTACATACAGAACAATTTTGATTATTCATCATACAAGGCACCAATAAATTTTGACAACTTAAGTAATTAACGAGTGGAAATTGAGTTAATACGTATTAAAAGTAATAATACGTAATCAATCATATTATTGATATAAAAACAACAGTTCACAAAATATATCAATTATTTAATGCAAAATAAAGAGAAAGAAAATTTATATTCATATAAAATTTAATTTAATGAACTTGAACTATAATGTATTTCAACTATTAAAATGTAATTTTAGCAAGTATACGTAGTGAGTCATAACTAAAAAACTTGATAAGATAAAAGGTTTGTTTAGTTTTTTAATGATTTTATTTAAACTACAAGTTTTCACACACTTTCTTAAGATGGGAAAATGTGTTATTCTAGCCAAATGTAAACTTGGGTAAAGCGTTATTTTAATCAGTAAATAAACCATAGCGTCATAAATATTTAAATAATAAAGTTGTAGAGATTATGTTTTCGTTCCATCCTTTCACCCCTAATCATTGCTCATGAACAGTTTTAATTTTTGAGCGATCATTTCATAATTTTCTACTACTTGAAAACAGGTTCAGCTGTAAACAGAAATATTTTGAACAGAATTTTATTTTAAGAAATATATGAAATGAACTAATTTATATGTCTTTGATACAAATCTGCAAAACAAAATTTTAATTAACCAATATTTTTAATAAAAAAGCAGGAAAGCCCTCTGATGCTCAGAAGGTTAAGTTTTCGTGCTTACGTGTCATAATTTGAAGATATAAAAATAAATAAATAAAATTAGTTTTAATATATGTAAATATCAGATGTACAAATGTGCTTGTAAAAGCAAAATGGTAATGTTTCAGACATATGTATCGGTATTTATTCATAATGCATACAGTAGAAGATCTTTATAACGCAAACCTTAAAACACAAGGTTGTGCGTTATATAGATCACATTTCACACATCATTAAATTTAGCTTGTAAAACAATCTCAAATATGTGTGAAACATATCAAAATACATTAGAGTATCTTTATATTGCATTCTTTATCACCAGGAGTTGTGCAGATTATAACTTTTTGCATATTATATAAATCATTCCACACACTGTTAAATTTACTTTATAAACATTGTCCAAACATACCTGTATCAAATCATAGCAATTTTTTCAGTAATTAGCTCTGAATTAAGCAGATAAAGTTAAACTAATGTATCAAATTTAGTCCTCTAGAGAATAACAATTATTTATTATGTGGGAATTCAGGTGTTTCTTAACTGAAAATTCATTGTTTACATCTGAGAAGTTGAGCGTTATATGGAGAATTGCGTTATAAAGATCTTCTAATGTATTTACTATAATTATTGTAAAGTTATATTTATTTACTTTTTTTTTTTAATACAACATAATTACTAATCAAATGACATTTGAGATGTTGACAAGTTCACTAAAGCAGATGTCACAACTACTATCTTATCTAATGCAGAAGTCTCATAGTAGGAATTGCTTGCCAAAGAAATTGGAATCTTGCCTTCAAAAATTCGATATTTTTGGCGGAGCACACCAATAATTCTTTCAACATGGATTCTCACTTTAGCAAATGATCGGGTTTCTTCAACTTCTAAACTACTTAACTGCTTTTTACCTCTTGTCGATGCTGGAATTTTTACTTCTGCACAATAGAGGTTTACAGCATCTTTTATGTTAAAGCCTCTATCTGCCAATATCAGATCATGTGGCACAAGCTTTTCTAATATGCCACTATTTTCAGTGATATAGTTATCGGTAGCTCTCCCACCAAATGCCTTGGACACAAAACAAATTGTGCCCTGAGGGCATATTCCAATTAAATACTTTATAGTATGTCTTTGTTTATAATTCGACCAAGTCTGTGCAGCAGCAAGTACATTAGACGGTTTTTCAATTTCAACTTCAAAGCAGTCAATAATAACAGTTACTTTTTTTCCGAATACTTCTTGAATTGTTGGAGGTACTTTGCACTGCAACACATCCCTTTCTGGCCAGACAATTAATTTTGACATCCGTCGAAACATTATGTTCAAACATGAATAAAAGTTTCTTGAAATCGTAGCCTGTGAAACAGAAAATCTGTATGCTAAGTCATGAAAATCCAAATTTAAACGCAATTGCATCATTGTGAACATAAACTGCTGAAATTTTGTGAGTACAGATACAGAGCACTCCTTCAAATGGGGTGCAACTAACTGAAAAACTCTCATTAACATTCGAAATGATTCTAGCCCTGTAAAATATCTCACTCTTTTATTATCACCCGTAAACATTTCTTCATTGATCTCCCTTCTTTTTAGTTCTTTCCGCAAATCACAAATATCTTCGACATAATTATCTTGTGCTTCAAACATCATATCCATTTGCTCCATTGTAAGTGAAGTCTGGGTGCTGCATGTAGCAGTTGTATCCAAACTTTCTGGAACGCCTGGAATTGCATCATCTATTTCTACACTGTCAGAGGGAGTTTGGTTATCTCCTCCTGGAATATCAGCAGGAGATGAATCTACTATTTCTGGGTCATTGACAGTTTTTTGGCTTTTTGATGCAAGAAATTGTCTATCCTTGCATCGCTGATATCGAGCTAGAGCTGGATAACTCGCACCTGGCCGTTTATATCCAAGATTGACATTTGGCACCCAATCTGGATTATTTTTATCCAATAAATCAGCTGGCCTTCCTGAAAAAAAAATAATAATATTAAAGTATAAGTCAAGATTTGCAAAGCAAAATAAATATATATATATAGTGTCTGTTTTCTATCACTCTCAATGAGTACTAATTTGTAGTCATATATTTTTATTTAAGAACATTATTTTATGAATAAAATGTGGCATAAATATTTACAATTATATTTTTGCTGGTATTAATAGCATGTAAATAACATATTTTGTGTAATTTTTCAATATTTATTCATCACAAACTGCATTTAAATTTGGCCATCCCTCCTCCCCCCCCCCCCAAAAAAAAAAAAAAATAAATAAAATAAAAATCTGATGTTAAAATAGTATTTCAAGTGAAAGAATGGCTCAATGATTCAATAATGATTAACACGTTATTAAAATTACTGTATTGAAGCCATATTTAAATATGGATATTTCCCAGAAAAATGCTTTTTATTTTTATATAAAATCTTACAATCAGGGTTGGCAAGTTTTTGACAGTATCACAGTTTTATCTGGTTATAACCATGGTTTTAATAGTCATGTCAAAAACCCCTTTTTGACAACAACAGTCAAAAACCTAAAATTGAGTCCCAAAACTGTTTCAAATTATTTTTACAACGTTAAATTTACAATTTTTCATAATTTTAGTTTTAGACACTTGCGTAAACTTTTTTGACAGTTTTAGACATTAAAGGCCACATATCCTGTATAAAACTCAAAACATGATTTTAGTTTAATAAGGTGCTTAGAAAATAGAAAACAATTGTAAGCTATAAATATAGAAAAAGAAAATAATTAAAAGTATCATTACATTAAAAATATGAACTAATCAAACTATCAAATACTTTAATTTTTAAAACTGAAGTACATGGTGAATATACTTGTATAATTTAATGTATAAAATTTCATATAAATAATATACATATTTTTATATTGTTTTAATGTTAGTCCCAGATTAATAGAATCCAAGCAAAGAAAAAAGGGGTACTTTTCGGTTAGCCGGGTGCCAGTGATAAATAGTTCTAAATAATTAAAGTGAAACTAACATAATAAAATGAAGATATATTAAATATGTGAAATTATTGAAACTAACAAACCATTTTCTTATAAGTTATTGTTTTAAAGAATGTTTAATTATATTTATTTCATATTACAATCCATTTATTTACTCAGAGAACATTTGTGTTGCAATTGTGGTTTTATATCTAAAGTACAAAAACAAACATTTAAAATCATTAAAAATCTTGATAACTTATGACCAGTCATTGAATAATGGCCACTTTAGCTTTACACAAGCTTTTTTTTTTTCTTTTAGCATAAATTAGATTGCTAAAATATTTTATAACAAACTGAACACTTAATAGTAATTAAGATATATAAATAGTACCTTGGAAAATGCATTTAATAGTATTTTCAATATTTTTAGCTATTTTTCCTAGCATGACAATTGACAAATAATTTGAACTATGATATATACTTTTATTACAACTTAATTATAGTATAACTAAATAAAAATTATTTAACATATTATAAATTATTATTTAATCAGTTTTTAGCTTAATTTAATATAAAATATCACTAGGGATTGCTAAAAATAATGTGTATAAGGTTTTTGACACTTTTCGACAGTCTTTTGACATGTCTGTCAAAAACCCAACCCCCTGCTTACAATACAAACTTTTGTTTATATCATCATACAAACTATAATAATAATAAGTTTTGTGCGAATTACTGCTGACTAAATCTACAAAATATACGATAAATCTACAAAAAACCGCCGAAAATTTTGTTTGGTGTAATATAAAAAGAAAAAATACTGTTAAACAGTAATTGAAATCATGAATAGAGTAACATTGTGTGTAGCATTTTTAGCATAACAGAGTTTTTAGAATAACTTAATACTTTATTATTTTGTTCAAATTTAAAGATGGAAGCAAGTTATTTTATAATTTATTTATCAGTGCTCAGTGGATATCCTTTAAGATAATGTGAACAGCATTTAAAATAAGAAACTTAAACAATTTCAATTTGAGAACATTTTTTAGTCCATAACCAACGTCTCTCGACCATCAGTGACTGTTTTCTTATATTAATACGTTAATAATAGAAAAATCAATATTAACTTACCTGAAATAAAATGATTTTCACAAATCCACAAGTACTTTTTCTTCGTCTCGGTAAGGTCATCTCTTTTAATGATGTCCAACCATCGTTGACGTCGAACACGAGAAAATTCTTTTTTTTCATTACTTCCTTTTGAAAGTTCAGCTGGCAAACGAAAAAAAGATTTTTTATCTCTGTCAGCTCTACTTCCACAGCCGACAATACCACAAAATCTTGGCATTTTGTATTTTAAAACTTCAAACTATCGTATGTTTAGGTTGAAAGAACGCACTTGTGTGTCACTCAGAATCACGCCAAGGTAGGAAGTAAACGCCCAGTGACGTCACTTGAAACATCTCTATAGCTGTGCAGCATTCACAGTAAAACTTGTATATTTGTGTGGATCAAGATAGGTTGTCGATATAGATCTTTATAGAAATCTGGCTGAATCTGGTGCAACTGCTTTGCGATAGCTTATATCTACTCGAGTGGCAACACAGACGGACCATGGCAATGGCGGCTGTTTAGGGAGGATCGCTGTGTTTACGTCTCAGAATTAAGGTAAGTACCAAGTACTCTGTAATGTATACTTGTTTTAACTGTTTTTTTTAAATCTTTTATGCATACAATTTATATTTGTATCTACAAGTTTTAAAGCTAACTTAATCCGTATTTAAATCTGCGATCCGAGCGTTTTGTTTTTGACGACATTTATCAATTTTTCCGTAAGATGCCATGTCGTTATTAAATATGAAGGTTTTGTTCAGGTAGTTAAAAGTAAAATAATACATTCATTTCCGTTTTAAAATTTATTTTAATAGAGTAATCTATTTCCGTATGCGATGTTAAGTTCTTGTTTGACACTAAATTTATTATTAAGGAACTTTTTATAATTATATAGCAACCATTTATATTTTGTTCTAATGTATTATATGGTGCATATTTTGCTGAAGAAACAAACTTAAATATGCCTTATTAAGCATATTTGGGCAATTTTTAGAATACTTATATGTATGTATTACTTAAATTCAAAGAAGGCAGCGTAGGTTCAGGGCTTTACAAATTTGATAAAATCTGGTAGCCAGCAAAAAGTTCTAGTTGCCAGTAAAAATAACCCCTTCCCCGTCATTGATTTTTTTAAAAAAAGGGTTTTTTATGAATTAATTGAGAGAAAAAAAGAAGCATAGTTTAGAATTATTATTGTGCTGTCCTTTAAAAAAAAAAAAAAAAAACCCACAGTGAAATGTTTCTTTAAAAAAAAAAAAAAAAAAAAAACACACCCTTACTACATCAAATATTTTACTAAAGTCAATGTT
Source organism: Maratus michaelseni (assembly GCA_963931845.1). NCBI lineage: Eukaryota > Metazoa > Arthropoda > Arachnida > Araneae > Salticidae > Maratus > Maratus michaelseni. Next base: position 340,194,057 of record OZ007590.1, on the reverse strand, counting down.
TTTTGTTTTGTTCTGTTTTTATGCACTTTTTAGAATATTAAAAATAGTTAAAAATACCTAAGGAGTGCTTATTTAGTTTTAAAATAAATGAAAATAACAATTGCAGAATTCTGGCAAAACATGAGCGCTTCATATTCACAGATTTTCTTTTATAATAAAACTTTAGAATGATCTACATAATTTTTGGTACTTTTCGGTTAGCCGGGCGCCAGTGATATATGCACATATATAAATACATATATACATACATATATATATGTATGTATATGTGTATGTATATATATTTATATGTAGATATGTGTATATATATATATGTGTTTGTGTGTATATAACATGTATGTATATCACTGGCACCCGGCTAACCAAAAAGTACCTAATTTTTTTATGTTAAACCATTAATATGTAATAAAATGCTTCGTTTTCAGCTGATTATGTCAGGTGCAGGGTTGGCATTTTTGCCAGGACAGTGGCAAAAACTGGAAAAAACCAGGGCAAAAATGGAAAAAAATGGCAAATTCTTATTGGTCTCTAATGTGTGATCTATAAATTAAAAAGGATCATAATGGTATAAATAATTGGATATTAGATTTAATAACATACCATTTAATATTTTTATTTTAATTTGCTAATTAATAAACATAATTAAAATAATTTTGTATATTTTAAATGTTTATAAAATAGGTGGGATTCAGTCTAATAGGAACTTAAGAACCAAATTAAAAACCAGATATCTATCTTTTTTTTCCCTTAACTACAGCATTTTGTCAGTCATCATATTTATTATTTCTACTGCCAACATTCTTTTATCTAAGCAAATACAAAACACAGAACAATAAATTATATACCATATAAAAGGATTTTGAACAAGTTTCTGACATAGTACACTTACATTTTGTTAAAACATGTTTCCTTATTAAAAATTGTGGTTAATTAAAAATTAAATTGGCATTGTTTTCTTAAATGAAAAGATAGATTTTCTCAAATTAGTGTTTTCACAAAAATTATCAATTTATAAAAAAAAATAATAGTACAAACATGGCATATGTAATAAGAGTACATTATTTACGTAATATATAATATGTAGAATACGTAAGTACAACTGCGGATTATGGAGGATTATTCGAGCTAAAAGAGAGAAACTTCCCCAATTCATATTTTGCAGAAAAAGTGATTAGTAGTGTCAATGCGTATAATTGGTGGAGAAGTATCGAAAAAACTTGTGAGATTTCAAAAGACTTCTGCTCATTAGTTGCACATCTTGAAATATGTCCAGCAAGTAGTGCTGCTATTGAAAGATTTTTTTCGAATTTTTCATTTGTGCAAACTAAAATTCGAAATAGATTTTCTACAAATACTTTTTCTAAACTAGTTTATTGTTATGAAATGTTAAAACAGCAATAATTAGGTTGTGGTGGAGATATCACTGAATTACATGAAATTTAATAGTGTTCTGCTTTACATATAATTTTATATAAATTGAATTTAGAATATAATTGTTTATTTGAATTTCTAACACATATAAACATAAATGCTTTACACATTTAGAGCCTGCACAATGTGAATAATCAATAATATTATGCGTATAATCAATAATAATTATTGTATAAACATGAATAAATAATTAAGTTTTCTATTTATTTATATAAAATAAGTATTTTTTTCATTTATAATTTTGTTATACTTTTGTTTGTGTTTAACGTTTTGTTTGTTCATTTATAATTTTTGTTATAAGTTAGTATTCTTTCATAAAAAGGATAATTATATTTATTTAACTTCAAAAATAGTGCTTAGAGTTAAAAAATAAATTTAGAATATTGACTTTTAACTACGTATTAAGTTTCTTTTTTCTTTCATGAAATATTTCTTTCTCTTTTTCTGGGGAAAAAAACTAAATGGACATAGTGTATTTTTGCCACCATTTTTGGCAAACACCTATTTTTGCCACCACTTTGGCGAAAACCTATTTTTGCCAGGACGGTTTTAACCAGGTTTTTTCAATTAAATATTTTCGTAGTCTTAGAAAACATTTTAAATTGAATTTCTTTAAAATGATTTTAAGCTAAATTTAAATATTTCAAAGTGCATCAAATTTTAATGAACATCAATGACTGACTGGCGGCTAGCCAAAGATAAATCTGTGGCTGGAAAATTAGATTCTGCAGAGATTGAATTCGGGCTGAATTATTAACTCTAAAATTAGATTCTGCAGAAATTTTTTTACTTTCGAATGGCAACTCACAACTCACAAACATAGCCAAAGCTGCCGCCACATATCTTAGCAGACTATCAAACATAAACATGTGCAACTCGCTTCAAAGTGGTACTTAGTGTGGCCAGTACGTTTGTTCTATTGAACTTTATAGTTATTCTTCATTTCTTTTTTTAATTTAAAATTAATTTTAAATAGATTGTGATGAGTCTGCATTTACAATGTAAGCACAGCCAAGCTGAAATCAAACATCAATAATTGCAGTTTTTGTCAAGCCTTAAAATAAGCATGGAAATGGAAATATTGATCCCATTTCTAAAAATATTGAAGGCGGATTCCTCTAAATTGACTGTTTCCTGGAGAGAGGAAACTTTTAAAGTTTTAGATAATTCTTCTAAGCCTGCTCTCTGAGAAAATTCTAAAATGCCTGTTTCAATGTTGCATTTTTTTTAACCAAAATAATTATTCGTTATTAATATTAATTAATTTTTAATATAAATCATAATTATTTTAAACTACTGTTTTTAATTCATAGCATCAAAATAATATCACGCGTAATTTCATTAAACATTAAAATAATTTGCAGAAAGTTTTTGGCTTTATACAAGTCTGCTGAGCACCAGTGATATATAATTTAATTTATATATGTATGTATATAAATATGTGTGTGTATACATATTATGTAATATCACTAGTGTCCAGCAAACGTAAAAGTACTAATATTTGTTTTTATGGTACTTCTCTATTATCCCGTCGACCACTTTTCATAACAAAAAACTATCGCCAAACTGTAACGCTAAATAAACGGGAGAACTTTGCCATTGTAATATCAAAATAAATAAATAAATAAAATGTTGAATTAAAAACCACTTGATGACATAACAAACACGTATAATGCTTCTGAATCAAGTAAATGGGACTGCATTTTTGGTGTTTAATCTTACAGTTTGGCGATAGTTTTTTGTTATGAAAAGTGGTCGACGGGATAATAGAGAAGTATTGTTTTTATTTATAAAATAATTCCTTCTAATACAAATTTATTTTATATGAATTTGATACTGTATTTTTAAATATGGATTATTTTTAATTAAGTATACTAAATATTTGTTTACTATTTTCATATTATTGCTATTATTATTAAATTTATATTATATTCTTTTGTGGATTTCAAACAGAATTTGCACTTTTGATAATTTTAAAAATAACTGCTAAATCTTTTGGCTTGTATTGGATTTTTTCCCCCAATCTCTTACAACTGCTGATTCACTGTTATGGAAATGGAAATGCAATGATTATGATTTAAAGAGTCTAAAATAGTTCACATTTCACATTAGTGCACCAAAGGTAAAGAGATGGAGGAGGGGGGGGGGGAATTATTAAGAAAGTTAAACACTAAACATTCATTAAAAAAATAAGAAATGCCATGATGTTTAAAAACCAATATAAAGAAAAGCACAAATTAGAAAGAATTCAGCTTACTGCTATTTCAAGGATATATTAAAAGACAGTAAAAAAATATATATAGTATATATATATATCTTCCTCAATTGGGAGTCTTTTAGAGCTGTAAAAGTTGTATGCAAAATTATTACTAACCTTTTGGGCTTTTTTTTTTTTTTTTTTTTTTTGTTTTTGAATGTGACATGTTTTCAGTACAAAATATTTTCACGCACATTAAACAACAATTATTTTTGTTTTCTCTTTTTTATGAATAATAATTATCCAAAGCTCATAACTTCATCCAGGAAAAAAAAAAACTGTGTCGGGCCTCTAAATTTTACAATGATTATCTGTCAAATGAAAAACAAAAAAGACCCCAAATTTAATGCTGTTGTGAAAGTGTAATATATTTGCATTAAAAAGCTAACATTACATATTAAAACGTAAAATTTCAGCTACAGTGATATTAAAGTAGCCAAGATCAAGGCTAAGCTATCGTATTCGCCCATGGTCTGCCATCTTGTTTTTTAAATCAAAACATATTAAACTTTTATTATTGAATATTAATAAATTAGGGTACTTTTCGGTTAGCCGGGCGCCAGTGATATATACACACACACACACATATCTACATATACATATATATTACATACACATATATCTATGTATGTATGTATGTATGTATATATATATATACACACATATATATTTATATATGTACCTATATCACTGGCGCCCAGCTAACCGAGAAGTACCTAAATTAGACAGTAAATTAAAATAATATGTTTATAATAAGTAAATAGGGATGAAAATTATTTTGGAAATGAGAATCAAACCATGTTTTGATTAAAAAATTTTTTAAGCAATCCCGCTTGTTTACATTGTGTTATGATCACTCTATATTAAAATAGACTGATTCATTTTTCCAATTGCTTATTTTATGTGCCTTTGTCTCCTATGGCACTGACACTTCAACAATTATGTAATGTAAATTATCCCCAATTTAAATTTTTGGGCTATGATGTCATACACTCACGCACAGTTTTTTTTTTTTTAAATCGGTTATAAAAAGGGAAAAAGTCGCCAAATTTAGGAGATTTTTTCCCATAATGGCAACCTAGCTATTGTGTTAAATTATTGGTTTGGCGCAGGCTTGAAAATCACGCCAATCAAAAAGTCACCAAACATCGGTGCATGAGTGTAACGCATCTGTTCCAATTTTTGTTACAGTAATTCCTCCAGTAAGTTATAACTTTATCCTCTAAGTTAACTATTACTTCTTTTCCTGCAGTTATAAGAAAATATAAGGAAACATATAATTTTGTAATTCAGTCTATCACAACTTTGTCTGTGCATATTAGTTAAATGATAATTAAAACCATGTTTAAAAAACAAGATGGCAGACAGCGAGCGAATATGATAGCTGTTCCAAGACCAAAATAAAGAATAAACACTTTTTAATTTTTATTTTAACACTGAATATGAAGTTTTGAAATATGTTTAATGGATAGTATAAGGAGCATTCAGTTATATATTCAGGGCATGTTTAGGGAGATTCCCCCTAAGGAAAGCTTCTGGATTTTATAGTTTTTGATGGTTTAGATGTGTAAAGTAAACTGACACACATATATATATATAATATATAATCATCTTTTGAAGATAATTAATTTTAATTATAAATAACAATGCTTTTGTTAGTGTAAATATTTTTTGTTTTAATAATTTTTATTTTAAATATTTAAAATTTATAAAATAGTTTTCATCTTAAACTGTTTAAGAAAACAAACAACCAGATATAGTATGGAAAATGATGCAGGTTTGTTTTAGACAGGTATTTTAGAAATTATTTTGGAAAATATCAGTTTCATCATCTAAAAATTAAAAGTAATTCATTCAAATCAAACTTATGTAGTTTGGGAAACAAAATCTGTAAATAAACGGGGTAATTTTACTAATCAGATAATCAGACCAGGGCCCGATTAGCAAGTTTTTGTGCCCAGGGCACTTTCAATTTTTCGTGCCCCCATAGATTGGATGGTTTACTGATACTAGTTTTTTAGTCTACTTATTCGAAAAGTGTTAACTAAAAAAATTAACGTTTTCTGGAAAATTGAAAAACAGTTCCAAGAATAAAAATAAAATATTATTTCTATTATTTATTGAAATGTGCTTTTAACCATAGATTGAGATATATTTATGTCATTTCATCGTATTAATATCTCAAACATCACATATTTTCAGTTGTGTCACTTTTCGAATAAATGTGCAATATGATACAATTGAATGACTTGATAAATACAGTACATCATTTACTATAAAATAATGATAGGAAGTCTACTTATTGATATTAAATGATACTGTTACTGATATTAAAGTACTGTTATTGATATTAAATGATAAAATGAAACTGAGTGCAAACAAAAGTCCTAAAAGTATTAAAACAACTTCTATTTTAAATTCTAATTTCATGCCCCTCAGAAATTTCGTGCCCAGGGCGTGGGCCCCGGGTGCCCGTGCGATAGTCAGGGCCTGCATCAGACGTTGTGCTTAAATAGCTGAAAGTCCGATGTCCAGCTATTTTCTTGACAAATTTTCTGATTAGTAAAATTTTAAGCTTACATGCATGAAACTTGCAGGCATGTTTATTAAAGTTACTTGTAATTTATTATTATTTTTTGTTAATTAAATACATCGTGAGTTATGAATGATTTTTGTCTCATGATCACAGTTTTTTTTTTCTCCTGCACTGTTGCATTCAGAAATTTTGTTTGAAACATCAACTTTGATAGCATGTTCTAAAAGATTTTCTGTCTTTACTGAAAAATAGAAAATCTTTTTGATTGCATACTTTCTGAAGTATCTGCCAATTTCATGCATTGGCAAACCAAATTGAATCCAAAATTGTCTGACAGGAAAAAATTATTTAATTCAAATTTTTTTTTAAATAGTTATTGTTAGGACCTAGGTACATGATGGACCTAGGTACACAAGTCTCCCCTACTTAATTTTAAAGAAGGGGACATAAGGTGTATGTAATAGTGATTAAAATGCAATTTTAAATACTATTTTCTCAACTTTTTTTTTTTGCTTGAGCAAATTGAAAATATTCTGAGCAATTTAATTTTTGTTGAAATTTTAGAAAGTTTTATACAATGCAGCAGTGCTTGAAATTCAATTTCCCCTATTAGGGGAATCTCCCTCCCAACATTTTTAAATGGGAGGTGGGGGGGTTGAACTTGTTTGGGAGGGAGAAAAAAACCCACTATTGTTTTGCATGCTATTTAAAATACATTAATACAGATATGACAGAATACCATTGAAAAAATTTAAATCAGTGACTCAGAATAATTACTCAAAATATTTATTTTTAAAAAAGGAAGAAAGTCAACCTTTACATATACAACAACTATTTTAAACTTTCATCAAATGTTATGGGCCCTTAAACCCCTGACTGCCGAGCAAAAGGGTAAATTTGTAATGTTATTTTCTCTGCAATTTTCTAAAAATGCTAAAAAAAGAGAAATTTTCAAACTTGATATAAAAAACTTAATTATGTGTATGAGTTTGTACCCTTGAGTTTTAAAACTGCTTTATATTTGTGGCATATTCTGCAGCATAGTGAATGGATATATCAGTTCACGACGGTGAGAAGGTTAAGAATTGGATTACTAAATGAATTTCTGAATTTAGATTTTCTTCAATTTATGGTGCTGAAGCCTGTTTCACAAGGTACCCTTAGGGAAAAAAATTGTGAATTTCGTCAGTCGGTCGAGGGAAAAGAATTGTGAAATTCTTCGATTGCTCATGAGAAAAAAAATGCTAAATTATCAGTCAGCTGTGGAAAAAAACAATGCAAAATTTTATAGTCGGGCAAGAGGTAAAAAATTGTGAATGTCATTTTTCTGTTGCCAGACGAATGCGGGGAAATTTGTTAATCTGTTGCAGAAAAAATCATGAAATTTGTCTGTTAGTCATGGTGAAAAATTGCAAAATTTGTCGATTGGTCGTGTTAAAATATTGCAAAATTTGTCAGTCGATCGCAGGAAAAAATTACGAATTTCATCAATCTGTCACAAGAAGAAACTGTGAAATTCGCCAATTGGTTGTAGGGAAATGTTGCAAAATTCATTAATCAGTCACAGGGAAAAAAATTAATAAAATAAAATTTCTGTTGTACATAACACAGGAAAAAAAATTTAGAATTTCATTGGTCTGTCACAAGAAGAAACCATGAAATTCCCCAATCAATCATAAAAAAATCGAGAAAATTGTTAGTTGGTTGCGGTAAAAAAATTGTGAAATTTGTTGATCTGTCCCATGGAAAAATCACGAAATTTGTCGATTGGTCATAGAAGAAGAAAAAAAAAAAAAAATAAATAAATAAAAATATCGATTGGTTGCGAGGAAAAAAAAATTTGCAAACTTCATCGGTCAATCGTACAGTGTTCATACGCTTTTACCACAATTTTTAATAGAATTTTTCGCCTTATTTAAATGCAGTAAAGTATTACAAATCCTGCAACTAAACGAGGCGTCTACAATTTCTGCTATTTAAATATTAAATACAAAAATTCTATAAAAAATTGTGGTAAAAGCGTACAAATTCTGTCGTAGGAAAATATTGCATAATTTGTCAGTCGGTCGCGGGACTTTATTGTCGTTTCATAAAGTAAAATTCTCCGGAAAATTTTGATTTTTTTCGGTGTGGAGTCTCCTGTCCACAATATACTTTCATGCAGGATTTGAAAATTTTGTGTGTGAATTCTGCCACCCCGCTCTGAATTTCAAGCCCTGCAATGATATGTATGTTAGCATAAAACTAATCCATAATTTTAATTTTATTTTTTAAAAATTTTGTAAATTTGAAATATTTATAGATTTGTTGACTCTAAAGCTCGTACAGAGATGCTTATGAAATTTCTTGTAACTTGACTTATGCATTTGTAGTTGTGCAATAAACTAAAAGTTAAATTTTGCATTGAATTTTTGATTTTGTATAGTTATTAAGAAAAAAAATTCTTTTACTGAAAATGCTGATATTTTCAACAAATTCAACATATTTCAGCAATTTTCAAAATTTTCAGTTTACTGCACAAAACAGATCCAGAACATGTATTTAAAATGAAATTAAAATATTTTAAATTTAAAAGAATTGATAGTTCTTTTTTTATTATTTAATTTAACAGATTTAACACCAAGTAACAGCAACTTTAGCAGATTGTTAATTTGGAGTCCATTTTTAAAGATGATGCTGAACGATGAGATGCTAAAGATGATTAATGTAAGTATGTTTTGTTGTTTTTATTATATTGGAATACGTGTTAGGAATTCAATATACTCTAAAAATATCATACAAACCAGTACTTACGCATATACTTATCTAAAAATGTTTGAATTACTCTTTATTTGTATTAACTTTTTATATTCAAATACTTTTTGTGATTTTGTTTTTTCATTAATACCTCCAAGTTAACATTTTTTGTCATTAGATAATTCCACAATGAAGGACAAACTGGTATTGAAATGCTGTAACTGGCTCCAAATTTTTTAATCTGCACTTATTCAACTTCATATTGTAAATTCTTTATCAAATTCTTAAATAATTTCCCCAAACGAGAAAATTCTTTTACAACTTGACCAAAATCTTAAAGATCATGTTATTACTTGCTGAAAAATATTTACATTTTTAAAAATGAAAATATTTTATTCTAAATATTGAATATATATATTATAGGACAAAATTAGCAATTTGCCAGTCTGCGAGTAATACTGAAAATTTAACGATTGACTTTATTGCTACCACTGGCCGAACTTAATAGTCACACTTGCCAGTTGTGAAGATTGAATGGAACATGTGATTTTTTTCTGCTGTCGCTCGACAAATTTTGAAACAATTTGCGAAGGTTTTCCTGAAACTATTTGGCAAATTTAGCAAAATTTTTTTTCCACCCATTTGACAAATTTTGCATTTTTTTTCTCAAAACCATTTGACGATATTCGCAGTTTTTTTACTCGAGACCATTTGACAAATATAGTGTTTTTTCTGCTATCGATTGACAAATTTTTAGAAATTTTTTCTGCGATCGTTTCACGAATTGCACACTTTTTTAGCTGTGGTTCGACGAATTACGAATTCTGTTCCATGATTGTTAGACTAATTTCGCGATTTTTTCCCCCCATATCATTTGACGAATTTCACACTTTTTCCCCAAGAGACTGACGAATTTCTTTAATTTTTTCATAATAGTTTGAAGGAACTTTGTTTCCCGCAATAATTTTGTGAAATTCGCTATAATTTTTGTGATTGATTGACAAAATCTGCTTTTTATTTTTGCGATTCCTTGACAAAATTAGTGTTTTTTTTTTTTGCAGTTGTTTGACAAATTTTGTGATTTTTCCCACTATTGATTGATGAATTTTACAATTTATTTCCTGGGACAATTTCCTAATTTCTTTCCTCAGACCATTTGACGAATATAGAGATTTCTTTCCAGACACAATTTGACCAATTTTGCTATTTATTCTGCAATTGTTTGACAAATTTCGTTTTTGTTTTTTTTCCTGAGACCATGTAACGAATTTTGTGATTTATTTTATTAAGGATTTGTAAATTTGTTATTGGCCAGTGCTTAAAAAAATTGGCCATTGAAAACAATATTAATTTTGACCTAATAAATATATATATATATATATATATATATATATAAAACTCATTGTAAAATTAAACAATTATATTAGGGGTGCACAACCTTTTTAAGCGAAGGGCCACTTACAAAAATGACTGGGTTGTCGAGGGCCACCATCAGAAAACTTTTGTTTCGAGGAGGTGTGGTGGGCGGGGGGGCAGGAGAGATCAGATTAAAAAAACATAAATTTCGGAAGGGTAGATTTAGCACCCTAGGTTCCTTCCTTCCAGTCAACTTATTCAGTTCTGTTGGCAATGATTAATGATATATCAACAGTTTGTTTGTATTTATACAAGAGATATAGCTAAGATTATTTTCAAAGAGTGAAAATACTCCTTGACTTTATTTGAAGGAATAAATTTAGCTTTAAAGATTACCAGTGCCGAAAAAAAATTCTGCTTTCATCAATGAAGGAGGGGAGGGGGGAGGTCAGCCTAAAAGTTCATAAAAATGCTAATTTTAAAAGGAGGGTTAGCTCCCTATACTCAACCACCTCCTTAGTCAGCATAACCCAATTCAGTTGGAAAGGATGGAAAAAACTTGCATTTTTTTCCCATGCGCGACTGACAATATTCATAGTTTTTTCCTAGTGATTGACGAAATTCACGATATTTACTGCATACGATCGACGAAATTTACGATTTATACGCACCTGATCAGCAAAATTCGCGATTTATATGCATCCTATCGGCGAAATTCATGATTTTTACGGGCCCGATCGGCACAATTCGCGATTTTTACGCATACGATCGACGAAGTTTACGATTTATACGCACCGGATCGGCAAAATTCGCAATTTATACGCACTCTATCGGCAAAATTCGCAATTTTTACGGGCCCTATCAGCAAAATTTACGATTTTTACGCAGGCGATAGGCAAAATCCACGATTTTTACGCAGGAGATTTGCAAAATTTACGATTTATACGCACTTTATCGGCGAAATTCATGATTTTTACGCATCTGATCGGCGGAATTCGCGATTTTTACGCACCTAATCGGCAAAATTTGCGATTTTTACGCGTCCGATCGGCAAAATTTGCGATTTTTACGAGCCCGATCGGCAAAATTTGCGATTTTTACGAGCCCGATCGGCAAAATTTGCGATTTTTACGTGTACGATCGACGAAATTTACGATTTATACGCACCTGATTTGCAAAATTCGCGATTTATATGCACCCTATCGGCAGAATTCGCGAGTTTTACGGGCCCGATCGGCAAAATTCACGATTTTTACGCAGGCGATCGGCAAAATTCACGATTTTTACGCAGGCGATCGGCGAAATTTACGATTCATACGCACCCGATCGGCAAAATTCGTGATTTATATGCACTCGATCGGCAAAATTTGCGATTTTTACGCATACGATCGACGAAATTTACTATTTATACGCACCTGATCGGTAAAATTCACGATTTATACACACCCTATCGGCAGAATTCGCAATTTATACGCACCTGATCGGCAAAATTCGCGATTTATACGCACCCTATCGGCAGAATTCGCGATTTTTACGGGCCCGATCGGCAAAATTCACGATTTTTACGCGGGCGATCGGCAAAATTCACGATTTTTACGCAGGCGATCAGCGAAATTTACGATTTATACGCAACCGATCGGCATAATTCGCGATTTATATGCACTCGATTGGTAAAATTAATGATTTTTACGCACCCGATGGGCGAAATTTGGCAAAATTCGCGATTTTTACGCACCTGAACGGCAAAATTCGTGATTTTTTCACGTCCGATCGGTGAAATTGATCCGCGGGCCACAGGTTGTGCACCCCTAAATTATATATTTAAAATGAAATCACATATGTGAAATAAATATATTCAATAACTGAAATTAAACCAAACTGCATTCTGATCAGATTTTTCAGATAATTTAGGAAGTTCTTTTATCTTTATTTTTTCAAGTAATTGATGTCTGATAAAAGTACAAAAAGTGGATTTATTTCTTTAGGAGTTCATGGGATTCAAAATAACATCCAAATTGTAAAATTGTGGCAAAAATTTCAAGGCAATTCAAAATACAGGGTGGTCATAAAAAACTTTGCCGATATATATGGAGCTTTAGCGGCCGGTTCATTCAACCGATCAAGGTGAGATTTCAGATATAGTTATTCAGAGGTATGAGCTCAGGATTCTGTGAAGGGCAACAAAGTGGTGGTTACGGTTATAGGTACAGAAACTCGAAATTTTCCAATGGCAACGCCCATTTTTTTTCAGCGCATGCGAAAACCCTGAAGAGCGTTGGGACCGTACATGTATCGCAAGAAACAGACTCTTTATGCAAGCACAAAAAACAGCTCTGCAAACGCTCCCCCCCCCCCCCCCAAAAAAAAAAAAAAAAAAAAAAAAAAAAAAACGATCGGGACATACAGAGGAAATTTGCATATGACACAGGGTCAGTACACCAATCACTGATTACAACACAGATTGGAGAAAAGAAAACTTATTTTGATTACACATTTTCCACATGGGTGCCATCAAATGCAATTACACATTGCATGCAGGTTACTGTGGACAATACAGCCGAATGTAACATCACATGAGGGATGTTTGCAATCTCACGTTTGATAGAATCTTTCAAATCCGGCAAAGTTTGCAGATTGCACATGTACACTCTAGATTTGAGATAGCCCCAGAACCAGAAATCCGTAGGAATGAGGTCGGGGGATTGCGGAGGCCACGGAAATGGAAAATGGTGTGAGATTTCACTGTCGCCAAAATGCTGTTCCAGGACCCTGTAAACAGACTTTGCTATATGTGGAGGTGCACCATCTTGCATCCAAACGAAGTCATTCAGTGCATTTCGCTTCAGCAATTCTGGTATGACGTAATTTTGCAGCATTGCCGTATAGCGGGAGCCTGTTACAGAGCAAGTTACAAATCCCATTGGTGTCGCTTCCTCAAAGAAGTACGGCCCGAGAATAATTGTGCCTGCAATGCCGCACCACACAGTAACTTTGACGTCGTAAAAAGGTACTGGTGCCACAGCGTGTGGATTCATTTCTGCCCAGTGCACTCAATTTTTGGTGTTGACACTGCGAGTTAAGGTGAAATGTGCCTCGTCCGTCCATAATATGCAAAGAGGCCAATCGTTATCTCCATCATATCGGATAAGAAATTCATTAGCAAAGTCTATACGTTGTTGATGGTCTCCCACTTCCAACATCTGGACGTGCTGGTACAGGTAAGGAAATATACAGATTACAGAGCTCAGTAGCTTTAGGATAGGACGGTTGATTTCAGTATATCCAATACATGCATATCTTGCAGTTTGCATGTGTCCTGTAGTCACTGTGTGATACACTTCCATAACAGTATCCTCAGGAACAGTTGGTTGTCTGGATCGCGGTCTATCACAGGTGCAGCCAGTTTCTTCGAATTTCTTTAATAAATCACGAAGAGCATGCGGGCTACATGGGACACATATTTGGCGATGGTTTCGACGGTAAACACGCAAGGTTTTCGCAGCATTCATCCCATTTTGATAATAGAGTTTTACCAATTCACCACGAACTGTCACTGGAAGTCATTTCATCGGCATGTGCGTGCTCCTGACTGAATAACTAACATTCCCACCCCCACTTTTTATCCATTTTCTACACTGACTATTTGGTGAATGGCGTTCCGTGATTGGTGTTTTGCCTCTGTCACATGCAAATTTCCATCGTGCGCCCTGATCGGTTTTTTTTTTTTTTTTGGCCATTCGCAGAGCTGTTTTTGTGCATGCATAACGCATCTGTTTATTGCGGTACAGATACCGTTCCAATGCTCTTTAGGGTTTTCGCATGAGCTGAGCATTTTGCGATGAAAAAAAATGGGTGTTGCCATTTGAAAGTTTTGAGTTTCTGTAGCTATAACCGTAACCGTGAGCGCCATTTGTTGCTGTTCACATAATACCGAGCTTATACCTGTGATAACTATACATGAAATCTCATCTCGATCGGTTGAACAGACCGGCCGCTAGAGTTCGATATATCAGCAGTTTTTTTTATGATCACCCTGTATACTTATTAGTAGGGTCGTGATGATTCTTTATCAATCAGTTACAGTTTATAAAGAGCTTTTGTGTTGTTTGAAAACTCATATGTAAATTTAAAAATCAAGAAAGAAAACTGACAATAATGTGGGGGTGGGATAAATATCTTTTACGAGCTACTAGATTTTTTGCAAATTGTACAGTTTGTGTGTGTGTGTGTGTGTGTTCAAAATAAATTTTAAAGATTCATTAGGTTTCAACTGTTTCTATCTAGTTTCTTCTAATTAATATAACTTTTTGTTTACAATTTATATGCATACCAATATTTTATGTGCTTATGGAGTTTGTTTTTAAATGCACTTTTGTCATAACTAAATTTTACAACATTGTGGTTTTGTTTGATTGTGCATTGTGTGTGTTCAAATATTTTCTGCCTTGACCACCTATCCTAATTTATACCCATGTAAAGATTATACTTGTGATTGTTTTGCAATAAAAATATCAATTTTTATTAAAAAAATTTTTTTATACTTTTCCCCCATTCTTCTCACAGAAAAAAGAGAGAGTTCCTAGATATGAGTGGGAAGAGCCAAAGATATTTCTTTCTCTTTTTTGTAGTTTAGCTCTTCTTACTGCTGTAATAATGTACCTCATTTTTCAGTATATCTTTAAACTTATCCTCCTCAACATACTGTTTAAAATCTTTACCCCCCCCCCCCCATCCAAAAAAAATTCATATTTCTTACTTCGTAGTATAGATAAATTTCAGTAATCTAAATTCCCATAAAAATGTGTGGTTTTAGGGGGGGGGGGGGGGGGCAAACATTTTCCAATTTTTCGCAGTTTTTATCAGCTTTTTCTTTTTCTTTTTTTTTTTCCTTAAAAGCACTCTGGGGAAAAAAAAATCTAGAAAAATTCCTACATTTTTATTTTTAAAATTAAGTATGAACTTTTGAGCTGTATAAATCTAACTTTAAAAAAAAAAAAAATGGTGGCTGAAGCAAAAATTGATGCACAAGGAACATTTTTAATTAAATTTTATCTTATTTTCAATTTGGTATTATCCATCTATAAACTCATGCAATGCTTCATCATAGCAATTGATTTATAAATATAAAGTATTATTGTCCACTGTCGTCTTAATTTTCAAATTAAATTATGAAAATTAAATGGGAATAATCAACAAACAAAAAAATTTAAATATAGCTCAAATGTGAAAGTATTGCTTGAAAATTGAAGTGTCTGAAAAGTGGTATAAAATTGTAATTATATGATTTTTTCTGTTTTAAGAGACTGCTAGTCTAATGACAAATATCCCAAGTTAATGTTAAGGGGACTCTTTACTCACATATAAACATCCGCCTGCCAATGTTAAACCTATGACCTGGTTCTTTTCACATTTCTTGTTTGAATTTTAGCACAGTCTAACCTCGTTAACACGAAATAATACTGAGGTCCCGTCAGATCAGTCTGGAAATCAATGTTAATTAAGTCGTTTAACACGAAATGAAATTTCGGAAAATCCCGCTTAACACGATTTTTTTTTTTTTTTTTTTTTTTTTTTTTTTTTTTTCCAACCAAAGTCCAAACATGATTCCTTACGCAAAGTTTTCAATATTTTAAACTTATATGTCACATCTTTTTAAAAATGGAATTTTTCTGATGGTTTTAAAAAGACCTAAAGTGGTAAAGGGTTTCAAAAAATAGTGAACTATTGAATTCCTGACTAATTCATGCTTTTCTTTGTCCTCTGATATGCGAAAGTTTTCACACAACCATATCAGCTATAGATCATCGGTCACAGTGAAAGTTTGAGTGAAGGAATTTCTTTTTTGAAAGTGATTGTTCCATTATTTGTTTGATAGTATTGACAGTGACGTAAACCATAAACCGGATTTCTGATACCCTCTATTTTCGGGTGAAAGAAGTAACAATCCCTACTTTACCATCTGACTTACATAATTGAAACTCTGTTTGCAGTTGTTCTGTAGAATTCTATGAAAGAAAATTTGAAAGCAGCAAGGTCATCTTTAGAAACCAAGCAAAACATTTTAAACGCAGTCAGCGATAAAGTATCAGAAATATCAAAGAAGTCATAAAATATCAGAAATTGCAGCTATCAGGGATTATATGGGATACCCAACAGCACACTCTCTACGATTTTAAAGAATTGTGAAAAGATTTGAAGTGGTTTATGCTTTGAGTCAATTCGAACCAGTAAGAAAACGACTTTGTACAGTAAAAAATGAAGAAATTGAAATTCCTCTCTTGCTGTGAATGAGAGACAACAAGCCAGAGCATTGTTCTAACTGGTGCAGTTTTGCAAGAGAAAGCACAGGCTGGTGCTCTTTGTGGGAGCTATTTCACATGTTCTAATGGATGACTAATAAGATTCAAAGAGCGTCATAGAATTATCTACAATCGAAAAATGGGAAATCCTTGTTTTTCAGAGTACATTTGCTTAAATGAATATATGCTGACTTCGGATGTGATGCCAGACGAAGAAATAAATGCTGCATTAGCTGAAAAGAAGATGACAACACCAGACACAAGTGTAAGAAGAGCATGAAGAAATTGACACAGAACGCAAAAGTTCAGTGTAATTAAATGAATCTACCGTAGCATTGAAAACTGTACAATGTTTCATTATGCAACAACAGGATGCTTCCCGTACTTTGGACAAATTAGATAAATTCCATACGTTCCTAAAAGAAGTACTGAACAAAAATTGATGGACTCAATAACAGACTTTAAAAATATGTTTAGCAAGTAAATAAATTTATTACTGCCCAAAATGATGATCAATTTGTTTTATTTTTTAATTAAATTTTCTATTTTTTATTAATTTGTGATTTTAAGGACAGACATATATTTGTAGGTTAATTCATTTAGTTTTTATATCTAACATAGACGGGGCGCCACTATTGTAACGGTTAACACGAAAAAAAATTGTAGTCCCTTCAATTTCGTGTTAACGAGGTTCGACTGTATTTTCAAACAAAGTTTTTTTTTTTTGCATAGGATAGCTGAGATCAATCTTGAATTATGGCTATTTTTGATTCGATTTTGTTTGCAGATTTTTTTTTTTAATAAAGGTTTTTTCACTTTCGAAACTAGTTTCGACTAATAAGATTCTGTTTCGAAAATTCGAAACTAGTTTCGAAAGTGAAAGAACATTTATTTTAAAAAATCTGCAATCAAAATCTAAAAAGTAAAAAAATAGCTCTATTAGAGATAGACTTCAGCTTTCCTGTGCAAAATAAAATCATTTAAAAATATTAAAATTCAAACAAGAAATTTGAAAAGAACCTCTCCATAGGTTTAACATTAATGAGCAGATTTCTGCATTCTTAATTATCTTATGTGTGCACAAGCCATTTTATATCTTAAAAATTTTACCCTTACTTTTTTCAAACAGGTGGTGAAATTTACCAGAAGGTTGGAGCTCATGTTACCAGACTCCGAATATTATATCAAGCTTTAAAACCCGGCATGTATTTATTAATGATCTTCATTGTAAGCTCTTCTTTCGATTTTTATACGAAAAGAAGTAAAGGCATAATTTTTTTACTTTATTTTTTAAACCAAAGAGCAGACAAGGTACATAACCCTCAGTAAACTATTTGAGGGGAATCTGTAAGTAAAATAAGATTATAATTTAAAAGTATTAGTCTGATATTTTTTAATCTGTATAATTTGTACTTTCAATAAATGGAGCGGTGTACGGCAAACCAACTAAATTGTGTTCCTACTTTATTGTATAGGTGTCCATTTTTATTTCAGCTATTGCAAGACTGCCATTGTCGACTTTTTTTTTTTTTTTTTTTCTATCTCTATTTCAAAAAAAAAAAAAAAAAAAAAAAAAAAAAAATTTATGCTGTATTATTGTTCAGAAATATTGAATAAAATAAGAACAACAACAAAAAAAATTGTTACCAGTGGCAGCCCTGCTATTATCAAATTAAGGCTAGCAGAGTAAGTAAGTATGAAACTGTGAAAAAATAATATTTTTGAATGAGCTGCTTACCCGAGGAAATCGGCAAAAATTTTTCTACTCTCAGTGACCTTTTTGAGTGCTCTATTGAAGCCAAAGACAAACATCAAACTATTTATATTGTTTTAAACACAAACGTGTTAATCGTCTATAATCAAGCTGCATGCAATGTGTTTTTTAAAAAGTTATGCTTAAATTATTTTTAAAATAAAAAAAATCAATAAATTGAAATACAGTTTTTAAATTAATTGAATTTGAAATGAGATATTTTTTCTTCTATTTGACAGTGTAAAAATATGTGAAGGTTAGAAGCATTTAAATTTGTGAAAAAAAGGATTGCTTAAATTATTGCAAACTTAGACTGTCTAAAATTGTGCTATTAAAATGCTTAAAACCTGAAATAGTGGTATGAAAAATCTTGTGTAACCATTGTACCTGTGTTTATTAACAATATGAAGAAATATCTAAATATTTTTTACTATTCAGTAAAATGATAAATTTTTATTTATAGAAAAAGTAAAACTTGTTGAATCACATGTGCACACCTTCCCCACCCCCATCGGACAAAAAATGCTTCTCAGGCTGCATGGGTGCACACATGATTTGCATTAAATAAATGTATTTAGCTTCAAAAGTTGATAAAAAATTGTGGTTATTTTTTAAGAAGTAGGCTCAAATGTAATTTTTTTTTTTTTTTTTTAAATTACGGTGGTCAATGTGTTAACTGCATAGTTTCGGGTAGCTCTGTCAAAATATAATCTTCAATTGAAGTAGATTTCTGATTTTCTACATATCTTCAAAATTAAATGTATTTCATTGACATTTCTACTTTGATCATCTACTTTGCTTAATTCTTATCTAATATCTTGCTTTATTGTTTAATTATTACTTTCTACTTAGCCCAGTACTCAGTTTACAGCAGATCAACTTGTTGAGATTATTGAACGAAAAATAAATAATTATAAATTCAGTGCAAAAATAAATAATGTAATTTAATTGGTGTAGAAAATCAGAGTAATGATTTGCCAATTAATTTGATCTGGGTTGTTTCTGAGAATTTCTTTTGCTATAGTTAGTCTTTAATTTGAAGCTTTTTATTTCAATTTCAATGATACAATGCATAGCATATAACATAAAACTATGCAATGATAATAAATTCTGTAAATTTTTTGGGATGGGTACGTTCTAGTGTGGTTTAAAAATAAATCTGTCATTTAAAAAAAAAAATTGTATTTAAATATTTTTGAGAAAATTCATGTTTTACAGTGCTAAATTTACTTTGACTGTTTTATGAAACATTTTGAAAATGAGGAGTATCAAACCATTCATGCTGCTCAGATACTAAATCTTATGTTTTGGTATTAAGAAATAGGATAATGAAAGCTGATTGAATTCATGGTTTTACACTTATTTTCTATATGGATAACAGAAATATTCAATATTGGTCTAAAGTTTTTTATATTGTTAGGATACTTTGACTGTGTGCTTAGCCTGCGAAAATATTTTTAAAGCTAAACAAATTTTGAATCGTTATAACTATTTCATTTATGATTATATTTTAATATATAGATATGACATATAACCACAAATTAAATAGTTACAGCAGTTTTGCAACTTTTCAAAACTTTACAGTTGTTAAAGTACATTACTAATGTTATTTTTAAATCTGTAACATGTAAATCCTATATATCTGTGTAAATAGCTTTATAGATCCATATAGATATATATAAATAACAAATATGGGCCATATGGAAAAAAAAGGAGACATTCTACATGGGCCTATATAGGTAGCCCTTATAGATCCATATAGATATCGCTATAAATCTATATAGTCATCCATATAGATACATATAAATAACACATATGGGCCCATATGGAAAAAAAAGTGGACATTCTACATGGGCCTATATAGGTAGCCCTTATAGATCCGTATAGGTAGCCCTTATAGATCCATATAGATATCGTTATAGATCTACATAGGCATCCATATAGATATATATAAATAACACATATGGGCCTATATGGAAAAAAAAGTGGACATTCTACGCGGGCCTATATAGGTAGCCCATATAGATCCATATAGATATCGTTATAGATCCGTATAGGTAGCCCTTATAGATCCATATAGATATCGTTATAGATCTACATAGGCATCCATATAGATATATATAAATAACACATATGGGCCCATATGGAAAAAAAAGTGGACATTCTACGCGGGCCCATATCGGTATAGATCTATATCCCTGACCCACTTTTGCCCACATGGGCCCGTAAGGATGTGCTGCCTGGGGTAAGTGCTTGACGCGGAAACCCGACTCCGGCGTAGGGCCCAGCTCCCCTATGGGCGTCTGGTTCCCGAAGCTGTTGGGGACTCTGGCACGTCCTCAAGTGTAAAGTGGAAGTGTTCTTATTGTATGGTCTGCAGCGCAAATCGCAGCGATCTTTGTCGTCAATCTCTTGAGAGAATGGGGGTAGTGCGCAGGTGGCGGCACTCTCACCTTCCATAGTGCACACAGGATTCTCCTGGTCGTGCACGTTAAAAGTTCTTCAGAAGCTGGGTACGGCCGCAGTCTATCATATCGGGAGTAATGGCTCAGCAGCTATGGAAAACAAAGTATACTTGGAAATGCTGGCAAGACCTACTCCACACACCAATTCGATGGTTATCTGTTTCAAAATTTGAATTGATATTTAACACTAAACACTATGCGATGCCCTGGCCAACCATGATGCTTGGGCACGGCACTTTTCCAAATGACGTGGTCGGTATAAATGATAAAGGAAAACAACCTAATTTGCGACATATTCCGGCCTCATACAACCATCGTGAATTAGTGGAAGATACCACGTGTCTTATGGTAGGGGTGACAGCATGTTATACGTTATACAATGATGCTGTTGGAACAGTTAGAGTCTGTTACAAAATCAGTTACTTTTCAATCTGTCTCGCGTTTGTGCCCACCTTGTTTTTTTAAGTCATTTTTTTTCCGCCGATGCGATGATTTCTGCAACTACTGCTAGTAACATCTTTCCACAGTTGTATTGGTATAAGCAGTTGGTGGTTGGCCTATTATTCAATATGATTGACCAACCTTTCTTACTGGGCTTCTAGAATGGTTTCTTTTTGTGTGTGTGTCTGAGCATTTTTTTTAAGTGTAAACCTAAGGATTTCTTATTAAATTTCAATCTTTTGAAGCGCTATGCAGATATCTCCAGATTGTTGTTTAGCAACTAAGACTAAAGGTTCCTCTAATCCTTGTTGTTGACTTAGTCCAAACTGATCTATGACATAATCCATGTTGGATAACGAATGTAAACTCTTAGAACTCCCTGACCTGTAATTTTATTGAACATTTTTACATTCCTTATAACCAGTTTAGTGCAGTCTGAATATCTGCAGATCCCAGTACTATAAAAAGTTTTTTTAATTGTGGCATAATTTTTGAAGCTAAATTCAATATCTATGAATTTTAGTACATATGTACTTTTTATAACATTTGTAAATTTTTGTACTTTTGAAACTAAAATTTTGTTTAAAAGCATTTTAAAATGCTCTTTTATAATATTATTGGACTATTCTGTCGATACAATTTGAAAAAATAATTTTTGAAAGAAAATGAAATAAAATTTTAAAACTCTTCTTTTACAGATATTAATATTTTGTAGGCGTTGTCTGTAAGGTTGAGACAAGGGTATAACAAGATTTTGAAAGGATTTGTGCTACCGGGGATGCATGAAAAAAGAATTACAAACTGAGAAAAATGAATTTAAAAATTTTAAGTCTCAATTTTCATTACTTCGAAATTTTGTTATAAATTAAAATTACTATCAAATACATTTTTTTTTCTTAAGTCAAGTTGGAGAGAATTTTTGTTTCTGATACACTACTAACTAAACATTATACAGATGTACCCGTATTTCAATTCTTAAATTCGAAATAAAAATAAACAATTGTTATTGTTGTTGTTGGCGTGTCAGAGAAAGTGCCAGGGCACTTCTCTGAAAGAAGGTATGCCAGAGCCTGAAGAGAGGTTGGACTTCTAGAGCTGGTCTCCTAATTTTGAACCAATTCCAGATGAGGGACCTGCACCTGGATTGGCACCCCCAGAGGTGACGCTTATATAAACAATTGTTTTTAGATAAATGTTGTCGAGTTTCACTATTTTTTTTTAAATATTATGACAAATGTTGCCTATAATTTTAGAGATCATCCAAAAATTTAATTAGTTTGAAGGAAAATATAAAATGTCATAATATATGCAAAAATATAATAAAAAATTATGGGTGCAACATTTTTATTTCGCAACTGCAAATCTGATACTTAATTTTATAAAATGCACATTAAGGAACTTCCATTATAAAAAGCAAGTCGATCGTGAAATATATGCAATAAGCATTAGCATAGAAAACAGAAGTAACTTAAAACAGAGTTGTCTGTAAGGTTGAGACAAGGGTATAACAAGATTTTGAAAGGATTTGTGCTACCTGGGTTGCATGAAAAAAAAAATTACAAACTGAGAAAAATGAATCTAAAGGTTTTAAGTCTCAATTTTCATTACTTCGAAATTTTGTTATAAATTAAAACTACAGTCAAATACATTTTTTTTCCTTAAGTCACGTTAGAGGTATTTTTGTTTCTGATACAATAATAACTAAATATTGTACAGATGTACCCGTATACTTCAATTCTTAAATTCGAAATAAAAATAAACAATTATTTTTAGATAAAGCTTGTCGATTTTCACTAATTTAATAAAAGATAAAACAAAAAAGGTTATCACAATACTAATATGAAATAAACAATTTAGAAAACAAAAGTCATTTCCTCGTCAAAGCATGAAACAGTAGTGTATTAGGCTGATAAATTTGCTGTTTTAAGTATATTTACGCAAGAGTCTTTCGAATTTCAAATATAAAAAACAAGCAATATGATATATGATAGGACCATTTTCATCTTTG
This sequence comes from Maratus michaelseni, assembly GCA_963931845.1. Lineage (NCBI taxonomy): Eukaryota > Metazoa > Arthropoda > Arachnida > Araneae > Salticidae > Maratus > Maratus michaelseni. The sequence goes on along the minus strand of OZ007590.1, from coordinate 340,170,775 downwards.
TGACACTAAATGTAATTATTTTTGGATAAATTTCGTCAAGTTCTATAGTTTTTTTTTTTTTTAGATAATAAAAGGAAGGATTAGCAAATATGCTTGTTTTTATCCGACCGTGGTAATAAAAAAATAATAGTCTAAACGTAAAATTAAAATGAGATTAAACTGTATTTGAGAAATAGTCGTTGATTTACATTTCTTTTTTTTTCCCATTTTTGAAATAATTTGGTATAACCAAACTGTTTTTTTTTCCGAATTTTTTTTAAGGAAACGGTGGACTTTGAAAAGAGCAAATATATGAATTTTTGTTCGTGTTAAAATTTATTGCATTATTTCATATAATAAGAGTGGCAAATACCCGAGTTAATCTATCACTGCTAATATAATGCATTGAATGTGTAATGTTCGGAAGTACCAAATCTATTTTTGTTCTTATATGCCGTTTTAGAAATAGATATGCAGAACTCTATCCCGTTGTAACATGAGACAACTTTCTGTACTGTAATATATATATATATATATATATATATTTAATTTAATTTGCAAGTACCAGATTCTGAAGATAAAGCTTTTAATCCACGTTTAAGAAATTGCACATACTATACCTCAACCTGACCATTTGTAGCTGCATGGTATAGAGCACTAAACTTCTGTTTAACACTATGATTATTTAAGAATTTTTCAAATTCTGCAGAAGTAAACTGCTTGGCATTATCAGATGTCAATGATATAGGATACCTGTGCCTGGTAAAAAGGTGAAGAAAGAGAGATAATTGTATGTTCTGCAGTTGTATTTGGAACAATGAAAACTTCTGGCCATTTGCTATGAGCATCAATCACAAGGAAAAGCATTTTACCCATAACTAAACCAAAATAATCAATATTGTCGCGTAGGTATTAAATGAGGACGAATGAAGACAACAAGCATGAACAAACTCGAAGCTTTATTTCTGCCAACTCAAGCATACACCAGCTTAAATACACTCGAGGGGTGCTTTCTCGAATGGAACATTCCAAGCTTGGAAAGTTCTAGAAATTAAATAACGATTAACATAAGAATTAACATAATAACAATTAGCATATTTCCGAAGGAACTAGAAACAAATACAAAGCAATCTTTAAATCAAAACAAATTTTACGACACTTGCCTTCGACGGGGATTGACCTCACCACCTTCTGGTCTGTAGTCAAGCACTTTACCTCGGAGCCATAGGTCCACACAACAGATAATTCCAGTTAAGGTATATTTAGTGAGGTCGGCCTTGATCAACCAGAAGGCTCTCCCGAGCACATAATGCTAGTTTCGTTACATTTCCCCTTCCTTAGGAGGAAGCAGCGTCCCGCTGCAATCTAGTCTGACTCCTCGTGACAGGTCCCCTGGAATTCCTGTGTATCTCTTCATCAACTATTTGTTCTTTTGGATCACAATAGGGTTTCAGTCTCAGAATATGGACTACGTCCTTTAAACTTCGTCGCCTTTTATTCTCCTCCATGCTCTCTACTTCGTATGACACATCAGATAGTCGTCGTGTGATTCGGTATGGTCCGAAGTAACGCCTTAGAAGTTTTTCCGAAAGCCCAACTTTTCGTATGGGAGTAAAAACCCAGACTAAGTCTCCGACATTATAGCTGATTGGTCGATGTCTTTCGTCATATCTTCTTTTGTCACTTGCTTGAGCCTCGAGGATGTGAAGTCTCGCTAGCTGTCTAGCCTCCTCTGCCCTGGTGCATAGATGTTGTGCATAACTTTCGTTATAGGGTTCTGCGAAGTGAGGAAAGATCACATCCAGAGGAGTCTGTATATCTCTACCATGTACGAGAAAGAAGGGACTGAACCCGGTGGTATCTTGTTTTGCTGAATTGTAAGCGAAAGTCACAAAAGGCAAGACTGTATCCCAATTTCTTTGCTCAACGTCAACATACATAGACAGCATGTCGGCCAATGTTTTGTTAAATCTTTCGGTCAGTCCATTGGTTTGTGGATGATAGGCTGTCGTTAGAAGATGAGATGTTTGGCATAGTTGATTAATGTCTTTCACAATATTGGATAGAAAGGAGCGTCCTCGATCACTTATCATCTCTTTGGGAGCACCGTGCTTGAGTATGATTTCTTCAACTATAAATTGGGCGATTTCAGTAGCTTCAGCAGTTGGTAATGCCTTTGCAACTGTGAATCTCGTCAGGTAATCCGTGCAGACAATAATCCATCGGTTCCCGTTCCGAGTAATTGGGAAGCGTCCAAGTAAATCTATTCCAATTTTAGCGAATGGTGCATCGGGGGGCTTTATTGGATGAAGTTGCCCAGGTGGAAGTCCAGGTGGAGATTTCCGTCTTTGGCACTCTCGACAGTGTGCAACATAACGGCGTATGCTGCCATATAGTCCTGGCCAATAATATTTCCTCCTTATCCGATCATACGTTTTAGCGAATCCGAGATGACCTGCAGTTGGAGCATCATGAAGACTCGTTAGTATGTCGCGACGGAGTTGTTTTGGGACTACCAAGAGCCATTGCTGTCCCATAGGGTCGTAATTTCTTTTATAGAGTACTCCGCTTCTCATATGGTAACCTCGGCATCCGTCGCCTTTTTGGGTAGTTTTAATTATAGATTTCAACTGCTTATCTTTTAGCTGTTCTTTTCCGTAGTCTGCGATGACAGCAAAGAAAGGTATTTCTCCATCGTCGTCGACTGCTGTTTCAGCAAGGGGCTTTCTTGACAGTGAGTCAGCGTCGGAATGCTTTCGACCACTCTTATAGATGACGTTGATGTCGTACTCTTGTAACCTCAAAGCCCAACGGGCAAGTCTTCCAGATGGATCTTTAACATAAGCCAGCCAGCATAAAGAATGGTGGTCCGTCACTACAGTAAAGGGTTTTCCAAAAATGTATGGTCTGAATTTACTGATCGCCCAAATGACAGCAAGGCATTCTTTTTCGCTTGTAGAATAGTTCTTTTCAGCTACGGTCAGGGATCTGGAGGCGTAGGCTATTGGTCTTTCCTTACCATCTTGATCCTGTACTAATACTGCACCAATGCCATAGCCACTAGCGTCTGTATGTATCTTTGTTTCAGCGTTTTGCAGGAAATGTCCCAAAACAGGGCCACTGGCCAGTAACTTCTTGAGCGTTGCGAAAGATTCCCTCTGCGATGTGCCCCAAGAAAACTTTGCATTTTTCTTTAATAACTCATGCAAGGGCTTTGCGATATCGGCGAAATTCCTGATGAAACGTCTGTAATAGGAGCACAGGCCTAGAAAACTTCGAACATCTGCAACATTTTCTGGAACAGGGAACTTTGTCACAGCAGCTGTCTTTTGTGGATCGGGATAGATCCCATGTTGATCTACTAGGTGTCCCAATATGGTCAGCTTCTTTTTGCCGAAAGAGCATTTGTTAGAGTTAAGCGTCAACCCTGCCTCTTGAATACATTGCAAAACTTTCCTCAGGCGTAATTGGTGCTCTTGAAAATTTGGTGCATACACAATGATGTCGTCTAAATAGCAAAGACAGATGTTCCATTTGAGTCCTCGCAATTCTGCATCCATCCGTTCGAATGTAGCGGGGGCATTGCATAGTCCAAAAGGCATGACTTTAAACTCATAGAGGCCGTCTGACGTCACAAAATCTGTCTTTTCTCGATCTTTTTCATCAACTTCTATTTGCCAGTAGCCTGACTTCAAGTCCATCATAGAGAAAATTGTCGCACCGGCAAGACAATCTAAAGCATCGTCGATGCGTGGCAGCGGATAGACGTCTTTTTTAGTGACTTTGTTCAATCTTCTATAATCGACACAGAAGCGCCATTCACCGTTTTTCTTCTTCACAAGCACGACGGGAGATGACCAAGGACTGTTTGATGGCTGTATCACGTCTTCTTTTAGCATCCGCTGTACTTCATTTTCAATTATTCGTTTCTCAGTTGCTGATGTACGATAAGGTCTCTGCTTAATTGGAGCGCTGTTACCTGTGTCAATCTTGTGCTTTACACCATTGCATCTAGATTTTCTCGATTTTCTGTTAATATCGAAAACATCACTATACTCTTCCAGCAGATTTAACAGTGCGTCTTCTTCTTGACTAGTTAGCTCATTATCTAACATTTCTTTAAATTTTCCTCGAATCAGTGTCTTTCTGGACCTATGTCTTTTGGTATGTTCTTTATCAGTATCATTCAGCGAACAGATGGAGTTATTTTCGATTACTGTTAAACGAGCTATATTCATCCTCTTTGGTATTATCTGAGTTCGTCCAGAGAAATTTGTTACCCATATTTTACAACAATTATTTTCTACCGTAATGATTGATGCTGGTATGGATAGGTCTCTTTCCCACATGAGAGTTTTGTTGCCAATAACCATAGCTTCATCTGCTTCTTGAATTTCCGGACTAACGGCACATATTTGCTTCGCTGAATTTGCCTCAATTACGTAATCTGTTGCAGCAACCAAGGGAGAATCAAATTTACATACCACGGTGTCTGGGAGAATTTCCGATAGTTGAAGCTCTTCATTCCCACAATCTATAACAGCATCAGTGGCACGGAAAAAGTCCCATCCAAGTATCATTTTATGGCTACATCGTGGAAACACAAGAAAGTCAAAGGGTTTCACAATTCCATTCAAGTTGACTTTTAATACACAATGTCCTGAGGCGGCTACAGGCTTTCCAGATGCAGTCTTCAATATAGGTCCATTTTCACTAAACATAGGTACATTCAGTTGCCTGCGAAATGCTTCAGATATAACAGAATAATCGGCACCAGAGTCGACGAGGGCTTTTACGCACTGTCCAATTACGGTAACATAGGTAGTATTTTTTTTTAACTTGGTTATAATGTACCCTGGAGGATTTTCTTTGATTGCGGCCTCACCTCCTGCATAGGTCGCTAGAGCTAATTTTCCTTTTTAGCTCGGCGTGGAGAACGGCTAGAGCGACGTATAGGTGACTGCGACTGTCGGCGGCTAGAAGAGCGACGGGGATAAGGCGAACTATTTCTGAAACTAGAAGATATGGGCTGCGAATAATTCTCGTAGGGATCTGCGTAGGGAGTCAGTGTCCATATCTCGTCCGGGATTGGATGTCCAAGAGGTGTTTGCATCCGCGAATACCCTGCGTCTTTCTCTACAGTACCTTAGCACGTGCCCTGGACGTCCACAATGGTAACAAAGGGGTACATTATTGGTAGTTCTCCATATATCTGTCTTTCGTTGCGGAACGGGGCTGTTTCTGGATTCACGCCTTGGTTGAGGCCTGACCGGAACTGTCCGTCTGGGAGTGAAGGTACGTCTTTTTGGACCCGTGAGTGGTGCCAATGCTTCCATAACTTCTTCTCTTATTAACGAAGCAACGTCCGTTGGAGATTCGCATTCATCGTTTGTGCAGCAACTCGTTTCCGGCAAGAACTTTTTAAGCTCTTCCTGCACAATTACTCGTATCAATGATGTTATATCACCTAAATCTGCTTCTGCTGACATTGTAGCAACATTAGGAAGCCTCTGGAATCTCGGCCGGGTGACACGTTTACGTCGAAGAGTTTCTATTTGACGACAGCGTTTCACGAAGTCATCGACAGTTTGATAATCCTGAACCAACAGGACCTGGTACAAATCTTCTGCAATCCCTTTCATGAGATGAGCCACTTTCTCTCCTTCTGGCATAGAGGAGTTAACTTTACGACCAGGGCAAGAACGTCTTGGATGTAAGATTCGGCCATTTCACCAGTTTTCTGCGCCCGTGTAAGCAACAGTCTCTCAGCTTGCCTCTTTACGTCGTCCGTTCGGCAGAACGTGTTTTCTAAGGAGTTTTTAAATGCAGTCCAATTAGTAAAACTTTCCTCATTGTTGTCGAACCATTGTCGAGCTGTTCCAGCAAGGTAGAAAATAACATTCGCCAGACACATCGTTTCATCCCAACGGTTATAGGTGGCAATTCGTGTGAAGTCTTTCAGCCACCTGCTGACATCTTGTTCGTCCTCTCCCGAAAAGATGCACGGATTCCGAGGTAGCTGGTATGTCATGATGGGTACAGGAGTAACGTTAGCTGGAACGGTACTAGCCTTTTCTGGGACACTGTTCTTATCATCAGCCATCTTTCTTCTAACTCTCATTGGATCGGGTAAGAGGCCAAACTCAGGAGACAGTCCTTGAAGGCGTTGACATCTGCGTGGCTCTTCCGTAGTTTGTATAGTACCCGGCGCTTCCACCAAACTGTCGCGTAGGTATTAAATGAGGACGAATGAAGACAACAAGCATGAACAAACTCGAAGCTTTATTTCTGCCAACTCAAGCATACACCAGCTTAAATACACTCGAGGGGTGCTTTCTCGAATGGAACATTCCAAGCTTGGAAAGTTCTAGAAATTAAATAACGATTAACATAAGAATTAACATAATAACAATTAGCATATTTCCGAAGGAACTAGAAACAAATACAAAGCAATCTTTAAATCAAAACAAATTTTACGACACTTGCCTTCGACGGGGATTGACCTCACCACCTTCTGGTCTGTAGTCAAGCACTTTACCTCGGAGCCATAGGTCCACACAACAGATAATTCCAGTTAAGCTATATTTAGTGAGGTCGGCCTTGATCAACCAGAAGGCTCTCCCGAGCACATAATGCTAGTTTCGTTACAATATTAATTCTTTACCATGGAGCTATAGCCCCATTCGTGTTGCACACTGCACCTATATTGGTTGTTTAATATTTATGAAGTATCCCAAAAATATGGTATCCATTGGTATGCTGTACACACTGAAGTATTATTCACTTGTGGAATAGAGAAATATAATTAATAATAATAAATTATACATTATTTAGTTTAAATTATTTAATTATCCTTTAGTTACATTTACTTTTACATTTCTTTAATTTTAAACATTAGTTAAATTCAATTGAGTTTAAAGGAGAACGAAATTACATGTTCGTTTCCAACGCACGAGAAAAAGAATCTATTAAAGTTCTATATATCAGAAAGAAGGAGTTTTTGGTCCTTTTTATGTGATGTCATTTTCCAGTTCTTTGATTCGTCAGAAATGACGTAAAGTTAAGCGTACGTCATTCATACGTATTTTTATTTCCTACTTCCTTGTTCACATTCATGAGTTTGTAAAAACCACTTCATGTTGCATCATAGATTTCACTTCCTCTTTGAAATTGAGTTAAACACTTTTTATCGTGATGAGATTTTAAATGAAAGTAAATCTGTCACAGAAATCAATTAATTGAGATTATATTTCTGATATATTCCCAACAATCTCCTCCTTAATCTCTGGAATTTGATTTCTTAAATGTAAATTTTTTCTGTGAACTTCAAAAATAGGTTTGGGAGTGGGCTTAGTCAAGATGTCCGCTATCATGTTCTTTGATTCACAATACTTTAGTTTAATTGTACCATTGTCCTTTAAGTGCTTAATGGAATGATATCGAATGTCTATGTGTTTGGTGCGACGGGTATACTTTTCTGATTCAATCATTTTTATGCAGGACTGATTGTCCTCATGCATAGTTATGGGTAACGACTGTTCTAAGTTAAATTCTTGTAAGAGTCTTATTAACCACATAATTTCTTGCGACGCATTAGCAGTTGAAATATACTCAGCTTCAGCACTTGACATGGCAATGCATGATTGTTTTTTGCTTATCCATAAAATTGGATTTTTCCCTAACAAAAATAGGTTTCCGCTGGTGGACTTTCTAGTTTGTATGTCTAGTTTGTATGTCATGTTTGTATGCCCAGTCTGAGTCACAATATGCCTCTAATATAGGTTGGTGTGTTGTATTTATTTCTAATTTAAAGTTTTTAGTGTGATTTAAACAGGAAATCACTCTTTTAGTTGCCTTCCAATCCTTCTGTGAAGGTTTCTCATTTTTTCTACTTAGGATGTTAACCGCAGCTGAAATATCTGGTCTTGTGACAGTTGAGATATATAAAAGAGCCCCAATCGCCTTTCTGTAATTGATGTTGTTTGGCAATGGTATTTCATCGTTATCATAATTTAAGTAGCCTGTTTCCATGGGCGTTTTGTAAGGTTTTGCATCTTCTAATTTAAATTTTTTAACTAATTCTTCAATTTTAATTTTTTGATTTAGTTTATATCCTTCGTTTGTTTTTTCAATTTTAATCCCTAGGTAGTAGTTTAATTGGCCTAAATCTTTTAGTTCATATTCAGTTTTAAGTTTCTGTATAATTTCTTTAATTTCATTTTCTTTTGCAGATATCAAAATATCATCTACATAAACGATAATATATGCTTTACTGTCTTTTGTATTACGTATAAATAAACACGTATCTGAAGTTGATTGTTTGAAATTTAACTTTTCTAATGATTCTGAAATTTTTGTGTGCCAGGCTCTAGCAGCTTGTTTTAAGCCATATATAGCCTTATTTAATTTGCACACTTTGTTTTCATGATTTGGTATAACATAGCCTTCCGGCTGAGATATATATATATCCCCATCTAAATTTCCATACAAAAATGCGGTTTTAATGTCAACATGGTTTATGTTTAGTTTATGATAGGCAGCGGCTGCCAAAAATGTTCTAATGGTAGTATGTGAAATCACTGGAGCAAATGTTTCATAATAATCAATACCAAAATTTTGCGAATAGCCTTTGGCTACTAATCTTGCTTTGTATTTTTGTATTTTTCCTTTATCGCCTAATTTTGTTTTGAATAGCCATTTTGAACCTATTATTTTTCTATTTGGAGGGGGGTCACCTAATGTCTAAGTTTTATTTTGGTTGTGAGATTCTATCTCCTCCTGTGTCGCTTTGATCCAGTTTTCTTTTTCTACTGGGTTTTCCATGTTTATTATTTCCTGCCAATTTTTAGGTTCATTTATTTGTTCATCTTTAACCAAATAAATTAGTCTATCTGGGGGAACCCCTTTATTTATTCTATCTGATCTTCTCGGTTCGGTTTGATTTCGTTCAGATTCATTCTGAGTATTATTTTCATTTGAAATTTCGATTTTTATAAGATTTGGGTTTTCTGACTTTTCGTTTTCAGCACTAGTGTTTTCATCTATATTTAGTTCTAGCCTTTATTTGAATTTCTCGGATAGTTTTCTAAAAATTTCACTGTTCTGGCTATAGTAATATCTTTGCCGCTCGTGTATATACGATATCCTTTGGAATAATTATCGTATCCCACAAAGATCCCTTCTACTGCTTTATTATCTAATTTCTGCCTTTTTTGCTTATTAACATATGCATAAGCTTTGCAGCCAAAAACTCTTAGGTATTTTAGATTTGGTCTTCTGTTTGACCATAACTCATATGGAGTTTTTTCGTTGGCTTTTGTCGGCAGTCGATTTTGTAGGTGATTTGCGGTGCAGATCGCCTCTCCCCAGAAATGTAATGGTAAATTAGAGTCGCTTAACATTGTTCTGGTCGTTTCAATTAGTGATCTACTCTTTCGTTCAGCAATACCTTTCTGGCTCGGAGAATATGGTACTGTTAGCTGTCGCTTAATTCCATTTTCTTTTAGAAAATTATCAATATTAGAATTTTTAAATTCTTTACCATTATCAGTTCTGAGTTCTATAGGCTTTTTGCCAAATTTATTGTTGACCAGTGCAACATATTCTATTAATTTTTCAAAGACCTCACTTTTATTTTGTAGGAGATAAATAACTGTAAATCTTGAGTAATCATCTATGAAAGTTAAAAAATAATTTTCCCCACCTATGGTTGGAGTTTGAATAGGACCACACACGTCGGTATGCACTAATTGCAAAATTTTATTTGCTCTAAATTCCGTCTTTTTGGGGTATGGTATGTCAGTTATTTTTGCTTTGATGCAAGATTCACATTCGGTACTATAGGAACAATTATTTATGTTAATTCCGCATGCTAATTCCTTTGTCATTATTTCTTTCATTGGCGCGACATTTTTATGCCCTAATCTTCTATGCCACAGTTCTATGCAATTTTTATTTTTGCAATTTGTTAACATATTTACATAATTTTCATCTGTGGTTTTGCTAGTTTGCTGAATTTCGTATAAATTGTTTTTTCGTATTCTTTCTAATCGAATTAATCCCTCATATTCTAGAAAACATTTCTTGTTTTCAAAAGTTATTTTGCATCCATTTTTCTTAGCTTTAGCTACTGAAAATAAATTTGTTTCTATTTCCGGAACTACTAGAACATCTTTTAATGTTATATCGTGAGTTTTACCGTCGCAGGTTATCGTGGTAATGTTTACATTACCTGATCTGTAGGATTTTAATTTATTGCCGTTGACAATTACGACGTTAGATTGTTCTCTGTTATTAAATTTAGCGAATAGTTTTTCATCATTTGAAATATGGGAGGACGAGCCAGAATCTATGATCCATGCGTTATTTTGCAATTTGTTCGCTATAAATCCGCAATTTTTCTTTTCTTCGGTTCCGAAATAAGCTGTGCTTTTATTTGGGTTGTTCGGATTATTTGATTCCGCGCTTCTTAACTTGTTTTCGTCTTTTTGAAAGACTAATGAAAAAGAAAAGTTTTTTCTTATATTTTGTTTAAAGTTAGTTGTTTTATTTTTATTGTGCCAGCAATTTATGGTGGTGTGATTTTTCATACGACAGTTCGTGCAGTATTTTTCTTCCTTTTTAAAACCTGTGGTTTTAATTTTTCTTTCAGCTCTAAAGGCTTTATTTGAATTATCACTGGTATTCGAATGTTCATGTCTTTTATTGAATTCATCTGTCAATTTGCTTTTGATGAATTCTGGAGTTAATTCGTCTTCCTGCCTGGCTTCTAATGCGGTTATGAGGGTGTCGTAAGAAGGTGGCAAAGAGCAGAGCAATAATGCTGAAATATGATTTGTTTTAATTTCTTCGCCTATGGCTGATAACTTATCAATAATTTCTAATATTTTTGTTATATGAGTTATCATGTTGCCTCCTTCTGATAATTTTGTTCCGTAAAGTCTCCGTAGGAGAAAGAGTTTGCTAGAGAGATTTGATCTCTCATGTATTCTTTTTAGCGTATTCCATGTGTCTCGCGCATTTTGTAAATGCTTAATGTGGATGATTTGGTTATCTTCAATACTTAAATTAATAAGAGCCCTCGGCTTTTTATCCTTCTTCAACCAATCGGGCGTCATTGGATTAGGTGGGTCGTCTGTGACAACTTCAAAGAGCTCTTCTCTTATCAAGAGCATCTCCAACTTAAATTTCCAGTTTGCGTAGTTACTGGAATTTAATTTTTCAACTATACTACCTTCTTTGAAGGTTGCCATTTTTCTATTTTAGAATATATCTAAAATTAATTTATTTTCTTTTAAGTATTCGAGGATTCAAGGACACTATTTTTTATTTTTATATTTTTACCCTTTACATATTTTAGAATATTTCTGTACTCATAATCTTGTTGGTTAATTTTGAAGGTAGCCAGTAGCTTTAGCGCGCTCTAAAGCAATTAGGGTATATAAATAAACATTTGTACTTTTGAAAAACATAGGTAAGATAATTTGCTTACCCCCTTTTTCAGTATTCATCGTCATTGTCCCGCAAGCCAAGTCTTTAAGGTTATCCTTTTATTGATTCATAATGAGTACGGATTATCCAATACGGCATTTGTGTTGCACACTGCACTTATATTGGTTGTTTAATATTTATGAAGTATCCCAAAAATATGGTATCCATTGGTATGCTGTACACACTGAAGTATTATTCACTTGTGGAATAGAGAAATATAATTAATAATAATAAATTATACATTATTTAGTTTAAAGTATTTAATTATCCTTTAGTTACATTTATTTTTACATTTCTTTAATTTTAAACATTAGTTAAATTCAATTGAGTTTAAGGGAGAACGAAATTACATGTTCGTTTCCAACGCGCGAGGAAAAGAATCTATTAAAGTTCTATACATCAGAAAGAAGGAGTTTTTAGTCCTTTTTATGTGATGTCATTTTCCAGTTCTTTGATTCGTCAGAAATGACGTAAAGTTAAGCGTACGTCATTCATACGTATTTTTATTTCCTACTTCCTTGTTCACATTCATGAGTTTGTAAAAACCACTTCATGTTGCATCATAGATTTCATTTCCTCTTTGAAATTGAGTTAAACACTTTTTATCGTGATGAGTTTTTAAATGAAAGTAAATCTGTCACAGAAATTAATTAACTGAGATTATATTTCTGATATATTCCCAACAGTAATTAGTCTCTGTATGCTTTGATGTTACGTCTTCTGTTCGTGAATTGTAATTAAATATGTAAAATGGCCTTCACTCGTCGACATGTCTCGAATATGTGTCCTTATTTAATTTAATTAATCTTGAATCTATTATAGAATGTAAGTAAAAAATATAAATACAAGAGAGAACAAACATTGAATAAAAAAAAATCGCATAAAACATATGGAAAATTAAAAGAACATATCTAATTATAATAAAAAAGTATTGTACTCACAGCCTTTTTAAACTATATATATCAATATATTACCACACGCTTGGTATAAAGTGTATTTACTTACTTCTTATCAATGTAATTAATGAAAATAATGTACTAGAATGTATTTCAAATGCATTTTCTCAAAAAAAAAATGTCCACAGTCTATACAGCTTTAAAATCTTCCATGCGTTTTAATTTTTGTTCAAAATTCTCATTATCGCTATAGGACAATCTTGATACACCCTACATTTTATATGTGCATCCAATTTGTTACCAGGTCCTCAAATTAGCAATAAAATCTATACCATGTGAATTTTTAATGAAAATTCCCTGTTTTGGCAGAGTTTTGTCTTATCTTAAATAACTGTCCATTGGACTAAAAAATGTATGTACAAATTTCTTTCAGTATAAATCAAGATTATCCCATAGCTATATTGTGAGTCAAGAAAAAAAAATTAAAACTCATGGGGCATTCAAAGATGCAGAAAGAAAATTTGCTTTGAGCAGATTGGATTTGAAATACATTATGATATGTTATTTTCATTGCTTACATTCCAGAAATCCAGATAGAAAATATAAAAATACACTTTCTGCCAGATACATTGGAAAAAAAATTGCTATATTTTTTAAAAATTAACGATTATTTTTTCATTAAAACAAAAATTCGTATTTTTGCATTTTTTAAAGTCTACGATCCCCTTAATGACATTTCGATCTATTTGCACCACGTTCAATTAGTGCACAATCCCTTATCAACGATTGACTTGCTCCATAAATCAAGGCGCTCAAAAAACTCAATTAGAGTTGACAGACTAATGACAGAGCACTATTATGCTGTCAGCGGGGAGTCTACCTGATCAATGTCGAAAAAGGCAACCGCCCAGGATTGACCTTGTCTCTTCTTGCCGGACTACGGCTTAGCAGGAGGGGTATTAGTCAGGCTTGGATTGCCGTCGGTGCCAAATAATGAGAAAAACTAGAGGGCAGAAGAAGATAGATAGATCGCCTGTCAAAACAATCGCTATCTGCAAAAATATAAGGTTGTTTTCACGCCGGGATAGGTATAAAAATCATTCTGCGCCAATGCTAGAAACAAAAGATCTCAAGATATGTAACTGAATAAATGATAAAGTTACAAAACAGAAAGCAGAGTAGACGGGAGCTAGACAATGTTTTGAAATAAAGGAAATGTGAATTCGAGAAAGTAAATATTATTCATAAGGCCAAATGAATTTTCATTTTTTATTGTTTCTCATTATTTTTGTTAATAAGGCATAGAGGTATCTTACAAACCTCTCTAAAAAAATGGTTTAATGAATTGCCAGCGGAAAATGCAGAAGTACATTTTTTATTATCTATACTGTCACGGAGCACCATCTCATGATTTTTTCATACAACTGAGGATATTGTGTTATTCAGAAAGCTTATTTTTTAAAAATATATATTGTTACCGTTTATTACTTATTATTTCTCAGTATCTATGCAGAAATCCAGATAGATTTTTATCTGTTTTCAAATGAGATTAACCAATCAAGATCATATTTTTTTTTTTTTAAAGTGACAATTTAGAAAAAATGTCGTTTCGAAAATAGCGAAAAATCTATCTAGCTCGCTAATTAAGAATGCAGGCTACCTCGCATATTGCGAATGACCATGTTTGCTTTCACATGCCATGTTTGCTTCCATGTTTGCTAACTCTTGGCGGATACAAAATAGAGGAGTAGACATATCAATCGTCCCTTTTGGAAAGTTTTGAAGCCGGCAAACGAATTTTTCTCCCTCTCTTACGTCCGCTAGATTTGACTTTGTTCTCCATTGAATGACTCGGCTAAATAATATGGTGGACGTAGCAGGGGATAGGAACGAGTTCAAGTGACTTAATTTAGGGCTACTCCATCTATTGGATCCTCATTATTCTAATTGCTAACAAACTTTGTTTCCAGTATTTTTCTTGACATTTTAACTTTTTGCTATAATTGACCAATGTGGAGATTGAATTTGGTCAAGGGTAAGATTTAGGAAGTATAAATCATTTGTTTCCGGTACAAGAACACATAAATTTGCCAGAAATTTTGGACACGGGTCTTCTAGGGCTTAAACAAAGGTAATTTGCGAAATAATTTTTTTAAAGTGAATTCGGAAGTTGATTTTAAGAGGCTTTACAAACAGTGTAGGATTCATTTTCGTCTAGTGGCACAAACACTCCAGATATTCAGACTAGATTGTTTTGATTCAGCGAAAGCAGCGAACTTCTCAATTTCTTATTCAGACAAACGCACTTTCAAAGAAATGAGAAATATTCATGGATTATATTTCTGTCTTTTTCATAGGACTTGTCTTAAAGATTTCCTCTTAATATTATTGAAATGTAAGGATTTTTTCTTGTGAATATATTCATTTCCTAATGGATTATTTGGATTTTGGGATGGCCGCGAGTAGAAAAGTAAAATTTTAAAACAATTTGTAGACTTACGCAAATTTATCTTTTAAAGGCAATAAAGCAAACTTCTTCATAGACTGGCAAAGATGAAAGATCAGCTTGTTACCTTTAAAAGACTACTAATTGGAACCCATAGAGCTAGCAACTATCTGAGAAATTTGAGAGAGGCCATATTACAGAATTTAGAAAGACAAGAAAGTTTTAAAATAGAAGAATATTTTCAGATTCAATTCTCATCTACTTTGTTCTGTTTATACACATATTGTGACTAATCGCAGCGCCTTGACTGATGTGTTCAAATACACCCCCATCTAAAAATAAAAAACCTCTTGAAATTATAGTTCACTGTCAATGCTTTTGTCTAATTCGCTTATCTATTTAAAAATATGATGTATAAAGTTTTTCTACAGTTAAAGTACAACTCTCTTAAAGTATTCGATAAATTCCGATAACCAAAGCTCTTATTACCAAAAGATCGCCTGACATCACCCGGCATGAGGATCGGAGTAATGGCACTGCCAGTCAATATGTTGTCATGGAAGATTCATAATTGCTTCGATAATTGTAATTGTGAAGATGGTAGAGTAGAGAGAGGTCTAGTGAAACGAAAGGATACAGTGAACGAATAGTCGTTGTCGTAAGTACAGTGGCTTCAATAATTCTAAGTCATTTATTTACTTACAATATCTCGTTGATCTGTAATATCTCGATATATTACTGGAAGGCAATTGGCAGAGATTGGCTGAAATTCTGGTGCCGTTTCGTTGATTTCCGTTAACGCTTGGCTATTGACGACACTCTTGAGTGCTATAGAGTTAACCATTGGATTGGAAAGTTAATATTGAAAGATGAATAATTCCTTCGGTTGGCCCAATATATGTGTTTGGAAGTGGTCTGGGTAAAAGACTTTGCCTCATGATATCATGGAATGGCATATAACATCAACATATCTCGTAACCTTTTGACAAGGCATTTCGTGAATCACAGTTAAAGCAACCTCATCCTTCAAAAATACTTCCATGCCGTTTCATGACCAGTTATTTCGTAAACATTACTGCGGTTATAAGCAAAAAACAAACGTTGTAATCGGGCTGCATCTCAGCACATTTTTGCATGCTATTCTCGCCCATTAACTGCTAACGTCTCCAAGGTATGTCCATATAAAGCCTAAACTTTGTATTGGAATTATAGGTCACCAAATTTGTACCTCATTGAACAGATTTGGGACATGGTGTGTATGGGTAGAATATTATATGGCTTCATATGCTTCTCTTTTCTGTAATATTTTTGAAAAGCCGAGTGGATATTGCATGAGTTATATTTTTTTAATATAAAGTAAAATTAAGTAGCTTGCGATGAAAATCTTTTAATATTGTTGTAGATAAATATGCTGGATACAGGCTTCGATGACAAAAAGTGCAAATTTCAAAATGGCACTTTTAGGACGTAACGATTTTACTCAATGTAGTTATTCATGATGCTTTTTTCGTACTTGTAGAGTCCCGAAAATCAGCTTAAAATGCCATTTGACAACATTTTCTTATTTTTATTTGCCTTAGATAATAGGAAACTTCGTCATTTTTTGGTATCTAAATAGAGTAAGAAAATTTTATGCATTTACAAATGAATCTGCAAATTTTATCATAAAAATATAGTTTAACTATAATTTTCGAACGTCATGTTTACTTTGATTATTAAACGAAATATATAAGACTTGAAACTTATGATTTATTTTATGGGGCTAAAGTACACAAAAGGTTTTTAAAACATAAAAACCGTCTAAAGACCGTTTGCTTTGTAGCGGTTGGGTTTTTAACATATTTTAATATCTTATTGACGGTTTTTATGTTTTAAAAACCTTTTGTGTATTTTAGTACCTTTTTAAGTAAAATAAATCATAAGTTTCAAGACATATATATTTCATTCTGCAAATTTTATGCATTAGTGATGGAAAGAATTAATGATTTTGATATTTGATTGAATGATTCGGGCATGCGGAAAAGCATAACTGCCAATCTTCGTTTTTTTTTAAAGCATTTACAACTGGAATTTTTTTTAAAGTTTTATATTTTAATTAAAATCGTTAAAAAATATCAAAGTTGATAAAAATACTTTTATTTTTACTTTTTATCTTTTACAAAATTTCTGGCAGTAAGTGATTAAAACAGATACAAAAGTCGGCAATTATGCCTTTGCGCATACCTGAATGATTCATTAGAATAACAAAATCATTCATTATGCCCATCACTATTATGCATTTAAGGATGACAATGACCGTGAATATTTCATAAAACAACTAGTTTTGGCAAACTTAAAAATAAAAATTGCTCAAAAATTGCCGTCCTCTTCAAAAATGAGACATGATTCCCTGCTAAATGGAGTACCCCTTACCAACCTTATCCACCCTTACCAACAACATGCAACTAGAATTACAAGCTCATATGTTTTGATAAAAAGTATGGTCTATCTACATATTGATAAATATGCTATATACACATTCGAATCGAAATCATATGTATAGGAATGAATGAAGGAGTATGCATATAAGAAAGTGAAAATTTCTATCTAAGAGTATCACTTGGTAAATAATTCTTTCTACAATATTATTAATAGATTTTCTTATTAAGACGATGACGCCCAGTTGATTTAAAGCTGCAGTATGACCTTTAAAGTTTATAGCACTCTAAAAAAAAAAATCTTAATAACTGCTAATGTTATTGCGGGTATCGCTTTGACATTTTAAACTACGTGCGCAAGAAAAATGCAGTTACAGTTTTATCTAAAAAAGTAAATTTTACCATTTTAAACGCATGCGTACCGTTATAGAATTTGTGTGTGTGCATCTTACAGTAAAATTATATGTAATCTAAATATCAAAGTCATATAAAATAATGTATAAAATATATTTTTAATTTAGCAAAATTTAACTTCATTTTTTTCTTTCTTAACGAAATCACAGAACAAGTCGACATATATTCATACAATTGGAGGGACAATCCAGGCTGTTTTTACTTTAGAACTTTAGCATCAGGAATTTTGTTTGGTTATTCTGGCGTGTTTCAATCATTGTCAGATAAATAATTTGGAAGTTTCTTCTCATTCGTCTCTCTTGTTATCAACTTTTCCATTAAAGGATTTACGATTCAATCAGACTCATTGGAGTCACTCTGCATAACACGCACAAAAGTTTCAACAACAAAGGTTCGAACCCATGGTCATTGATAAACTTTTATGTAAAAGAAATTACGATTCTGCGGGATACACTACAAGTAAAGGATGTATTTTAACTGGTTATCGTTTACTTTTTATTGAATTTTAAAAAACGTTCAGTCCAGTGTTACAACACTAAAAAAAAAATGACACTTTCAAATCTGAGTAAATCAATGTTTTCATTTTGTTATGAAACTTTTGTTTCAAATAGGACGACCCAATGCTTTCGATTCTGAAATATCAGAAATACTCAGAATATTGAAACATGGACATACTCAAAACTGAGCACATAGAGGTCAGTTCATACTCATTTTTGAAAACATGGACATACTCAAAAATGAGCACATAGAAGTCAGTTTATACTAATTTTTTTTAAACATGGACATACTCAAATAAGAGCACATGCTGTTTTATTCTTGAGTGTGTGCATGTTTTCAGAAATGAGTATATACATGTTTCAAACTTGAGTAATTTTGATTCGGAGCAATTTTGACTATGCGACATACTCAGATTTGAGTATTTTTTGCCCAGTTTTGAAAATGTCATTTTAGAGTGTAGGATGCCCTGTACATTTGACGTACATGGCAATTTCAACAGTCAGAAGTCGTAGCTACATCCGTTTGGTCATGGACTTAATATATTTAAAATTCAATAGCTGGTAAAGGATGACAGCTATTGAAGTTATTCTTGCAGGTGATTAATGTATGAAGTTTGGAATTTCTTTACCTCACTTCATTGGCGTATTTGCAGTTAGATGTCGAAGGATATGATTCGTCGAAGGATTTTCTATAGATCACCGATAGACGTCATAGTGCTGTCTCAAACTATCAGAACGCTAAATGTATACCTCGCAAAAACTAATCAAAGTTCATTCATCTTTTAACCTTCATCTATCCAGTTTGTCTATTGAAACGCCAGAAAAAAGATTTTGCGTTTTGAAATTGCAACGTTATTTTGAGAAGTATTGCACTTTGAGATAGTGCAGTGCCATCTATTGACAGTATTTGTAGTTAAAACAAGAAAGTGCACTAAAGAAATTGCTGTTACTCTCCTGCCAGAATAACTTCAGTAGCTGTCCCGTTTACTTTTTATTTAATTAAAAAAACAAAAATGTTCAGTTCATTTTAGGATAAACTGTATATTGAACAGACAGAAGTCATAATTACATCCTTTTTATGATAAACAGAAGATGCAATTTATTTAGTTAAAGGTGTTGGTCAGTCGGTAGGCAGAAAAAAGCGCACCTTGAAGAAAGCGCAGTTATAAAAATTTATATTTTATTACAAGAATAATTTATAAGAGCATTTTACAAGAAGAATATTATATAAGAATATTTATATTATAATATTTATAATATATATATATAAGAATATATATAAGAATATTGTATATAAATCTGTATATATATATATATATAAAGGAATATATATAAGAATATATATATATAAGAATATTTATAAGAATATTTTACAATAAGAATATTTTAGAAGAATAATTTATATTTTAATTACAGTGTGATTTTTTCCAAGTGAAACTGTTTTTCTGATGTATGTGCGCTTTTTTTCCGGATGCGTTTTTTTCCGGCGCACTTTTCTCCGTGAATCTGGTCAGTCATATCACAAATTCCCCTTGCTAAACCTATAATCATGGAGTGCATTCGAATTTTTAAAATATCTCATCAGGAAATTAATATTTTTAACTCCCCCCCCCCCCTTTTTTTTTGCGTGTGTGTGTATGTGTACTCTTCTTGAAGGCTGTCTCTTTCTTTTTTAATTGACAAAATATTTCTCAAATATATCATATCATATATTCTAATACGAGCAAATCTTGTGTGTGGTTATATATATATATATATATATATATATATATGCAAATTTTATTTTAAAAACGGCTCTAACGATTTTGACGAAATTTTGTATCCTACCGTTTTGGGGCACCAGAAAACCATTGGGCTAGGTCACATGTTCGAGAAAATTCGATTAGTGGGTCATTTTGGGTCATTTTGGGTCATGGTCAAGCTAATTGTATCTAAAAAACGGTTCAAACGATTTTGACGAAATTTTTTATCCGACCATTTCTGGGCACGAGAAGACTATTGGGCTGGGTCACATGTTCGAGAACTTTCGATTAGTGGGTCATTTTTGGATCAACGCGGGTCAAATTAATTTTATCTAAAAAACGGCTCTAACGATTTTGATTAAATTTTGTGTCCTACGAGTTTCGAGCACGGTAAAATCATTGGGCTAGGTGACATGTCCGAGAAAATTCGATTAGTGGGTCATTTCTGGGTCATTGTGGGTCAAGATCTAAAAAGCGGCTCAATTTACACTAAATTTTGCATCCAATGGTTTTCGGGCGCGAGAAGACTGTTGGGCTAGGTCACATATTCGAGAAAATTCAATTAGTGGGTCATTTTGGGTCATTTTGGGTCATGGTCAAGCTAATTGTATCTAAAAAACGGTTCAAACGATTTTGACGAAATATGGTATCCGACTATTTTCGGGCACGAGAAGACTATTGGGCTGGGTCACATGTTCGAGAACTTTCGATTAGTGGGTCATTTTTGGGTCAAAGGGGGTCAAATTAATTTTATCTAAAAAACGGCTTTAACGATTTTGATTAAATTTTGTATCCTACGAGTTTCGGGCACGCGAAAATCATTGGGCTAGGTCAAATGTTCGAGAAAATTCGATTAGTGGGTCATTTCTGGGTCATTGTGGGTCAAGATCTAAAAAGCGGTTCAATTTACACTAAATTTTGCATCCTATGGTTTTCGGGCACGAGAAGACTGTTGGGCTAAGTCACATGTTCGAGAAAATTCAATTAGTGGGTCATTTTGGTCATGGGTCATGATATTTGAACTCAAATTTAATTTTGACCGAGCATAGCTCGGTCTTCCCTGCTCGTACTTAATTTAATTTGATGTGTTAAAATCTGGCTCATAGATCGTCACCTTCGCTAAGATTTTAACACAGAAAATATTATATCAAGTATATATTTGAGAAATATTTTGTCAATTAAAAAAGAAAGATGCATTCTTCAAGAAGAGTACACACACACACACACACACACACACACAAAAAAAAAAAAAAAAAAGGTTAAAAATATTAAGTTATCGCTTAATTTATCTAGTATCGCTTTCACATTATGATAGTTAACTCTTGAAGCGGGTGACCCGGAATCAAAATTTTCGATTTTAACAACTTTCTGAAACTCACTCAACTTTGAGATCCTCTCTTAACTAGGAGTTGAGTGGAACTCTGCCTGCTTAAATCTTTTTCTTATTTGAAATTGCTTTTAAATTTGGAGTGGAGTTCAACAAGTAATTAATCAGCTTTTCTGAATGATCCTTTTAATTGTTTATTTATTTAACATAGAATGAAAACAATAATAATTATGAATAGTTGAAAGCAGCAGTTAAAAATTTAAAAGCATATGGGCATGCGCAGACTTGTATTTGTCTAAGCTAAGTCTCTTAAAATGTTTATTATTGTGAACGGGTGAAGTCTGATTCCGGGTTGTCCGGTTCAAAACATTTAAGCTAACAAGGAAGGTCTCCTTGACACGCAATACGCAGAATATTTTGAAAAAAAAAATGCTAGTGAAACTACTCATGTATGTAATGAAGGATTAGTCAAACTTAGCTGCGGAATCCCAGTAGCAAATCTGTAAAAAAAAAATAAAATACTTTCCAGTATTTGGCGTAAAAAGACGCGAATTGGCGAATACCTTATTTTTCTCGCCAAATGCAAGATATTTTAATGCATTTGAAATTTCTTTCTTAAATCAGTATTTAAATGCGCAGTACTTTATTAAATAGTTTATTATTTTTTTTCTATAAGCTTATATAATATAATATAATATACAAGTTGCGTGTTGCTGAAGTTATTTAATTTTACACGGTATTTTATCAATAACCGGCCGATTAAGAAAGCTCTCAATACATTTTGATATTGAATAAGTCGTTGTTTCCATAGCAACAATACGTTTCTCTTGTTGTTTCTGACATTAACAATATC
This sequence comes from Maratus michaelseni, assembly GCA_963931845.1. Lineage (NCBI taxonomy): Eukaryota > Metazoa > Arthropoda > Arachnida > Araneae > Salticidae > Maratus > Maratus michaelseni. Next base: position 340,148,714 of record OZ007590.1, on the reverse strand, counting down.
GAAGTCAAATTGTCAGTCCTCAGAATCGGACTTTAATTTTTAATTTTAAAATTTTTTTATCAATTTAAATTTTGTTCTAAGCTGTAGAATACGATTGTTAATTTTCTTTATATATACATTATTAAATTTTTCACGTACATATAAACATATAAATGTAAATGGCAAAATCGTAGTTGTAAATGTGTGTTTATTTATGTTAAACTTACTGAAACTAGTTCAGTTAGGAAGAGTACAAAAAGTGTTTTCCTAAAAGAATTATCATAAAAGCTTTTTTTTTTTCCATTACAATCGCTAAAAACACTAACGACGTTATATCGAGGTTCCGCAGCAATTTTTGTTTTTATAAACACATACATTCTCATGAGAAGAATAATGTGTAATTTTTTCAAAGTGTTCTGAGCATGCGCTTATGGAGACTTTCCTTGTAAATGACAACTTTCATAACCTGAACATGATATCCTGGGTACTCGATTTTCAATGTAATAAGTGTATTGCAAGTACTCGATATATTCAACAACCAAGTCTCAAACCTCTACCCTTTTGGTCGTAAACTAAAGACTGTGTCCATTCGGCCACTATTCGCAGTTCGATTGCAGTTCGGTTTCAGTTTACCATCAAATTAATTAATATTCGCCGCATAAAAATTAAAAAAAAATCAAACAATCCCTGAAGAAAAATGAGATGGAATCATATCGTATTTAACCACTTTATGTTCAAAACGTTTCAAGTCATTAATCATATACACAACATGTAACACAAGCTGTCAAAAAGTAAAAATAAAAAACCATACAGCAGTCAACGTAAATACACCATTACAGTAATAGTTTGACAAGAATCTTTTCCTCGTTTTGACAATAGATCATTTCAAATTTATTCCGGTTTGATGACTTTATGTGTAGGAATATATTAAGTTCTTACAGCGGTAAAAAGGCAATCAATCAAATCTTTGTTGACAAGGCTGAAATCGCTACAACAAATTATACTTGAGGCTCAGATTAAACCCGCATTATCTTTCTCATTGATTGGAATGACTGTAAGTCATTTGTTGACTTAAAGGCAAGTTCTGAAGTATTCCTTCAGAATCTGCCACTGAGCTCCAATTTTAATCCGTAAATTACACAAAGATTCAGAGTTTTATATCTGTCAAGAAGGATATTAAAAAACATAAATTTTAGTTGCGTTCTGTGTATTTTTCACTGTTTTTATCTTGATGGCTTTGGTTAATTAATAAGTGGAAAGTAATTGTGAAATGGTGTATGATGGATGAATATTTTTATGTTATCAGTTAAGTTTATAAAAATAGAGGAGTCAAAAATAAGAGTTGAAGTTTCGAAGCACTTACTTTATCAGACAATTCAATGAGGCATCTTGAAGGTTGATTTTTTTTATATAATTAAAACAGAATCAATTAATCATCTGGGTATAAAAACAAGAAATAGAAATAATAAAAATAAAGCGTTACGCATAAATTATGACATATTTTCTAAATTTAACTTCTAATCATATTGCGTATTTAAAAAAAAAAGAGAAAAAAAAATCTGTGTAAAGAATTAATTAAGTGTTTCAAACTAATCATGTTTTACGGTAACACAGAACTCAAAATTTAAGACTTAACACAACTTAATTTTACAAAGATACAAAATTACACAGAGATTCAGAGTTTTATATCTCTCAAGAAGGATATTAAAAAAACATAAATTTTAGTTGCGTTCTGTGTATTTTTCACTGTTTTTATCTTGATGGTTTTGGTTAATTAATAAGTGGAAAGTAATTGTGAAATGTTGTATATGATAGATGAATATTTTTATGTTATCAGTTAAGTTATAAAAATAGACGAGTAAAAGATATAAGAGTTGAAGTTTCGAAGCACTTACTTTATCAAACAATTCAATGAAGCATCTTGAAGGGTTTTTTTTATATATATAATTAAAACAGAATCAATTAATCGTCTGGGTATAAAAACAAGAAATAAAAAAAATAATAATAACGTGTTACGCATAAATTATGACATATTTTCTAAATTTAACTTGTATTCATATTGCGTATTAAAAAAAAAAAAAAAAAAAAAAAAATCAGTATAAAAAATCAAGTTTCAAACTAAGCATGTCTTACGTTAACACAGGACTCAAAATTTTACAAAGACTTAACACAACTTAATTTTACAAAGATACAAAATTACACAGAGATTCAGAGTTTTATATATTTCAAGAAGGATATTAAAAACATAAATTTTAGTTGCGTTCTGTGTATTTTTCACTGTTTTTATCTTGATGGTTTTGGTTAATTAATAAGTGGAAAGTAATTGTGAAATGGTGTATTATGATGGATGAATATTTTTATGTTATCAGTTAAGTTATAAAAATAGAGGAGTCAAAAATAAGAGTTGAAGTTTCGAAGCACTTACTTTATCAGACAATTCAATGAAGCATCTTGAAGGGTTTTATATATAATATATACAGGGTGAATCTAAACTCTTGGGCAAAACTTTAAGGGGTGATAGTACACATCAAGAGAAACAATATTAAATAGGAAACTAAGGGTCCCAAGCGTCTTCCGAAGGAGATAGGCGCCATTAAAGTTTAGGGTCTAAAATTTCAAATAATTATAAAAAACGGAAAAATTGGCCGATTCGTTTGCGGCTTTCGCTAAAACTATTCTTTATGTCAGTATTTTCTTAAAAATAAATTTTAAAGAAAAAGTTTTAAAAAAATGTCGATAGAGGGTGCTTTAGACTTTGGAGTAACGAACAACTATTTTTTACCGTTATTTTTTGTATCTGATTAAATGCTTTCAAAAGCTTAGACTTAAACTTAAATTTTGAGCTCAAAATCTGAATCGTTGGGAGTGGTTAGGTAGCGCAAACTGAACTGTATTCTGGATTTGAAATTTGAACCCCCCTGAACACAGTTCAGTTATTTCCGATCTTGGTGTCGTAGACCAGGCAGAAACTACTACTCCCTACACATAAAATAAACGTTAAAGGGATGACAAAATTAAATAAATTTTAAAGATAAAGTTCAAAAATGCCGATAGAGGGCGCTTTAGACTTTGGAGTAATGAACAACTATTTTTTACCGTCGACTCCGACTCCGACCTGGTTGCGAGGATTGCCGTCGTAGCAGGCGATATCCGGGAGATATCCGGGGTGTTCGCAACTCCCTCCGCCGGCGGCGTGAGGCCTGCATCGTTGCTGGTGGGCACTCTTTCGAGCAGTTTTTGTGATTCCTCACGAACATCATACGTGTAGCATTTTCTACGTGTCAGCCTTCATTCATATTGCGCACTACATGCATACATCAAATTGTTTCTTTTTATTTTGCGCGGAGAAATTGCTCATGTCTGTTATGAATAAATTTTCTATTTAATTTTGTCATTACTCTATTGTTTATTTTACGTGTAGGGGGTAGTAGTTTTTGCCTGGATTAATTTTAACACAATTATTCAAAATGGTAAAGAAATCATATGAGTTGTAATTTTCCAACTACACGAAAAGTGTCCGGGTCAGGATTCGAACCTGCGATCTCTTGGCTGAAGCTGCCATGCTCTACCAACTGAGCTATCCCGGCATGAACTGGATGAATTATGCCCCCCCCCCCCCCCCAGATTCAACCGGGATAGCTCAGTTGGTACAGCATGGCAGCTTCAAGAGATCCCAGATTCGAATCCTGGCCCGGACATTTTTCGTTCAGTTGGAAAATTACAACTCATATTGTTTCAGCCTGGTCTACGACACCAAGATCGGGAATAACTGAACTGTGTTCAGGAGTGGAAGGGGGGAGGGAGGTGTTTCAAATTTCAACTCCTGAACGGAGTTCAGTTTGCACTACTTAATCACTCCCAACGATTGAGATTTTGAGCTCAAAATTTAAGTTTAAGTCTAAGCTTTTTAAAGCATTTAATGAGATACAAAAAATAACGGTAAAAAATAGTTTTTCGTTACTTCAAAGTCTAAAGCGCCCTCTATCGACACTTTTTGAACTTTATCTTTAAAATTTATTTTTAAGAAAATACTGACATAAAGAATAGTTTTAGCGGAAACCGCAAACGAATCGACCAATTTTTTCGTTTTTTATAATCATTTGAAATTTTGGACCCTAAACTTTAATGGCGGATATCTCCTTCGGAAGGCGTTTACTATCGTACTATCACCCCTTAAAATTTTGCCCATGAGTTTAGATTCACCCTGTATATAATTAAAACAAAATCAATTAATTATCTTGGTATAAAAACAAGAAATAAAAATAACGTGTTACGCATAAATTATGACATATTTTCTAAATTTCACTTCTAATCATATTGCGTAAATAAATAAATAAATAAATAAATAATAAAAAAAATCTGTGTAAAGAATTAATTAAGTGCTTCAAACTAAGCGTGTTTTACGTGAACACAGGACTCAAAATTTTACAAAGATTTGACACAACTTAATTTTACAAAGATACAAAATTACACAAATACTCAGAGTTTTATATGTGTTAAGAATGATATTAATAAAAACATAAGTTTCAATTGTGTTCTTTATGTTTTTCATTATTTTTATCTTGATGGTTTTGATTAATTAATATGCAGAAAATAATTGTGACATGGTGTATGATGGATGAATATTTTAGTGTAATCAATACATTATCAAAATTGCAAAGTCAAAAGTAAGAGATGAAGTTTTAAAGACCTAGCTATTATTTTATCAGGTAATTCAATGAGGTGCCTTACATTTTTCGATTCTTAATCTTAAGTAAAATCATCTCGGTATAGAAACAAGAAATAAAAATAATGTGTTTTGCGTAAACTATGACATATTTTCTAAATTTTACTTCTAATCATATTTTGTGCTTCAACAATTTTTTGTGTATAAGGAATTAATTTACTCTTCAAGCTAAGCATTCTTTACGCATACACAGACAGTATGCAAAATTTTGCAAATATTCAATTACAACTCAATTTTATAAAAATAAAATTACACCAAGATTCAGAGTTTTATATCTGTCGAGAAGAATATTAAAAAAAGATAAATTTTAGTTGTGTTTTTCGTTTTTTTTTTTTTTTTTTTTTTTTTTTTTTTTTGTCCATTGTTTTTATGTTGATGGTTTTGATTAATTAATAAGCGGAAAGTAATTATGAAATGCTGCATGATGGATGAATATTTTTATACAATCAGTAAGTTGTCAAAATAGAAGAATCAGAAATAAGAGATGAAGTTTTGAAGCATAAGCTGTTATTTTATATAAGGGAAATGCCTTGGGTTATCTTGAAGTGTTTTATGATTAAAACGCAATCAATTAGTCATCTTTTTTAAAAACAAGGAATGAAAATAACGTGTTACACGTAAACTATGACATATTTTTTAAATGTACTTCCTAATCATATTGCGCAGAATTTTATGTTTAAATAATTAATTGCATTTGAAAAGAAGCATGTTCATAGTTGTTAAACCTTCCGATTTTCAAGTTACCTCTATTTCCGAATAAAGTATCTACTTTATTTACTGACAAAAATTTGCGATTAAATAAGACGAAGGTTACTGTTCAGATATAGTGGTACTAAAAATATTTGGCAGCTATGCATGTTTTACGTGAACACGGAATGCAAAAATTTCATTTTTAAACAGTTGCGTAATTTTAAATTATTATTATTATTTTTTTTTTTTTTACTAAGATGTCTGAATATGGAAATATTAAGTTTCCATTAAAATATGTATTCGACAATTCAAACTTTTTAGAAATAATTTCAAAATTAAATATTTTAAGTTCTAAATCATTTACATATTGATGTAATTTTTTTTAAACCAATTGTTCAATTACATTATATTTTTCATTTGAAAAGATGTTTAAATATATATATATATAAATATTGAAATTTACAATATAATAGACCAATTAATATGAAAAATGTCAGGTGCATGCATCTTAGGGGTGTCTTCATACCTTTTTAAGCGTGAAAATCTGTAAACTTTTTTATTCCAAGTGAAAGTAAAGGACCTATCAGAAGACATGGTATTAATGATATAGTGTTAAATAAACTATTTCGCATTAGATTATTTCAATTGATTGTGTTAATTCCATAATTCCCAGAGGGAAAAGAGCACAATCAATCAAAAGGAAATTATCATCTCCTACTTTGGTTACTGCTAAAAGTAGCTTCTAATGGTGTTATATGTTTTTGTAGTCGCAAAAAACGTTGTCTGTTTTTATATCCATATTCTTATTTAATATCTTAAAGCTACTGCTATTGATTAGAGGAAACTCTCACCGTCCATCATTCACTGTTAAAAAATTTCTGCTGGACGAACCAACTTTTGCTGCTGCAGTAGCTATGATGGTGAAATCTCGTTCAAACATTTGGAGTTCTGTTTGAACCATAACTCCAAATGTTGGAACGAGATTTTCTCTATCTTATTGTTTCAGCTACTGCAGCACACAAATTTGGTTCAACCAAGGGCAAAACTTTTAATAGTGTTGGTTCTGATCTTTTTAAATAAGAGTTTTACTACTTCTCAGACTCTTCTCAATCTATTTCTCTTTCTAATATTTATACCATTCTGTCTTTTTTTTTTTCGAATCCATAAGTTTTATTAATATTAAATATGACTTTAATATAGTGTCATTTCCACCGATAAAATCACTTTCTCCAAGCTGATAGACACTATAAATGTTGAAGATGATGGACCCTGTCATCTCCTGATTCCTAAGGAATCCTGTAAGATGTGATGACCCTGTAGACTTTGTTTCCTGAGATATGTTTTGTTTAATGGTACTTGTCACTGTGGGTTTTCTTATATACACCACATTAAACGTAATTTGGTTGTAAATTAATTTACTGATTATCTTATAATGCATTTTTTATTACTATCTAAAATTACGTATAGAGAATTTGTAATTATCACAATAAAATAATGAAGAATATTCATAGAATCTTCAAAAGAAGGATTGTACGCAGAGAATATTACTAATTGCATTAATAATTTACGAAAAGGGTTTTGCGTTATATATGAGGATGAAGTAATAAATTTTTATGCTAATCTTGCGTACTATTTGATTCAAGTTATTTTATTTATCATTTCATAGCATAATTTCTTTTTCTAAGATTATTTATAAGAAACTTGCAGCGATGTTAATAAAACAGAAACAGAAATTTTTTCGAAATAAAAACGAAATTGAAGTGGAATGAAATATTCACCTTGTATTTAAAGTTCATAAAATATACATTAAAACATGCTTAAAAGGTGACAATGTTAATAAAATCAAAAAAACTTTTCAATTTACAAATGTGTTAGGTAAAATAATACCACTGGCAAAAATAAACAAATAAATAAATAAAATTAGAGAACATACGATAGATTTTAATCACCAAATTGTCGAAAAAAGAAACAAAAAACGAATATAACCATTTGATTGGGAATTGTGTTTTCTTTCAAATTTCTGCTTAAAGAAAAAAAAAAACTTAGAGGGCTGTCTTCATAATGAAATTTTGTATACGAATACATAATTTTGCCATCATATTTGGATTATAAAATTAACAACAACAACAAAAAGTTTTGAAACCTATAAAATTTTAACAGAAATTGATTTCTGTAATCTTCAAATATGTGAATCCAAAAGTACAGCTCATTCGTCCAAGTAGTTTTCGAGTTATGCTTAAAAAACTACATGTATTGCAATGTGTTTTGCAAGGATTACAAATGAAATTAACATTCGCAGTTCAAAACTTTAAATCTGCATAATTCCTAAACTACTTAACTGAATGACTCCCCGTTTGATATCCTAAGTATAGTAAAGAAACCATATATATACTTTTACAATTTAAAGTAAATATATATTTAAATTATTTTATTATATATATTTTTCTTTTCTTTATTAACGCATTTAATGTATATTCCCTGTGATTTAAAGGCTCGCCCTTCTGTTCTTAGCAACGAAATTATGTTTTCAAAATTACATCTATCCTTTTATGAACTTCTCTCTAACGTATTTTTTCTCTCTCGGCAGTTGTATCTTAAAAAGAAAAGAAAATTATAAAATGATTCTCTCATAGTCAAATATTATTTGCAGTGAACTTTGTATAGCTTATATCGTTAAAATACATCATTTTTACAACTTGCAAATGGTTTCTCATAAAGATTGGCGTCACTATTTCGTATTTGAATGTAATTCATCATTGCTCAGATGCCTTCTGTCCAAAATCATAAATACCACATCTGCCTTTTAGCCACTTTCTCATAACAATGTTAACTGCCAGTTTAAGAGTTTCTTCATTTTTGTCAAAAGTGTGCTTAATAGCTAAATATGCCAAATCTTATCGCCAATTTTGAACTTAAAATGAAAATATTCTAACGGTTATGGAGACCTACTCTGAAATTTACGCCATCACATTCAAAAAAGGAAATCTTTGGCGAGAATGGTAACTGCAGTTTCTCGTCGTTTCGCTTCTATCTATCGGCCTGTTCACAGCTAATTTATAGGCTCATAATATGCCTGGCATCGGAACCACCCGAATTTAAATTATGTTTTTCCTTCAACTCCTGTACAAAAAACTGATGCTACACGCACCGAATGTCACCCTGTCTGACGATGTCTCTCAGCTGGAATTTTATTTCACCAACATCGCATATTCCCAAAGAATTATCTGTCAAAAGTGGTTAAATACAGATTCTCATCTCAAATAAATCAGAGGAAATCTTCATCGTGCTTCCCTTTATTTATCTGGTTATGTAGTATCTTTTACTTCATGAAGTAAAAGATGCTACATAACATTCATAGCAGAATCACGAACTTATCTGTTATTGCGACCGTTGCACAATAGTAACTGTTCATGTCTGAAATTACTTTTCTTAGATATCCTCACGAATTAAATTTTCGAAGGTTCTTCTGCACCAGCAAACAAACTTTTTGATACATTTTTTAAAAATTCCAAATATGATATCAAAATTAGGTATTTGCATTGAAAGTTTTAAAGTTTGATACAATTTCAGTAAGAATATGCACATCTATAAGCTTTTTTTTTAAAAAAAAAAAAAAATATATATATATATATATATATATATATATATATATAAAGAAATAATTTCTGCAATTTAAAGGCTATTTTCGTTTTTATCTGCAATAATTTGGTGGTTAAAATGCATGGGGTGTTCTCTTTTTTATTATTATGTTTTCTATTGTTGTCTGTGTATATGTGATAGAATAGTAAGTAAATTATTCACAAACAGAGCACATTGAACTGCAATAATTCTTTTCAAGCATTTTTATGAACAAACTTTTAAAAAATAAAATTCCGGATAAATTTTTGAAAGCTGTTCAGAATGTACATTGTGCTATGCTGAACATAGCATTTCGTTGCAATAAAACAACTGTGTAGTTTCACTGGATATAAGTAGTAGAAGAACAAGAGTTAGACCCCAGCAGGAGCCGTGAGCCGGAGCCGGAGCCGGAAGTAGCAGGTGTGGACACCGGAAGTTCTGTGAACGGTGAAGGTCACCGGAAGTCGCAGGTGTGAATAACAAACAGGTTAAGACAGGAAGTGATCCTGAAAGCGGAAGTAAGACAAAGGGATTAGGAGATAAGGACAGGATGAGACGTATTTTTTTATGGGTTTTAATCAGATTCTTTCTTGACAGGGAAAATTTTTCTACACCAGATGTGCTGATGTCTCAAGGTTAGCGGAAGGGACAGGTGATGATAACAGACATGTTTATACAGGAAGTGATTCCGTAAGTAAGGCCGGAAGGTAATTGGAGATAACGTTTGGATGTTCTACAGCAGATGTGCTGACCACGCAAGGTCATAGGAAATGACAGATGTTGATAATACACAGGTTGAAACAAGTATCTTTAGACAGGAAGTAATTCCGTAAGTAAGACCGGAAGGGATCAGGAAGTGAAATGTGATAAGACTTTCTGACTTTATAAAAGTTTAATATGAATTTTTCTTTTCTATAAAAAGGGTTTTAATTAGATTCTTTCTTGAGAAGGAAAAAAAAATTTAGTTTTTTACATTTTTTTAATTTTATAAAAGTTTTTTTTTTTTTTTTTTTTTTTTAAATTTTATAAAAGTTTTTATGGTTGGTGGGCGTGTGATTTTAAGTGTTTAAAAGTAGATGATGTATATGTGGGGTATCATTTGTAAACATGACTTCGAGAGAGGAAGTATTGAGTGTTGTGTGTCTGTATATAACAATCTGCATTGTGTATTCGTTGATTTATGTGTTTACCGGTAGTGAAAAATTTAAAGTGGATTTTATACTGAATTTAAATGAAACGGGTAATTTATCTGTTTCGATATGATGCGATTCGATATTAACGTCTCGCGTAATAAAATTTTATGTTGTAATGAAGGCGATTTATCCGATTCCAAGTCACGCAGCAAGTTTTGGTGGTGTAAATGCCTTGTATATTGCTGCCAAAGGCAAAGTCAAGAAGAAGACGATACAGAAATGGTTAAGCGGAGTCGACTCGTACACGCTTCACAAACCGGTTCGAAGACATTTTCCGACGAATCGAGTGATTGTGTATTCGATGGATCAACAATGGCAGACCGATCTGGTGGATCTCATCAGTTTACAAAAGTACAATCAAGGGTTTCGTTACCTACTGACGTGTATAGACATTCTCTCTAAATATGCGTGGGTGATTCCCTTAAAAACGAAACGAGGAGAAGAAGTTGTGAAAGCGTTTCAAACTATTTTTGTAACGAGAAAACCCAAGGCGCTTCAATCGGATGCTGGACAGGAATTTAAAAACCAGCTTTTGCAAAGATTATTAAAACAAGAAGGCATTCGATTTTTTACGATACATAATAATACGAAAGCTTCAGTCGTTGAACGCTTTAACCGTACCTTGAAAACTAAAATGTGGAAATATTTTACCCACAACCATACTTATCGTTATATCGATGTGTTAGACTCATTAGTGGATAGTTATAACCATACCTATCATTCGAGTATCAAGAGAACCCCAGCAGAAGTAACACCCGAGAACGAAAGCGATGTCTGGTTTACTTTGTATGGAAACTTGGAAAATGTGAAAAGAAAACCTTGTATGTTTCAACCGGGTGATGTGGTGCGGGTTTCGAAACAGAAACTGACCTTTGAAAAAGGATACGAAACCAATTGGACGGAAGAACTGTTTATAGTGACAGAGTGTGTCACAAGAGATCCTCCTGTCTATCGAATTAAGGATTTGATGGACGAACCCATCCAAGGCACCTTTTATCCCCAAGAACTTCAAAAAGTCCAAATGAAAGACACTTATACAATTGAAAAGATTTTAGAGAAACGTACCCGTAAAGGTCGAGTGGAATATCATGTGAAATATAAAGGGTATTCAAACAAATTTAATCAATGGATTCCCTCGTCTGATTTATCTTCCTTATAAGGGAGTGCAAGAAGGTTGAAAGCGCATTTAGCAACATGTCGTTCTACTTGACATTACCCTCGGACAGTTCTAGGAATTATTTTCCCGAGAATAAAATTTCACATTTTGTTACTCGATTACCCGCCCCTATCGAATTAAGAGGAGAATGGGAAGTGGGTCTTGTGGAATTTATTTACCCGCATACCTGGTATAATGTGAATAGTACGACCAATCTGATTGGATTTGACTTGAACGACGGAAAGACTATTGGTAGACGCATCCCCCCAGGATTTTATGAGACGGTACCGGATATTTTGAAAGCCATCTCTATTAAAGACATTGAAAAAAAGATTTCGTTCACCTATAATAACGTTACGAAGAGAGTGACTATCAACGTGCGAGAAAATGCTAAAGTGATTTTGGAAAACGGTCTGGCACAGATGTTTGAATTCGAACCGTCTGAAATTGAATCCTTAGATGGAAATGTAGAACAAACTGTTACGAGTTCGTATGTAGCAGATCCGTGTGCTCATTATAGAGTGTTAATGATTTATTCGGATATTGTGGAACCGCAAATTGTCGGTGATGTGTTAGCCCCCTTGTTACGAATCGTGAATGTAACTGGAAAAGACGGAGAAGTGATTTGTGCGACCTTTGATCGCCCGCATTACATGCCAATCAGTCGAAAATCATTCGACTCTTTAGAAATTCTTATAAGGACGCACCTGGGCGAATTAACGCCATTTGAGCGTGGGCGGTCGTACGTGAAACTTCACTTTCGACAAAAATATCTCTCGTGATGTTGGTTCCCTACCAGTGTTGTGCGAAATCTTTTGAAGATTATTATACACAACAGTTGGGGCATGGTTTAAACTATTACCAAGGCGCCCCTTTACAAAGAGGTTATGGATTCGGCGGATTGTTTCGGTCTATTTTTCGTGCTGCGGTACCCCTTTTCAAGTCAGGGGCGAAAGCCGTAGGAAAACAATTGTTTCATACAGGTGTAGATGTACTCAACGACCTATCCCGAGGCGAGAACATTAAAATAGCTGCCAAACGACGATTTAAAGAAGCTGGAAAAAACTTAACAGATAAAGCGGCTACGAAAGTGAAAACGATGATTGGTTCCGGTCGCCAATATAAAAAGAGAAAGCGACCCGCTAAAGTAGTCACTCAACACAAAGTCAAGAGAGCGAAAGTACACGATATTTTCGGCTAAAGATGACTGGACTTATTCACCGAGATTCTCCTGCCTGTGCTAAATCGGAATTGGACCTATTTTTAATCCCGCCCACACAAACGGCTATTGAAAAAGGATATTACGTTGAATACCACCCTCTCGCTAATATTCGCGATGGGGGGCCTGTAGAATTTCTAATCTCAGGAACCGGTGAAGATTACTCGGATTTATCTGCTTCTTACATTCATGTGAAAGCGAAAATTGTGAAATCCGACGGAACGGATCTACCTGCGGGTGAACCGGTTGCCTTTATTAATAATTCTTTAGATTCAGTTTTTCAACAAGTGGATGTGAGTGCCAACGACCGTTGCATCTCCTCTTCTAATAATACCTATCCCTTTCGTGCATACCTCGAATCGTTAGTGAACTATAGTGAAGATGCTAAAAAAACTTTGTTAAGCTGCAAGTGTTTTTACAAAGACGAGAATTTAGCAACATCGGATCCCACTAGCAACGCAAACCCTGGACTTAAGAAACGCTATGAACTGACACAAAACAGTAAAACGTTGGATATGATTGGTCCTTTACATTCTGATATTTTTCAACAAAATCGCCTATTACTGAATATGGTGGATATGAAAATTAAAATGACTCGAAGCAAACCCGAGTTTTGTTTGATGGTGAAGAAAGATGCCGCTCGACCCTTCCACGACTATAAAGTGATTTTAGAACATGCCTCTCTTTTCATTCGGAAAGTGAAAGTCAGTCCTGGTGTGTTATTGGGTCATGCCAAAGCCTTGGAAAAAACAACTGCGAAATATCCCATCGATCGAGTTCTGTGCAAGACTTATTCCATATCGACCGGTAGTAAGTCGTTTATGCAAGATAATGTGTTTTTAGGAACCATGCCGAAACGTATTATTATTGGACTTTTAGATAATAGTGCTTATACGGGACAATATGATTTAAATCCCTTTTACTTTCACCATCACAACGTCAACTTTTTAAGTGTTTATGTGGACGGACAACCTGTACCGAGCAAGCCTTTGGAATTGGATTTCAAGAATAACAATTATATAAGAGCTTATCATCGCCTGTTCTCTGGTTTTCATCAAGACGCTGGGAATTATTTAACACGTGAAGACTTTGCTAACGGACACACCTTATACGTATTCGATTTAAGTCCCGATTTATGTGACGGACCTCATTTAAATTTACAACAACAAGGTAATTTACGCATCGAAATTAAGTTTGCCGAAGCCTTAGAAAAAACAACGACTGTGTTCATTTATGCTGAATTTGAAAACATTATCGAAATTAGCAAATCACGTCACGTGATCTGCGACTTTCCCAACTAAATGAATTCACTGCAAATTGAGAAGATTCTTACAGAAGACCCTGTTACTCGAAATTATTTTTTGGGTGTGTTTCCAAGTGATCAACTCCCTACAAGAATCGAGAACTATCCTGCCTGTTTTATCTGCAATGTGGACACGTCTACAGAACCCGGAAGCCATTGGATAGCCTTTTTTATGTCTTTGTCTCATCGAGTTGAATTTTTCGATTCATACGGAAATAAGCCTACCTTTTTTCAAGGACCTATAGCGAACTATGTACAACGTTTTTCACGAGTCAAGTTTAATCCGCTTGTTTTACAAACCCATGTGACTGCCGTCTGCGGGCAATATTGTATCTTTTATCTTTTTTCTCGATGTAGAGGTAAAACTTTGAAACAATTTCTATCCTATTTTGTCACAGAAGATCTGTCGAATGACCGACGAGTTTATAATTTTGTAGCCAAACGTTTTGGCATCTATGCTCCTTTTTATCAATAAATGTCTGTGTAAACTGTAAACCTCTGTGATTATTTAAAGTGTGTTCTAATGAGTGTCTGTTTATTAACGATGGAGTTTCCACGCTTTCAACACCCTTGCACGATGCTTTTATCAGGTCCCACTCGAGTCGGTAAAAGTTGGTTTTTACGCGATTTGTTAGCAGAAAGGACCCGTATGTTTAACCCACCTCCCGACAAAGTCGTCTGGTTTTACGGAATTCATCAAAAGCTCTTTGACGAAATAGAAAATGTAACTTTTGTGGAAGGTTTTCCAGCAGATTATCGCAAGTATTTAGGGACCGATTCCCTTATTATTTTAGATGATTTAATGGCGGAATGCGGTGACGACGAACGACTCACCTATCTTTATACAAAGGGAAGTCACCATTTAAATATTAGTGTTTTATTTATCACGCAAAATTTGTTTCATAAAGGTAAAGAAATGAGAGGTGTTTCACTCAACAGCCAATATTTATTTCTGTTTAAAAATCGTCGTGACATGAGTCAAATTATTCATTTAGGTCGTCAGTTATACCCAAGTCAAAGTAAATTTTTTCAAGAAGTTTTTGAAGACGCCACTAAAAAACCGTTCTCATATTTACTCGTGGATTTAAGAAATGAAACGGATGAACACATGCGCTTAAGAACACAAATTTTACCCGGACAAACGCAGTATGTGTATACTCCGAAAAAGGGTTTAAAAAGAAAATCATTTACATCTTAATTCAGTTGCGATCATGACAGTGACGGAGAAACAACGTCGCGACTTGGAATTGATTCATACATGTCCAAAAGCTTTACGTAGACAACTTTTAAAAAAATTACCTTCTCGATCGGTAAAAGCTATCTGCGAATGTTCGTTGAATGTGTTGAACGGAAATATACCTTTATCCAAATATCAGAAAAAGATTTTAAAGAAATATAAAACTACACTTAGAAAAATTAGCATAAAGAAAGGTCCTCTGTTTCAAAAAAAGAAACTGATTATTCAAAACGGAGGCTTTTTAAATATTTTAATACCAGCTGCGTTGAGTGTGTTAACGGGACTTATCAATGGAGTTCGCCACTAAATATGCCCTCGTGCCAGAAGAAGAGTTGACTCGAAATGTGCCTACTAAAAAACAAATGACAGAATTTGATGCAGCCATGTCTAAAATACTCAACAGTGCACGACCCGATTATGAAAAAGTACAAATGTACTATGAACTGTTAAAACGGAAAATGAATTTACAAGAATTTAATGTTCCTTGGAGATCGAAGCCATTTGAGGAAGATGAACCTCACAAGACGGAACCTGAAGTGGAACCTGTTGAGACGAAACCTGTTAAGACGGAACCTGTTAAGACGGAACATGATAAACTAGAGTCCCCTCACAAGACAGAAACAACCCAAGAGACTGCTTACGACGAATTTGTGATAAATTCAGTACCCAAACACATGAAGAAACATGCTAGTAATTTACTCAAGTTTCTGAAATCAAGCAACATGAAATGGGACCCGGCTGGAAATATTATGTATAATGGAAACACCCTGGAAAATGCAAACTTGGCTGAACTGTTTCATCTTATTTTTAATGTTAGCAAGAAGCCACCTGTGAAACCACCAACAGAATTTTTAAGGGCTCTTCGTGAAATGGGAGTACCCTCCAACACGATTAAAAATAAATATTTATCATTAGAAGCCTTAAAGGACAAGCCTAAAAATGTATCCCCTCGAATGAATTTTGTAAAACCCAAAAATAGATCTGTTATGAAACCTAATGTATTACTCAAACCTACTTGGTCAACTTTATTTTAATAAAACTGAATTGAAATGTATCCCTTTGTGTGTTTTCTGTAACGAGTTTACATAAAAACAAATAAAATATGAAAATTCGACACTTACCCTTAAAAACACGTCCACTCTGGCTGTTGATCTTCACACAACTAACCTTACAACCTTATCTTTAGTAGGGGGCGCTGCCCGTCTTGTGGTGTATGACGTCATTTCCGGTTTGAGATAAAAATAAACTTTAAATACACTCGCACTGTTATTTTTCCTCGCTAGCAGTGGTCTGTTTATTGTTTAGACGTGTTGGGTGACGTCATTACGTATTGGTCTAAACTTGTCCAGACTTGTTTTTGTGTGGCACGTTAAATTAGGTGAGTCATTGTTTACTTTTCTTGTTTGGACATGTTTACAAATCCTTAGCATAGACTTACTAGAAAAGATTAGCTTAAACTTATTAAAAATAGATTTTAATTCTATTCTAATTTTGTCTCTTATATTTATATAGCTTTTTCATGGTGTAAATAGACCAAAATTTAACATATTTTTTAATTTAATCAGCTTCATTTTAAACACTATAAAAAATGAGTATTTATTACACTATGTTTAAAAAATAGATTTCTATTTAAATATTTTCTATTTGTAAAGTTATTTTCACAACATAAATAGGACAGAAAAAAAAATTCTAACACTCACGAAACAAGAAATTGTCTCAAAATATTAATTGTGTTTAAACTTTACAATGTTGTCAAAAAAAATGAAAAGTACAACCATTAAACAGAAACGAGCCTTTCTTCACAAATCGATAAGACTTATCTAAATAAAAGCAATTTGAAAAACCCTATGTGTTATCTAATTTTAGGTCAAGAAAGGAAATAAGCTTCTTGAAAAATCATGCAAATAATGAATGAATCTATTTCCTGTTTTAACTACGAACATTCGAGAAACTCACCCTATGTTTGTTCAGATAACATTACTATTTTGCTAATTTTAAAAACAGGAAAGAAGCTTGTTGATAAACACCTGCCTGACTTCCTGTTTTTTTAATTAGAAACTGACCCTATGTTTCTTAAGATAACATTACTATTTTGCTAATTTTAAACACACAGGAAATTGACTTGTTGATAAAACACGCACACATCCAGAATGTCTTACACTTCCTGTTTTGTTAATTAGAAACATTTGATAAGCTACACATACGTTTTTCAGATAACACAGGAAATTACCTTGTGGATAAAACACATCCGAAATGCCTTACACTTCCTGTTTTATAATTAGAAACATTCGATAAGACAACACTAGTCTTTTGCTAATTTTAAACATAGGAAATAAACTTGTTGATAAAACTATCGGAAATAAGGTTTCTTTGGAACATTCGAGAATCCTGGTTAGTGATGCAATATGTTCTAGAAAATGCCATCGAATGACGTAATCATGGTGATGCTGATAAGAAATTGAGGGGGGGAGATATGTTTAAATTTTATTGGCTGATAAGGAAAATGATTCGACCAATGACAGATAAAAGGGGAGTGTTTCAACTTCCGGTCTAAATAGATAAAGAAGAACTCACTTCCCAAATCAAGTCATTCTTATTTTAGAATTTGCTTTGTGACTAGTGTTATTTTACTCAAAGTGCTATTTTACTTGAGAATTTCTTGTTTTGTGCTGAAGGATTATTTCAACTTAGCTATGGATTATTCAACTCAAGATTTACATTCTGCGTTACAGGATTTTGAAGTAAGTTAATTATGTTTGTTTAAACTATTATCTTTAAAAAAGATTAGTAATTTAAAAGAATAGTATAGTAAATGGTTTAAATTTATTTATTGTTGTGATTTTTTAAAAGCCATTTGAGTGTTTAATATTTTAAAAGAATATTTTCATATGTTCTTAATCCAAATTTAGTTTTACTTTTTCTGCTATGATATTTTAAATAGTTTAAAATTATTTATTGTTGTGATTTTTTTTTTAAAGCTATTTGAATGTTTAATATTTTAAAAGAATATTTTCGTCTGTTCTTAATCCAAATTTAGTTTTACTTTTTCTGCTACGATATTTTAAATTATTTATTGTTGTGATATTTTAAAAGCTATTTGAATACTTTATACTTAAAAAGAATATTTTCGACACTTCTTAAATAAAAAATTAATCAAACTTTTCTACTATTTAAAAATGGTTTAATCTATTTCTAATTATTTGCATGTGTTTGAAAAAAAAAAAAAAAAAAAAAAAAAATCTTTTAAGAATGAAAGAGATTAGCAATCGTAATGCATTTTTTTCTTTTTTCTCTGTCTGTTTAGAAAAACTTTGAAATATTTGTATGATAAAATTTCTAATTTATCCTTTTACTATTGAAATATATTAGCAATCGTAACGCATTTTTCTTTTTCTGTTTACAGAAACTTTGAAATATTTGTATGATACAAATTTCTAACTTAAGCTTTTACTATTGAAGTAGTTTAGCAATCGTTTTTCTTTAAAGTTTTCTGTTTACAAAAAACTTTGAAATATTTGTGTATATGTGATAAAATTTCCCCCATTTAATATTCAACTAGATTAACAATCGTAACATTTTTTTGATAAAGTACTCTCTTTATTGTTTTCATAGACTTTGAAATATTTTTGTTTGAAAAAGCAGATAGTCTTATTGAGAAACTTTGTCATCGAAACGTGTTTTTCATTTTTTTTTTTTTTTTTTTTATAAAGGAGGATACATTTCTAGAAAATGTTGTTAAATTTGATAGTTTTAAGATTGTTTGCGAATAGTTTAAATTTGTTTCCATAAATCTTTTAATCGATAAACTTTGTCATCGAAACATGTTTTTCATTTTTCGGTAAAGATAGATACATTTCTAGAAAACGGTCAAAGTTGACATTTTATGCCTTTATGATTTAAAATAGAGTAGTAAGTGTGTGTAACATTTTTTAAATATGAACGTGTTTATTTTGTAGAGTGTTATGGAAACACCTTTCATCGAAGAAATCATGCAAGAGTTACCACCCAGTTTATTTAACGATTTGCAGAAGATGGGTGACTCATCTCTGCAAAATTTCTTATCATCCGTGACCTCTGTGCCTTCTACCAGTACAGACATGAGCAATGTAAACAAGGTTAGTTATTATTATTATTTCAAAAATATATATGTTTAATGGGGTTTGTGAACGAGGGGGTGAAAAAATTATTTTTAAAGTTTGAAAAAGAAACATGTTTAATGGGATTCTTAAACGATTTATTTTATTAAATAAGTTTTTAAAATTTTATTATTTAAAAAAAAAACTCAATTTAAAACTAGGTCTTTTTGATTCGTTTTCAGAGTCTGACTTGTGAAGTCTGTGGAAAATCATTTTCGAAAAAGACAAATCTAAGCAGACATAAATTCACTCATGAGAGGGTAGCCCTGAAAATAAATGAGGGTGCATCAACATCGGGTGTGCAGACATCATCGAAACAGGTAGGCGAATTTGGTTATTATTTTTACAGGTTTTCGCGATTTTAATTGTTTTAGGTATGTTAAAAAAGTAATTCAAGTTTTTTGTTAGGAAAAAATTATTAAGTTTTTTTTTTTTTTTTTTTTTTTTTTTTTCAGGCATTATACACGTGCGATGTTTGTCAAAAGTCATTCTCTCAGAAAAAGAATTTAACACGACATAAAAAAATTCATGAAGAGAACCAAAGGAAATTTAGCTGTTCTATTTGCCAAAAAATATTTTCACGAGAAGATAACTTAAAAAGTCATTTGAAATTACATGAAAACCCGTTATATAGTTGTAAGGATTGTGAGCGAAAATTCGCTACTAAATTTAATTTAATGCAACATACAAGAACTGTACATAGTGAAAATAGTAATCTTACGTGTATGAAAAAACAAAGAGTTTCCCGATTCCCAAAAAATAATAGAACCGCAAAAGAAGCACTTCAAATGTTTAAATCTATATACATCGAACCGGAAGAAGACATGAAATTTGACATTTCTGTTTTTTTTCGATTCTTCTCGCAATGAATTAATTGACACTTTAGAAGATGTTCTTGAAGAATATCGCGCCATTAAGTGGAGACTAATAATTAAAGTATTATTGGAAAAGACCTCGCCTGAAGGTGACGTTGAAGTTATTTCCACCTATTTTTGGTCGGACACGTATACTGATTATACGATTGACACACTTGAGGATAATCTTGCACAGGCACATCAAAAAATTTTAGCAAGCTTTGAAAAGTTTTTACAAAAGGGGTCTGGGTGGGTACTTCGTGAAGTTCAACACTTTGAACTTCAAACCGCAAAACATGCTCCTTTAAAAGGCAACAGTTACATTCGTTTACCGAAAGACTTGCGTGGAAAGGATGCTGTTTTGAATATTGAAAATTTTGAAGATGAAAAATGTCTATTATGGTGTCTGTTAGCTTCAAAAATGAACCTCCCTCAAGGTGAACATCCAGAAAGAGTGTCTAAATATGTTGATCATGAACATACGATTGATATGAAAGGAGTTACCTACCCAGTACCTTATCAACAAATACCTATTATCGAATCACAAAACGATTTAAGGATCAATGTGTTTGGTTATGAAGAAGGCGAAATTTACATTTTGTATGTTTCAAAAAAAACAAATGATGAGGTCATTAACTTACTTTTGATAGGTGATGGTGAAAAGTCACACTATTGCCTTATCAGAAATTTTTCGAGATTTATGGGGCATCGAAGCAAATATAATGGTGCCATGTTTTATTGTTTTAACTGCTTGCATGCTTTTATGCGTCAAGACCTTTTAGATAAGCATGCACCCTATTGCCAAAAGCAAGCACCCCAAGTTGTTTACATGCCGGAAGAAGGCAAAAATATTTTAAATTTTACAGGTATTCACCTTCAAGCCCCCGTTCCATTTACGATTTATGCAGACTTTGAGTCGCTGATCGTACCAGTACCAACTGCCCAACCTTCCAACATGTCATCTTACAAAATGGATCTTGCCAAGCATGTGCCGTGCGGTTATGCCTGTGTCGTTGTCGGGTCCGACCAAAAAACTTATAAGTGCACACAAACACCCTCTAATCAAGAGGGTGTTTATGTTTATCGAGGTGAAGATGCGGTGGATCACTTCATCGATACGTTAATAAACATAAAAGAAGAACTTGGAAAAAAACTCCTGACTGTAGAACCCATGAATTTAACGAAAGAAGAAGAAGAAAGTTTCCAACAAGCAAAAACATGTTGCATTTGTCGAAAACCGTTGGGAACCAAAAAAGTACGGGATCACGATCATGTGACTTCAAAATACAGAGGAGCTGCCCATCCGTTTTGCAATCTGCACTTTAAACAGTCCACAACCATACCTGTGGTTTTCCACAACTTAAAAAAATATGACGGACACATAATAATGAGTAGGCTAGGCCGTTATAAAGACCATAAAATCGATGTGATCGCTTCAACGTTAGAACAGTATATTACCTTTAAAATAAAAAAACAAGGATCCAAAATAAGCTTATCATTTATCGATTCGTTTCTGTTTCTGGCAACGTCATTGGATAAGCTATCCAGTAATTTGGAACCTGATCAATTTCAAGTTTTGTATGAAAACTTTCCTGTTCAAACAAACTTTGATATGATAAGGAAAAAAGGTATTTACCCTTATGAATATGTTAACAGTTTTAAAAAGTTTGAAGATACATCATTACCCCCCAAATCTGCCTTTTATAGCACCCTTACCGAAGAACATATCACAGAAGAAGAATATGCACATGCACATAAAGTTTGGAAAGACTTTCAGATACAAAACCTCGGTCAGTATCACGATCTGTATGTTAAAACAGACGTGTTGTTGCTGGCCGATGTGTTTGAAAATTTCCGAAAATTATGTAATCAATATTACCAACTGGATCCAGCACATTTGGTCACACTTCCCAGTCTGTCATGGCAGGCTTGCCTAAAGATGACCGATGTGAAATTGGAACTTTTAACGGACGTGGATATGCTTCTTTTTATAGAACAAGGTGTGCGTGGGGGCGTATCTCAGATATCGCATAGGTTCGCCACAGCCAACAACACAGATTGCCCACACTTTAAACAAGATGACGAAAAATCCCATTTGATTTATTTAGACGCCAATAACTTATATGGGTGGTCTATGTCGCAGTTTTTACCGAACTGAGGATTTCAATGGGGTAATCCTGAAGAATTTAATGAAAGAAGAATTTTAAACATGAATGAAAAAAGCAAAATTGGTTTCATCTTTGAAGTTGATTTGGAGTATCCTGAATCCCTTCACACACTCCACAACGAGTATCCACTGGCACCCGAAAGACTTACCGTACAAGAAAACATGTTATCGCCCTATGCGAAAAGTCTGATCAACAAGGGGTTCAAGGGTACTCCAAAACTAATTCCGAATCTGTTCAATAAACATAAATATATTTGTCATTATAGAAATTTACAACTATATTTACAATTAGGATTAAAACTAACCAAAATTCATAAGGTATTGCAATTTAATCAGTCCCCTTGGCTCGAAAAATACATTACATTCAACACAGAAAAAAGAAAACAAGCAAAGACCAGTTTCGAGCGTGATTTTTTCAAGCTCTTAAATAACTCCATTTACGGTAAATGCATAGAAAATCTTAGAAAAAGACGAAATATTGAGCTAACCAATAACACAAGAAGAGGTGAAAAGTTGGTAGCCTCACCTAACTATAAAGGCTGTAAAATATTTGACGAGAATCTCGTGGGTGTAGAAAGACAAAAGAACAGTATCTTGATGAATCGACCCATATACGTCGGTTTTACGATACTCGAGTTGTCAAAAACACTCATGTATGATTTTCACTATAACTTTATAAAAAAAATTTATAGTGGAAATCGTGCAGTTCTTCTTTTTACCGATACGGATTCTCTCATGTATCACATAAAGACGCAAGACCTACAAACTGATTTGGGGCTCCACAGCTCCAGATTTGATTTCTCTGATTATCCCAAAAGCCACCCACTTTATTCTTCCACGAATAAAAAAGTTTTGGGAAAATTTAAGGATGAATTGAATGGTGAAGCTGCCCATCAATTCGTAGGTCTTAAGTCTAAAATGTACAGCATAAAATCTGCACAAGAAGAAAAAAAACGAGCCAAGGGGGTGTCTACAAGAATTGTACGAAGAAAACTTCGACATGAAGATTATGTTGCCTGTTTAAATAACCAGACAAGTACTTACGAAGTTCAAAAAAAGATTGACCAAAGGCTGCATCAACTATACACGGTACAATTCAACAAAAAATGTTTATCTGCGTTTGACGATAAACGTTATCTTTTATCGGATGGTATAACGAGCCTAGCCTACGGACATTACAAGATTAAAGAAATTGAAGAAAATGGCGAATGCTGAAAATTGTATATATTTATTTTTCATTCTGTTGTATATCTGAATTAATCTCTACAAAGAAATTTATGGACGATGAACCTATTTCGTTGCGAAAAGTTGTATATATATTTATTTTTCATCCTGTTGTATATAATTAATCTCTACAAAGAAATTTATGGACGATGAACCTATTTCGTTGCGAAAAGTTGTATATATATTTATTTTTCATCATGTTGTATATAATTAATCTCTACAAAGAAATTTATGGACGATGAACCTATTTCGTTGCGAAAAGTTGTATAAAAATTCTGTATATATTGATTTTTTACTAATCAATACAAAAAGTATTGTTTGTTGTATGTGAATCGAAGGCAACAATGAGTGGTGTGGCGGCCATGCGACCCCTGCTTAGTCAGATAATACAACCTATATAAAATTATTTAAAATTTTGTATAGGTTGGGGGGCCTTTAGCTATCACATACATCAAGCAAGACTTGTTTTTTTTTTTTTTTTTTCTAGGTTCCATGAAGCTGGATTTCCTCATAGACACTCTACAACTTTAGCAGACGTCACACATCTGATTTCCCGTATGACACAACTCTTGCTTAAACATAATAATAATTAAACATTTTATTTCGTTACAGGTCTTTCGCAGATGACTGGTGTAAAAGAATAGGCAGATTGGGAAAGAATAATAATTGTGGCGTTATGAATTGTTTTCATAGCGGGTGGTTATGGTGGGTCCACAATTTAAAAAAAAAATCCCTTTCAAGAAAGAACCTGATTAAAACCCATAAAAAATACGTCTCATCCTATCCTTATCTCATAATCCCTTCCGGTTTCCTGTCTTAACCTGTTTGTTATTCACACCTGCGACTTCCGGTGACCTTCACCGTTCACAGAACTTCCGGTGTCCACACCTGCTACTTCCGGCTCCGGCTCCGGCTCACGGCTCCTGCTGGGGTCTAACTCTTGTTCTTCTACTACTGATATATTTAATTGACACCTTTATAGCGATTCTCACAAATTATTAATTGCTATGAAAGGAAAATCAATCAGTGCACTTTAGTAGCAAATAGGCTTCGATAACTTTTTTTTAATGATATACGTTTTTATGCAATCAAAATTGTTGAAATATTACAACTTTCTACGATTCAAAATTGCATTTCTGTGCGCAGTTATGTAGCAATAAAAAATAGAAATATGATAATTAATATGTAAGTTATACCATAATTAATTCTTCTAATTCCGAAGTAACTATTTCTGATAAAATCCCTTCTTTAATCATGGCAGTGAAATTTGACAAGAGAACTAAACAGTAGACCAATCTAATTAAAATGCAATACTTTGTATCTCTGGAAAGCGAGAAAAAAAATGGAGATTTATTTTTAAAATTTTTAATTGCATGAGATTACACTCCAGGAAAGAGACCCTTGGAGACGAGATGTGGAGATCTCATATTCTTCATTATATACTAAAAGAATATTATATTTCTGACCTTCACAAAAGATGAAGTGATATGTTTGTATTGGGGAGTAGCAGTATTAATTATTTCCTCATGAATTATACATGTCATGCTATATCAATCAATCAACAAATGAATTGGTTTAGAAGGTATAAGTTCAATAAGCCATTATAATAGCAAACAAAAGTGTTATTAAACAATGATTTTGACCTTTTTTCCCAGAAAGCCCGACACCTTTAATCTGCTTTACATAAATAATTCAAAGAAACATCATTATAATCTAGTAATTGACATGACCAAATCACAAATCATTCCATTATATCTGTCACCATATTTTGTACGGACGTGTCATATTATCCTCCAATGACGTGATCCATACTATATAATTTGCAGATTTAGATTGAATGGCGATAGCCGTCCTTCTTTAGAAAAGCATTTCCTTGTGCTGATCACCTGAGCAGAGATAGTTATCTTGATAGAAATTATTTTCTGTGCGGTAGAACAGACACTAGACCATCCATCACTGTATAATACCATCAGATAAAAGTTGATAGATCAGGTACTCAATACCGCCAATGATGCCAGAGAAATCTGTCCTGAATTAATCCTAGTAATGACAATATGATATTGAATTATGTTATATATCAAATAGTTATGAGCTAAGAATACATAATATTATTAGAAGATCAAAATCTTTTAGTAGTGGCGTGGATCATATACTTAATTATCAGAAATTGATTTTCTTCTTTTTACTATTGCCTCAGGTGAACTAACTCTAAAGAAACGCTTAGCAATATTTTCTTTTAAACTGATTATAGAATTCTGAGAGTCATCAACTGATACAAAATTTCACTGTAGGACGTTGATATAATTTTGCCCTGTTTAAGGTGTGAAATTCTGCTTTACTACATACTAATAACAGGCGATGAATTTTTATTAATTTTATTTAATTTGATATAATTGTTTTTTAAACATTTAGCCAATGTTTTATCTATTTCTGTCAAGCTGAATTACTTTAAAAATTGCTTTTCTGAATAAACTTATATCAGTATCATGCAATTGTGTTACTCATGCATCTGCTATTTTTAACAAATTTTACTCAGCATATCCATAGTGCTTGATTTTTGCTACTAAGCTGAATTACTTTAAAATTTGCTTATGTGAATAAACTTATATCAATATCATGTATTTATGTTACTCGTGCATCTGTCATTTTTAGCAGTTTTTACTCAGCATATCCATAGTGCTTGCTTTTTGCATACTAAGTTGAATTACTTTAAAATTTGCTTCGTTGAATAAATTTATATCAATATCATGCATTTGTGTTACTCAGGAATCTGCCGTTTGTAGCACTTTTATCTCAGCATATTCATAGTGCTTGATTTTTTCTACTAAGTTGAATTACTTTAAACTTTACTTCTCTGGATAAACTTATATCAATATCATATGATTTGTGTTACACAGGAATTTGCCGTTTGTTAGCAATTTTTGCGCAGCATATCCGCAGTTTTTGATTTTTGGAGAAAGTTTTCACAAGTAACAGTTGTATTATTCAGTTCGTCTGCAATAAAACGAATTATTTAAAAGGAAAATGTCAATTGTTTAGGAGTTAAAGCACTGTTGTTTAGGGTTTTACATATAAAAGCTTAGTTAACTGATTAGTTATCATTAATAATTCAGAAGTTTTTATAAAAAATGGGCAATTTTGCACTACTTAAATTCTTTCTTTTTATTGAAAAAAAAAACACAATGGAAAAGTTAACAGAACCTGCTTAGGATGAAGAGACTATCAAAACTTCAGAAGAAGCAGTAACCAACCAATAAAAAGACTCTCGTATTTGCAATCATAAATTATGAAAAATAACCACCATTCAATTAGTTTTGAAAGATTTGATGAAGAGATAGTGACAGCGAGTGACATGGTGAATTCTTTAAATAATTGGAAATGGCTTTTGAATATAAAATAACTTTTTAAGGAAATTGGGCGAAAAGTTGAAGGTGTAACATACTTCGAGAAATTTTTTAGCAAAACAAGCATCAGCATCAGAGTGACAGATGGCGATAAATATGTGTAAATATCTTCTTGCTATTATAGATATTGGCATTTAGGCTTACTTCATTTCAATAGTCGATTTTGTGCATATTATTTTGTTCCGATATTTGCTTGAGTTGCGTGTTATTTTTTAAGAATGGCACTTTTGTGAGTTTTGTTCTATTTCCCTTTAAAACATATAAAATTTCTTCATTTCAGTACCCTATGATGCTGTATGGTAAAGACATAAATTTTACGTGGGCCTGATTTACTCTAAGATATTGTCTTGCTTTAAAATAATTAGTATGTTAGATGGTTCAAAGCAACCCTATCCTATGGTATAATTGGCACCACTTTTTTAAAATGAATAGAAATTAATTAAATATTTGTATAGGTTTTTTTATGCTATTAAAACTATTTTTTCTAAATTATCCTAGAATATATAGATTTGTATTAAAAATTGAAAAATTCTCAAAAATTTCGAAGATTATCTTGTGTTTTTGGAAAATTTCGCCTGAATCGAAAATTTATTTTCGTTAACAATATTTCTAGCTTAAAAAAACATTTTCACCATGAATTAACGAAGTCAAAATAAGGAACTGGAAAATGTACTTAATTTGACTAAAATTTTTCAAATCATTTTAAACAGCACGGTGAGTTTTGTTTTGTTCTGTTTTGTTTTATTTGTTTGTTTCAAGCGTTATAAATTTTAAAGTCAAGATTTTCATTGAAACTACTGAATACTGAAGACATTTCTTAATAAAGTTATGTATTACAGTAATTTTTTCATAATGACACTCCCTTTTTGCAAATAGCTCTATATACCGAGCACGTTGACATTCCCTAATTGTAAATATTTCTGTATACCGAGCACGTTGACATTCCCTAATTGCAAATTGCTCTATATACCGAGCACGTTGACATTCCCTAATTGCAAATAGCTCTATATACCGAGCACGTTGACATTCCCTAATTGCAAATTGCTCTATATACCGAGCACGTTGACATTCCCTAATTGCAAATAGCTCTATATACCGAGCACGTTGACATTCCCTAATTGCAAATAGCTCTATATACCGAGCACGTTGACATTCCCTAATTGCAAATAGCTTTACCGAGCACGTTTTCATCCACGCTTATATATTTATATTCCTTTATCCCTGAATAGCTGAGAAATTCCGTGATCAGGAAACATCCGTTACTGAGAGATTTTAATATTATTTTTTAGTATACACTTTATAATACATTGGAAATGTTCAATAGTGTTCAAATTTATTAAAACATTTTAGATAGAATGGTAACGTATTCCTTAATAACTTTAGAATTATTCTCGTGACATAGCATCATAAACTTCTATAACGGATATTTCCGAAGAGTGGACACCTCTATTTTAGCGAACAGTTTTTCAATTTCCAGTCCATATATATATATATATATGTGCCTGTTTTTACCTCTAAATAGTGGACACTTCCAAAATGCGACCTAATTCCGCCGTCCCGTGGTGCTTTCAAATTTATTAAAACAATTTAGATAGAATGGTAGCATATTCCTTAATAACTTTAGAATTATTCTCGTGACATAGCATCATAAACCTCTATAACGGATATTTCCGAAGAGCGCCACCTCTATTTTAGTGAACAGTTTTTTAATTTGCAGCCCATATATATATGTGTGTGTTTTTACCTCTGAATAACAGACAACTCCAAAAAGCGACCTAATTCCACGGTCCCGTGGTGGTGGCCGGTATTCGGAATTTTTACTGTATTTGTATTTTATCACTGAATAGTTGCTGCTTCTAAACTGTAAACAAATTCCACGGCCCCCATGTGTCCCCGATTCAGAGGTTTTAGTATATTAGAATACTTTTTCATAATAATATCAATGCTATACTTCTGTGACGTATACATTGGATAACATTATTTTGAAAGGTGAAGCTTTCTGTTTAACAAACACATAAAAGTCACACCAGATATCTTAATGAGTGCAGGATTTGTTGTTAAAGGAATTGGTGAAAAATAAAAGATTCCGTATCAATTACCTTATCAAACGATTTCCTACAAAACAAAGAGATAAAAACCTATGTCCAAAAATGTTTTCACAATAAAAAAAAAATTAGATTTAGTAGTGATTTTGTAAGCTATGTTTTAAATTATTCTCATGAAAACTTCATAATATGAGAAAAAAATTTCATAACAATATGAATAACATCACTCTGTGATATACGTTTTGTATAACAGAATTCGAAAGGTAAAATTTTCTTTTTAACAAATGTTTACGATTCACATCCAGATATATTACCGAATACGAATACATTTATTAAGTCGGTTTAAACAGAATTTATTTTTAAAGAATTGATGAAAAATAAAATCTCCTATGTCAATTCCCCTACATCAAAAGATCTCCTACAAGAGAAAGAGATAAAACACCTATGTCCAAAAATGTTTTTTTTTTCTTTTCTTTTTTTTTTTTTTTTTTTTTAAAGCAATTTAGATAGAACAGTAAATTTGTAAAATAGATTTAAAATTATATCCACGAAAGCTTCATAAGAATATATTATTTTTTCATACACATAATACACCCTTGTGATATACATTTTGAATAACATAGTTTGAAAGGTGTAGCTTTATTTTTAACAAACGTATAAGAGTCACATCCAGATTCGTTACAGAATACATTTATTAAGTTGGTTTAATCAGAATTTATTGCTAAAGAATTGATGAAAAATGAAAGCTTCTATATCAATTCCCTTACATCAAAGGATCTCCGACAAAAGAAAGAGATAAAACCTATTATATCTTTCATTTTCTTACTGTTATATCACTCATTCCGAATTGTTCTTTGGCAATCCCTTTATTTGGCACAAAGGCGCAATTTATCATATCTTTATAACATAAAAACGTGCCTGTCATTTCGGACGATCTTATTATGATTTTATTTATATCTTGCTGTTACTGATTAGATAGTTTTTAATTTATAGTGGCGCTACATACAATGAATATGTGTATACTCTATAATAGCGCCTATCTTATTGTATGTAGTACTAAGAGATAAAAATGGCATCGGGAAACTTTAAAGAGAGAATAGACGGGATATATTTTAGTATTTGCTTGATAGAGATCACAGATTGAGTTTTTAAAAACAATTTCATTATAAACGACATTTTTTCAGTCTATTTTTTTACTTGGAATTATATTACTTCAAACTTCCAAATTGTAAAACACTTTTAGGATGAGTGGTTTTCGACTTTTAAACAGGAAGCCCTGCCTATGGGCGTTATATTCATAGTGGCGCTACATACAATGAATATGTGTATACTCTATAGTCTATAATAGCCCCTATCTTATTGTATGTAGTACTAAAAGATAAAAATGGCATCGGGAAACTTTAAAGAGGGAATAGACTGGATATATGTTAGTATTGCTTGATAGAGATCACAGATTAAATTTTAAAAACAATTTCATTATAAACGACATTTTTTCAATCTATTTTTTTACTTGGAATTATATTACTTCAAACTTCCAATTTGTAAAACACTTTTAGGACGAGTGGTTTTCGTTTTTTAAACAGGAAGCCCGCGTTGGGCGTTACATTTATAGTGGCGTTGCATACAATGAATATGTGTATACTCTATAATAGCCCCTATCTTATTGTATGTAGTACTAAAAAATAAAAATGGCATCGGCAAACTTTAAAGAGAGAATAGACTGGATATATGTTAGTATTGCTTGATAGAGATCACAGATTGAATTTAAAAAACAATTTCTTTATTAACGACATTTTTTAAATCTCTGTTTTTTACTTGGAACTATATTACTTCAAACTTCCAAATCTTTAAGGGTCTCAGTAGTCTTACTTTTCCTCCGACGATGCAAGTTTGCATCATGTCACATTTTATTTTATTTCTGATTTCATATAACACACAATAAAATGAAATTTTTACCACTAATAGATCAATATCTGCTTCATTTAACATAATTATTTCAATATTGTACAATTCATATTTAATTATTTAAAAAGAGTTTAATTTTTTTTAAAAAGTAAGAAAAAACTTTTTCGCCGGGTATCCACTGCGTGCAAGGTTGTAGAAAAAATATTGCTTCAAAAATAACAAACAAAACTGATAATGATGTAAAATTGATGTATTTCAATTTCAAGCAATTAAAAATTATTATTTTTTAAAATTTAAATTTAAATTGTAAAATGTTTAAAAAATTCATTTTTTGTTGAAAAAATGCCATTAGTATAATACTAGCAGCTGGGATGCCAGTATTATACTGTAAAATCAACAATTTTTTTTCAATGTATGCATAGTACTCTAATTGTAAAAATACGAATTTTGTGTTTTTTTTTTTTTTTTTTTTTTTTTTTTGGGGGGGGGGGGGGGATAATGTAACATATATAACGCAAAAGTAGCCCAAAAGACGAGAATTCACGTCTCCCGTCCTCAATGTGTTAAGTCTATTCTCAAATCCAAACTCCTAATTTTCTGATTCGTTCAAGAACTCTATTTTAATCTTAAATTGGCAGACGATGCGTTATTCAGAGGCTATGGAATCGATTAGCGTTTAATATTTTTCGATAAAGGGAAATATGATGAAAATGCTGTCAAAGATGTAGTTTTGAACCTAAATTATTGGATGTTGAAAAGCCTGAGAAAGTTAATCATGAGACAGTAAACGCTTGTAACTTAAAATGTAATGCCTTTATCGAAAAATGAAAAATGCTACTTGATTCCAATTTATTCCAATAGGCATTACTGATAGTTCCATGCTTTTACGTTTAAAAATTACTCTTGAATGTGGGAGAAATTTTCAAGTTGTGGAGCAGGAAAAAATATTTCTTTGAGAATCGCCTTAACCTTTTCCGGCACAGTGGTCCCACTCCGGGAACACGTAATTTTAATTCCAAACTTGCATACGGCACCAAGAATATTTTAATAAAATTTTGTTTTTACAATGAAAATAAGGAGTTCTTTTCTAAAAAAGTCGTTTGTAAATTCCGGTGTCAATCAGTTATTTCACATTTTACGAACAGAAAAAGTCTGTGCCGGAAAGGGTTAAACTATTCAAGTCAGTTTTTTTTCTTTTAGGGAGTATGTGAGGGAATGGGGGTCTTTTTCGTTTATAAGGTTAAATATCGCTATCTTAAAAGCAACGATAAAAATTTTGGGAACACTTGTTGACAGATGAAAGTTTTTGAATACACCGTTGTGGACAATTAGTTTTAAAACATTTACGTTATATTTAATTTAATTTCAATTACTCTAAAATTAGATTCAATTTGCTTTCTTTGCTTGCAAGCCTTGCTCTTTAAATGATCATAAACTGATAATGTATGGCCATTAAACAAATGATTATAAAACACAGTCGAAAGGATTATCAAGTATTTTGATAGGATTTTTACTTCATAAAATTTTGTGGAAAAATGTAGTCTTATAATTTAGATTTTTCTAATATCACACAGCTATATATTTTTGGAAACAAATTAAATTTGAGTTTTATTATTATTATTATTATTATTATTATTATTATTATTTCATTTAGGTATCAATGCATATTTTTATTCAAACAAGTTTTATGTAGGTTAAATTATTTAGATATTTGTAAAGTTGAATAATTCGTGAACAAAACTTTGATTTTTGGAAAGAAGAAAAATGTGGCCCATATCATAAAATATGTTTAGTCCTGCAATATAAAACGAGGGCGCACCTCATCCAGTGGAAAACATTGAAGGGCGCCTGTTATGGTCTTGTCGCCTTTTACGGTCACCGTAGTACTTCTCCTAGCCTTGATACCTTAGTCTTATGGTATTTGCTGCCACCAACGGTATTAGACTGATACCGGGCACTTTTGCGAAAAGAAGTTCTCACGTAAATAATCAACTAATAATTTATTGATTAAATTAGCATGAAAAAAAATGTTACAGTAATAGTCATTATTGGTCAATACAGATTATTATCACTTGCCATATGCGACTTGCCGTAATGACAATCTTCCTGATCGCACGTTTTACTCTATTTCGTTATGCACCACTCGTACACACCGTTCCGTCTACGCTGTAATTAATTCACCCTGAACCAAGCTGTCTGATTCACGTTTTCTCTGCGATTCTACACACTCCTCTGCACACTTGGCTCTGCTCGTCTACCCTCTCCTATGCACACCAATCACTGACTCGTCTCCCACTCTTCACACCACTCTCCAAATCAATGGGTTCTCTCCTTCTTCCTTCACGGGTTTTCCACCCCGGTCGAAACATTTATCTAGAACCTTCCCTCTTTCAAATATCTTCTGAACCCAGTTTGCTACGAATCCAGCGCTCATTGTATTTACATTCCAAAACCGGATTAGCTGTTTTCACAATGATCTCGAACATTCCCCAAATATATAAT
Source organism: Maratus michaelseni (assembly GCA_963931845.1). Lineage (NCBI taxonomy): Eukaryota > Metazoa > Arthropoda > Arachnida > Araneae > Salticidae > Maratus > Maratus michaelseni. The sequence goes on along the minus strand of OZ007590.1, from coordinate 340,115,356 downwards.
CGGATCAGGGAAATTTCATTATCAATCACCTACGGAAGTTTTACAGAAAAAGAAAAATATATATCAGAATACAGTAATATATAATAATGATTAAATATAATTAATTAAATTAATTAGAAATATACAATACAGGTTCTGTTAAAGTCAGAAAGCTGACAGCGCCATTGTTTGCATGTCTGGAAACATAGGACAAAATTACCTCGCTAGTCTTGACACTAAAAATTCAATGGCAACATCACTTAGTCTCTTTATTCCCTGTGAAGTGTCCTTTCTGATTCCGTAGAAATATCATTAACATTCCTTTTTGAATTAAATTGCCCTGTTGGATACCGTTCTCACACGTGTAGCTTTGGTGTCGAAGAACGTCATCATGGATTTATTCTGTTACTAACGTTGCTATCTTTCCATCAGATATATAAAAAGTGCGCTTTCCAACCGTACTTTTAAATTACGAATGCATTTGTCAGGTGAGGAATGAGCAAGACTCGATTGTTTTTCATTTCTAATCTTTGGTCTATTCCATGCTCACAAGCGTGGGTATTACTTGCGCCAATTCTTTTCATTACTTTGTAGATGGTCTCCGACTAATTGCTCTCAGATTCTATTCAGAGTTTTCACAACCCAAAATGACTTTTACTCAAAGTGACATATTTTACACGTAGTATACACCTTTTACCCTACAACTAGGAAAAACCACATGCTACAAGAGCATATTTCCATTATAGCTCTCTAATTTCTTGTATAACTCTTCGAATTGAAGGTGTATAGAATCCCTAAAGGTCATATATCACTTTCTCGCGGGGTTATATGGGGCATTGCATTGTTCAGTTCAGGTGGACGACTTCTGTGATTTAAATTCATCTCAAGATTGGTTATGATTTGAGTCAGCTAATTGTGCTTTCCGAAGTTCTTCTCAAGAATAAGGATCGATTGTTGTTAAGGATTAAAAATTCAACAATGATTTCCCTCTCCAGCTGATATTTCATTTTAGCACGCACGTAGTTTATGTGTATTTTAGCTGAATGTTTTCTGGTAAAATCACTTCGATTCCCAAGTGTTTTTCCCCGTTCTCTCTTCGCCACCGAACAACAACTGTATTAATACCTGCTTGCACTACCTTTCCAATACGTGAAACAAATTTTACTATGACAAAGTTAGTATTTATTATCCATTCATTCTACACAGTCGACATGTGATTCGAACCTGTCCCCTTTTGTTGCAGTTCTTAAATTAAATCTGATTGGGTAATAATATTTTTCTGACGAAATTCTTGATTTTTCATGGTATTCTCACTTTTATCCAAAACGTTTTTTAACTTATCCACAAATATTTTCACAAATTTCTCCGGTTCTTATTATTACTTTTAAACTTTTATTCTTCTGGAATATTTCGAAGTTTTCGAAATCCCTATTTTGCTTCTTTGTGAATCTTTATCACTTGAATTTTCCCGCCAACCAACTCATTCATGGAAATCAACTCATTCATTTGTATTATGCAAAACTAGAAACTGGAGCTCAGCATTAGTGTTCTCGTAATATAATAAAAGCGCTGTCACAAACGTTCAACTTTTATTATCAGAATATCACTCACGCGACGTGGAATATGAATCGCATCCACTTCGCTGTGAACTCGATTTGTCCATTTTGGGACGAGTTAGAAATGACCAAAATATCTGCCACGGTGACTTCAAGGTGGAGACATGAAGTGACTGTCACTTGAGAGTCCCAATGCAATGAAATAAAGAAGTCACTTTTGTTCACAGTGTTGGCTGTGACTATTTATGACCATTGTGACGATACAGCAAGGTAATATGATTTTGCTGTGCTAATAGGGTAAATTATTAGTTACATAATTTATTTTTTTAACAAATGAAATTGAACTTCAGGTATTGAAGTCCAGAAAACTGAATCTGAAAATAAACTTTTTATTCTGAAAGTGAAGAAACTTCTCAGGAGATAAAAACTTCTTTTTTATTAGAATTCTTATTACAAACTTAACCTCTTACATCAAGATTCGTATAAAATCTTTAAAAAAATGCTAAGAAGAAGTGTTTACCCAAGATTGAACACTGTCTCCTTTAATCTGCAATCTAACTACATTTCTTTTCATGCTTCATCTAAGATAGACTGAAAACACTTTTCTTTGCAAATGTTTACCCATTTAGCATAGCTAATCACAGTCTATTAAAGTGACAACCTCCCCTACGAATAACATATGGCCCAAAAAAACAAAACAATGGTTGAAGCCAAACAACATCCTAAACATTCATTGCTATTTCATTGTGTCTGCTGAGCCATAATAACTATATAAAATATATACATTTTTTATTTCCCTTTTTATCTCTAGTTCGCCTCGCCAAAACCTTATCAGGGCAATAAATTTCTGTTGACAGCTAACATTGTCTTTGACCGTGCGTGATTGCCAAACGTAATTCATACGCGAATGACAAAGTAAGCGATGCTATCGGTCAATTTAAATGCGTTATCGTTCCGCGAATAGATTAATTTAATCTTTCATTTTAATCGGAATCAATCAGTTAGAGGTCACACGCATGAGACAAAAATGGCGCCACTTCTTTTTCGGAGGCAGGGTTTTACATGAGAAAAACTGTAGAGTGTTACGAGATTGTTAGGTGTGGCCATCATTGCATCGACAGATGTGTATATGTTAGAGATATCAACCTCATGCTGGTAGGTAGACATCTTCTCTGAGATGGAACGAATGTAAAATTTTTATCTCTTTACAGGTATATGTTCTGTATTCAATTAGTCAATGTCTGAACATAGGTACTGTAAAGTTTTAAAGTAGTTGTAGTTGTCACTTTTAGATAAGTTGAGTAAAATAAAATAATGATTTATACAAGAATGATAAAAGCCTACATGTCAATTTCAAGAAGTTTGTTGTGACGTAAGATCTGTAGTAGTTACATCTTTCTTTCTTTTTTTTTTTAATCAATTGAATTTTTACCATTCGGTAATATTTAGACATTCTAATGTTGAACGATTACTCAAACTTTAGTCATATATAAAAGGAAAATTTTTATGATTGCTGCTGACTAGCGATTTTAAATTAATCAACAATTTTATTACACAAGTTTTATTACGCTTGTATTATTACACAAGTCCTGAAAATACTATTTTTATTTCTGAACCATTCCAGGTGTTTCTAATGCTTTTCGATACGCTGAATTTAAAAATGCTCAGCTTTTTCTTCTGTCACGTAAGGTTTTTCAACAAAATACGGATGAAAAAATATGGAAAAATCTAACAGAGTCAAAATTTTTTTATTGAAAAAGCTAAAACAAGAAAGGTGCATACATATAAACCACCGCATACCTTGAAGAAAACAATTTCATCGCAGACCTGTGTTTTTAGATAATATATGTAACATATTTCCTCGTTTCAGAAATTTTTGTCTTGTTCACTGTTTGTGACAAAGCAGTAAGTTGCCATGCTTATTGGTAAATGGTATCTTTATGGGTAACTTTACAATTTAACGCGTTGTAATTCCAGTATCTTTATTAGGTAAATTTCTACTTTACAGACTTTAACAGACAGAAATTCTCTATTTGTCTCGAAACTGTACGTGATGGAACACTTTGAGTATTTTACATATAAATCACAATCTTGAAGAATTTCATCGCAGGCATGTATGTAAACTTGAGAACAAAAACTATGTGACATTTATGGTGCTTCTTTAATGTTGGTTTATGTTTCATATGATTTTGTTAAAATAGAAATGATGTCGCATAGAAAAAAAATAAAAAATAAATAGATACTTCATGTATTTAAATTTGACTAATAAATAAGTAGCATTTTTAAAAAGTGCGTTTAAATTAGAAAAAAGTACAAAAACCATTACAAAGTGTAAAACAGTACAAATGTGCAAAACAGTAAAAAAAAGGCACTTGTCTCGCAAGTATTTTACTTGAAATAAGCATAGAAAAATACATAAGAACTATCGTTCACTTCTGCGAAAAAAATTTCATCGCAGACGTGTGTTATTAGATAATACAGGGTATCCCAAAAGTCCTTGACACACTTTAAAATTCTATAAAAATCTGGCAATTGGCGTACGAGAGTGTGGTTTGGACGAAAATGCTTCTTATGATTAAAAATTTTGTTTAAGCAAATAAAAAAAATAGTTCCAAAATTTTCTCATAGAGGACGCTGCTTCTGGAAAGTTATCGAATAGGTAGAATGCCTTTATACACAGCGTATGCACAGTTTTTGTCCAAATTATGGCAACCTACATTCCAGACGTTAACAACACTCGCCTTCATGAGTTCAATTAGCTCTTGAAATCACCAAGTTTTGCATAAATTCCGGAGACAGCTCGTACCATGTTTGTTCAAAAGACATTGGTGTCCATTTCATACACACTTCGTGTAGCTTTCCCCACAGTTCCTTCATAGGAGTAACATCCGGGCTAATTACAGGCCATTACATGACTTCGGAATTATTCTGGGAAACCATATTTTTGTCGAGTTAGACGTAAGGATTGTTAGATTGATGAAACTTCTTGAAACATAAAATATCGTCCTTCCAGAAAAACCAATAAGTGGAGTTAAATGATTCTCCAACATTTCCGGATAGTACTTAGAATTCACTTTTTTACAGCAAAAATAAAAGATCGTTTACCATTAAAATAAAAACTCTATTGCTCCACCATCTTCTTAAGTACAAAAAAAAAATTCTCTGTTTCTTAAATTGTGCCCAAATTTATATCCAACGGGTTCATTTAAATTCCACTTTTTCTCATCACTAGATATGGTTGAAAAATATTATTTAAGATATAATTTTCTGTACCCAGTTCAATAGTGCTGTTTTATGGTGTACTTTTAAATATGGCTTCTTCAGCATTTTCTTGAAAGTTATTCTTTAGAGTCATTAATCTGTGAATCGTGTTTCTAGACACTCCATTTTATGATGCAATTCTTCGCAATGACATATTTTTCCCAGGATGCCATGCTTAATATCATTCTGTCATCCTGCAGAGGTGTTTTATTTTGTCTACTAGATTTTCTCTTTGTAGACCATTTGTCACCTTTCTGCCAAATCCTATAAATAATCCTCAAAGGTAGCTTTAAAATCTTAGAAATGTCTCTCGGATGTTCCCCTTTACCTTTTAAATCTAAAATTTTTCGCCACATCCGGTTTTGACATTTTTTTTTTTTTTTTTTTTTTTTACTTTTAGCCCTTTTGACGAAATGATAAAAACAAGTAGAGTCCGGAAGGACGCTCCACATTTTGGAACCAATTTTAGCGTCGATGATTTTGGTATATATGATAGATTAAGTGGTACAAATAATGAAATTACCAGTCAGCTGACATACCAGAGGAAGGGGGGAGGGTAGCCATAGCGGGATCGTTTCACGACGCTCGCTTTAATTGCTCTTTCCTCCCCAAAGGTCAAGTCGGGAGGAAATTTATATTATATTATTGGGGTAAATTGAGAATGGGGATGTATTGTGAGGGGTGACCCAAGCGGTATGATGCAGAATCATGAAAAATGCAGCTGGCGCACCAGCGGATGGTATTTCCATAGCAACATAACACAGCTTTCAACAATGTGAAATAAATGGAAACTCGATTACTGATGTTACCTCAACTCGGATACATCATCAATAATCGTGTTACCATTCATTTCTCATTGAAGCGGGGTGTGTAATGTTGCTATGGCAATTCGAATGAATGAAATGAATGATAACACGATTATTTATGATGCCTCCGAGTTGAGGTAACATCAGTAATCGAGTTGCCATTCATTTCACATTATAGAAAGCAGTACGATGTTGCTATGGAAATATCATCCGCTGGTGCGCCAACTGCATTTTTTATACTTGTACCATATAATCAATCATTATATACCAAAATCATCGATGCTACAGTTGGTTGCCAAAATATGACGCTGCTTCCTAGACTTTATTATAGAACAAACAATTATTCTAAAACTATAAAATTGACAAAAAGCAGACGATACATATTTAGAAAAATTGTAAGTAATCATCTGTTAAAAATGGTAGTTAAAAGAGAAAATAATAACTGATTTTTTTTTTTTCCAATTTAAAATCAGACGACGTCTATGGGACAGACGATTTTTCTAATTCTCAGTTTCTATGCTATTTTTAATTATTATCTCAGGTTTTTTACAATAAATTTGAATAAATCAATGAATAAAAACAAACAGAATCAATTATACAAGTACAGGAACCATAACTTTCTTTGGCAAGCCATTTTCGATCTGTGACTATACTTTAGGGTCAAGATTATATTAAAGGCTTACCAGGAAACCACGTAGTTAGTGTAATAATGAAAAAAATCTAAATAAGCAGCAATCGAAAGAGCATAGTGAAACGTGTTTTTTGACGCATAAATCAATTGCCCTCGTCTTCCCGTTATCGAGATATAAATTCTTAAAATTTGCGAATTTATTGATTTAATAGGATGGAAGGAGGATGTTTTCAACGTAACAACATCATCAAACTCCAGTCATTTGTCCATTTCCAGTTCAGTGCGTCGCAGTACTCCGACATGATTCGGTATATTTGGTACAAGTCTTGGTTAGTGCAAACTTGGCTACTTCCATTTGAAACGTCCTTGCGATTTTGATTTTCGCAGGAGGTGGACCATTGTAATCATTACACTATAATTAAGTTCATGAAATGTTCTTGGTACCACTATTTTCTATGCTACAATCATTTTTTGGTTCAGTACCATATTTGTCAATAGCATTTTTTTGCGGGTTTCTTTCATTTTTATATTACTAATTCTTCTGTTTTGTATTTTATATTAATCTGATTATTAAAATTTCTGAATCAGAACCATGCCTTTTCTCCCTAAATAAAGCAAATAATTTAGCAAATTTTAAGACTTTATATCTCGATAACGAGGAGACGAGGACAAATGATTTATGTGTTAAAAAGCACATTTCACTATGCTATTTCGATTGCTGCTTACTTAGATTTTTTTTCATTTATACTATGGCGTGGTTTCCTGGTTAGATATATATGTTTTAAAATATTTTTGTTAACTTTTGTAAGTGCCTTTGTACAACATCTTAAGGGGTTTGATATCTTTTTAAAATATCCAAGACAGTTTGAGCTCTTTTTATATGATCAATGGGGTAATTTGATCTTTAAAGTCAATTTTTGCAAAACGATGATTTTGGTCGATGACGCATAATCTCTAAGAAATGGTTCGATAGGAGTTCATGAAATTTTGACAGAAGGTTTAAGCCTTATAGATGCACAAATTGACCTACTATATTATGTTCATGAAGTTAGAAATTTAGAAATTATAACTATTTTATTTTTTTTTAAAGCAAAATTTTGAGTTTTTTTTTTTTTTTTTTTTTTAATCTTTCGCCCCCAAAACCTAATCAATGTATTTTTTTCTAGTGTAGACATTTTAAACACATATTACATGTATACTCAATAAAAAAAAAATACTTTTCGTGACTTTTTCAATTATGAGAAATCTGCGCGCAAGACATATAAGGTAAATTCATTTATTAAAAAAAACATTAAATTATAAATTAAATTAGAAAACTTTATATGCATTTAGGCACTTTTTCAGAACGTTAACTGTTAGAAAATATCTCTTTTAATATATGTTTTAAATTTCATATCCGAAAATTTCTTAGATGAGGAGTTTTAGCAGTTCATAATAGGATTACTTGTAAATAGTCAATTTAAAAGGCACCTGACGCATTATAATATATAGTTCCAGCTATGTCATTACTGTATGATATATAGTGTATTCTCACATTAAACTTACTTTTAAGATTATACTTTAATTTGAATAAATTAATAAAGGTTTTTAAGCTTGTATATTCACTAATAATGAAATTTCACCATACTGCAAATTAAAAGTAGTAAATTCAGCATTTTCACACTTCTGAAATTATTGTTTTTCAAAATTGAATTAATATAAAAAATATTTTCAAAATGCTTTATTATTATACATTTATAAATAATAAATATAAGTACTGAGCTTTAAAAAATAAATTAAATTGTATTAGAAACTTTTTGCAGTTTGTTTCATAATACTTTGCGTTGCGAAAAATTTTGTAATTTTTTTCAAACGCATATAAAGTGATTAATCTCATTTTAAGATATTTGATTCCTCAAATGATCACTGTATAATTTAGATATATCACTGATTTCTTCTACAATTAAACTACTTCTAAGAACAATGGAAAAAAAAAACTTATAAGCCTTCACTGCTAACTAATCGGCTCTTTTAAGAAAGGTTTATTTATTGGACAATAGTAATGGATTTTTTCTTCAATTTTCCTGATACAAAGTAAATTTATACGACTCTCCACAATACAAAACGTTAAGTGAAAGCAATTAATTTCCTGACCCTTTCAATGTTGTATGTTCTGTTTTAAGTTAACAAAATTGTTAAATGAAAAAAAAAAGTAATTAAAAATTTATATTTCTCTTCTATTTATAATTCTCAAATGTAAACAGTGCAGCTTGACTATGAAATTTTGATAGTTCTGTACAGAAATAATGTTTGACACAAAATAAAAGAAAACTATTTTTAAAAGTGACTTTTAATTTACAAATATGATAAGCTCTTTTTACATTTACACGTTGAATAACATTAAAATTTCAAGTTATTTTTAATAATTAAATTTATTTAAATCGTAAATCCCAAAAAACTTACATTCTGGGGATCTGTTCTCGCGCTTTACGTTGATTAGATTTTTCATTATTACTATAAAGCGGAATTCTTTACAGTAGTAAAGTCTAAAAAAAACTTATATTCTGTACATATGTACAATCAGGGCCCGATGAACCTCTGAAACCAAGGGAGCACAGTATTATTTTTGGGCCCATTTCATTCGGGAAAAGTTTTTTAATTCTAGAAGCATAGAAACTCATTAATTCTACAAATATTATACCCAGGAGTGACTTTATCCTCCATAAATTCACATATATTTCATGAAACAGCCTTTTTTTATGTTCCCTGTATATACTTATATTTATATTATATGTTGCTCTTGTATGTTTAGTTACTCGTGTAAGTTTCTAAACCAGCACACCAGGATGTCACAGGTGTTTTACGAAGGGCCCCTAACTTTGAAAATAAATAACTCGGAAACAGTGATAGATAGAAGCATGAAACCAACTGTAAGCTCATTAAATAAACCATAAGAATCGATACAGAAACCTCAAAATTTTAGTTAAAAATAGCGCCGATAGATGGCGCTGCAAGCAACATTACGGATCCCTATAAAGAGAGCTCAGACGCCAGAATGACAGTCGTCGAAGATTTCGCCGTTGAAACGTGATCGCTATTAGCATATAGTGAAAGAAATTCCTGAAGTGACAATGAAGGAAATTGTTTACCGCAACAATCCGCAACACCCGACAAGCTGGAGGAGTATATTTGTGAAGCTTGTATGTTGATTTCTGGTGACATACTACAGGTTTAGATTCAGATTCAACCAAGCAGGGAGGCCTACCATATGGCTTTAGCCTATGCAAGCCCTGCTTGGCAAGTTTATTAAAAAATAATAATAATAAATAATAAATAAATAAAATACATATTTGACAAAGCAGCCCTCATGCGGGCATATATATGATATGGACTTTACAGTGCAGTTTTGATTATTTACAATACATAAAAAATTACTATAAAGTGATGAAGTTTTTGAATTATGTATGATATTCGATGATGAAGATAGTCTATAATGTTATATACAATGATGGAGAAAATTTTTGGATTATTTACAGTTCATGGTTGGGAGCGAGAAATGTTTTTCGCGAGGTCGAATATGTGTATTTCTGTTTTCTCCTAAGAGTTGATGGGAGTTTGCTGATAAGAGTTTGTGGTCTGGGAGGTAAAAAGTTTTTAAAGAGCTAAAAGATGAGTTTTTCACACAAGCTTTTGGGCTGGAAGCTGAGTTTTTACACAGATGGTTGGTTGAGGTATGTGGCTGCTGTTCCTAACATGGCTGGTGGATACTATAAGGCAATGTTCCGAACTAGCTTTCAGTTCTCAATTTCACCAACTATTTGTGGTGGAGGCATTTGGAATAAATGCTGGTTCCTTTCTAGAATGTTCATACAACTAAATATTTTATTTAGGAGGTCTGGTCGCTTCAACAGGTAGGCGAACCAGTGTGAAAGGAATATTGTTGATGGCTTGCGGATGTGAAGAGTGGAGGTGAGGGTTCATTGTAAGATGTAATGGAGGGAGTTGCTCCTGTGACGACAGGTACAGAGAGGATATTCAGTTTTGCCAATTTTAGCAAGGTAATCTGGGAAGGTTCCACGGGTGGAGGCGAATAAATATATATTTCTATGGTGTAGGAGGCGTTCTGTTGTGACTTATGTAATAAGGTGATGGGTGAAGCGGCCAGTGTCGGCGTAGTCCCATTCCCTTTGCCATTTTTAATGGCTTGGTCGTTGAGATGTTTCTTTAGATATGAGGCTGGGAAGGGAATGAACTGTTTGTGCGCCCCGGGTAATGTGGTTGCTTCTTTGGCTAGATGGTCCGCCTGTTCATTCCCCTTTATTCCGGAGCGACCCTTCACCCATTTGAAGGAAATTCTTTTTGTTGTTGATTGAAGAAGTGTGATAATGTCAATTACTATTAGGTCTGTTGTTGACAGGTCTTGTAGGGCTTGAAGATTCGAAAGACTGTGTTGATAAGGTGATTGTTGTAAGTTGGGGACCCTGCCCAGCAAGCCGCTGCCTTTATGGCGAGTAGTTCAGCTTGATATACTGAATTTTCTGTGCGTAGTTGTGTCTGTGCTTTATGAATTAGTGTGTCTTCTTGGTATGCACAGAAAGCGTAAGCTGTTCCATGTTCCAATTTGGAGCCGTCTTTAAATATTCTTATGTCGTTGGTGTCGCCTTCTTCGTCATCTGCTAACCATCTCATGTAGGGCTTGTAGGGTTGTATGTGGCATGAGGTAGACTTGCTCTGGTATAATGTTGGGTCGTGGTTTTCCATGAGGGTGTGCAGTCAGAGGACGTTTCCCACTATTGCTTCTTTTTCTATTTGTAAGTGGAGAGGTAATGTGCCTGTTAGAACGCACAGAGCCGCTGTTGCTGTTTTTTTTATAGGCTCTGGTTATAATTAGTAGGCATTGGGCTTGAATTGATGATAGGAGGCGATGCCCATGGACTTTCTGGAGGCGGAAAAACCATGCTGCGGCTTTATATGAGATTTTCTTAAGTAAGATGGTGTTGTACCATATTTTGAGGATCTGTTTAGATAGTTGGCTTGTTGTGGAAGAGAATTTTAATAGATTTTGAGTGGTTGATATTATTTATTGGGTGACATACTACAGAGATTCACTGACAATTACATTCTTCGTTTGCGACATGTATGTTGAGTGAAATGTGCACATTTTGAATCGCTTTTCATGTGGCACAGCCTACTTATGGTTATGCCACCAGCTGCGCCATCTTTCGACGCAATTTGTTACTAAAATTCTGAGATTTCTGTATCAGATTTTTACGGGTTTTTTTAAATAAACATACCACTGGTTTCATGCTTCTATATATCACCGTTTCAGAGTTATTTATTTTCACAGTTAGGGGTCCTTCGTGAAACACCCTGTATGATTCGTTCGCAGCCAATTCACAGCCTTCTGAATACTAGGCCCATGCGCTTACAGAAAAATGACGGCTGTCGTAGGCGAATTTTTTTAAGACTATTCTCAAATCCAAACTGGCTACTTTATGACACATTTTTTATTTCATTTTTGTTCGCAAGTGTATCAAATTAGCAGATGTTCTTCCGACGAAACTTTGTAATCGAAAAATGTTTTCAGTTTTTGGTAAAGACAGAAGATTTTTCAAACTATTAATATGCTAAAAAAAATAGTTACATTTCAAAACGCGTACCACAATAGAAAACGAGCTACTAGCAATTTTTGTTTATAAATAGTACTGTAACAAATTCTTTTGAGTGTCCCTGGAAATGAACGATACATTTTATGCGCAACATATTCTATAGTAAGCGCTTTGTAGTGTATTTCACTAATATGTATCAACTTGCATATGTTTAAAACAGTCTAACATCATTAAAATACACCACAAGCGTTTTCCCCCATTGACCGTAATGTAAAGGAATACTTTTGACTGTCCCTGTAAACGAGTCATAGATGCTACATACTTCATTTTAAATACCAAACATGCCATAGTAAATTCCAGTAACACATATAAATTTCGTAGCAATCTGTGTATATTTATGCGAGTTAGAGCACGGACAGATGGTAGACAGACAGACAAACCAAATTTATAAGCACTTTTCAACTATGTTGGATTTTTTTTAAAGGGTAATTAACTCTTTCCCAGGCATTTGATTCCTTAAATGATTACTGGAATATATCACTGATTTCTACTATCGTTAAACAGTTCATCAGACCAATGGAAAAAATAAAATAAAAAATTAAACTAATACTTCTTTTCTGTTAAGTAATCGGTCCATTTTAAGGAAGATTTATTTCTCGCATGATAGTAATGGTTTCTTTCTTCAATTTTTCCAAGTACAAAGTCAATTAATACGACTCTTCACAATACAAACCGTTAAGTGAAAGCAATTAATCTCCTGGCCTATTTCTGCTAACTTCTCTCCCAATTACCGCCCTAATATTTCTCCTTTCCCCACAAGTTTATTTTTAATTCAGAATCTTCATAGCAATTCGGGCAAAGGTGTGTGTTCGCTGTATTTCAATTTTTCAAAGTGACGACCTGACCACTTTTCCAGCTTTAAGAGAAGTTTTTGTTCTTATTCCTATTATGTGGATGATTTTCATGTTGTTATTTGATTTTTATGGTGTTATATATTGTTTGTATTTTGGTTTTATTTTATTGTATCGGTATTGAATATATACTTACCGGCTTTACTTCTCTAAACAGTCATTTCAAATCAAGTGCCCTTCTGCCTTTGGCAGCGTATAGCCTGGGACAGGACTCAACAAATACGGTCGCCAGGTCGCCAGTGGCGGCAAAAATATTTTATCTGGCGAGTAATATTTTTGGTACATCCTCTCAACTTTGGTTCCATCCACTCAGCGTTTCTTTCTTTTATTTTTTTAACCATATTTTGGTGAAAAATTGACCTAAGGAATGAACGTAAACGTCATTTTTTTCTCATCCGTGCGTGGCAAAAAGCTATCTTCTTCTGTTATAAGGAAGAACCGAGCTTAAATGACATTTTCTCTCTCATACATGGAAAGATGGAGTCAATTTTCTGTAGGTTAAATACCCTGGTAGGCGTACTCTGTAAGTACTCCTGCTAGTGTTACCCGCACCCAATGTCAGCCCGATGAGTTTGGCATAGCCTGCTGATATTATGAAACTGGAGTCTTATATGGGTGTGTTGGGGGTTTGTTTTCTTGCCTAGGTACTATTACCTTTTGTAAAAATTATGAATGAGTGCAAATTACCTATGACTAAAAATTAAAATGAATCCTGTCAATATGCATACTTACAAAATTATTCTCAAACTAAAATAAATTTAGAAAAAAAGAAAATGGATTAAATTAAACAGAAACAATTAAAATTTAAAGAATTTAAATTTACATGAATTCTAAGTTTTGAATTCAAAATAGTATAAGAATTAATCATTTAAAAGCACTGACAAAATTCTCAATTGCACTACATCCAATTCCCCAACAATCAGCATTGTGAATTCAAGAATTAATATGAAGGGTAACAACAAGGAATTTTCATAGACATAATAATTTAGACTAAGTGAAAATTTTGGAATAAAGGGGCCAAAATCTTTCTTTTAAAGAAAGTACAAAAAGGGGAGGTATAAAATTGATGATATAGGTTAAACAAAATAATATTTGACCAATATTTAAAAAAATGCAAAATTAATTCCAAGAATTCACAACACTGAAGCTGTGATCGTATAGATTAATCCTTGTTTAAAAGACCATGAGTAAATAATTAAATTTTGAATAAGTAATTCATTATAATAAAATTCTTCTCATAAGACTTTAGATCAAAATGTTAAAATTACTTTATATAAGAAATTCAGATAAGTATGTCCTGCAATTAATTAAAGAATAGTAAAAGGTCTCAGTTAATTAAATAAAATAAGTTTGAATTTTAAAAATTACAACATCCAGTAAATTAGCAGTTTATTTTTTTTATTAGATTTAATGCTTAAAATAATATTTAGAAATTCCATGACTAGAGAATACAATAATTTACTTTAATTAATTAATTAATTTATTTATTTATTTTACCAGAATTAATATTTAAATCAATAGAATAAATTAAGTTAAAAATTACTATGCATTTTAAACTGATAATTCACACTATACATCGTATTCCCAATTAAATTTTAATGATTAACAAAAAGTAAAATTACTGAACATGAATCTTATTGAAATGATTTAAAATAAATTAATAAGATAAAGAAAACAAAGATGGAATTTACTTAGATATTTTGTTTATTTACAGAAACACATTATTCATAGCTTTCACGAATTATAATAGCAATCTAATGTATTGAGGTCATGATAATAGATAAAAAACATTAACAAATTGGTTAATCCAAAAATCAGAAGTATCATATACTATAATCAGATAAATTTAACTAAAAATACTGATGTTATATTTACCACAGAAAGTACATAGTGATGTTAGAGGTGCTTTGGTCATTCTTTGGTAGGTTTAGTTTCACTCCATTATCACAATGCTTGGCTACTACACTAAGTAGTCAAAAATGTCTAAACAGAATCCGAGACGGTAGAGGACAATATGCACGAGGAAAATATATGTAAATAAAGTTAGTCGAGAATCAACTATTCACAAGAAGTTGTTGTTCCCACACCGGGAGTCGAATCCAATAACTATTCTGTAATTATTTATAACACGCTCCTGTAGAGTAGTTTCTGCCATTTTCGATGTTCAGCCACTCCGTGTGAATCTCCAGTTACACACCGGCTCCAAATACGAGTAGTGGTGCTAATCTCTAGCAAAGATTATTCTTAAACATCAGTCTTTAAAGACTGCAAAAAATGTTTTCTTTTGTTCGTTTTATCTTGCAGAACGCTAGCAGAGTCTGTTACCAGGGCAGACACATCTCTCGATAGACCACTAAATCTACACGTCCTAACACTTCGACATCTAAAAACTTTTTCGAATTCTTAACGTCACTTTTTTTTCTTTTTACTCCAACAACAACATATTATTCTCGTCATTTCAGGCCGCGTAGCATCCAACCATTTTCTATCAACTTCCTAGTAATCGTCCGTCTTCCTACTCACTAAAAGACAATCTACCGCTCGAGCAGGCGGCGGTGGGGAGAAAATGACACCTCACACGCACACACAACCTCACTGTTCGTGGTTTAAAACATCACTCTCTACTAACTAGCTCTCCGTTTCCTTGGTAACGCTGGACCAGGGGGTAAAAAAAGTCAACGCTGATTGGATGAGTGGGGGGGGAGAAAATAACACGCCTATTGGATTAGTTGTTGCTAGGTGAAAAATCCTAGCTACAATTCCTGGAAATTAGCCGTCAGTTGGGTCCCACGAAAAGAAAAAGGAAACCACGTGCACGCTTGCACCTGCTATTTCGTAAACAACGACTCGAAAGCAATATACTGATGCATCTTCCTAACAAGCCTTCGAAATAGTTTTATGACTCTCTTTTCTGAGGGTAATAAAAGTTGCACACAATACAACTGACAATAATGCTTCAGTTATTCCCATGACTTCTTATAAAGGCCTTTTGTACTTTATCCAATCTGCCTGTGTGTGTTTCGAATTTACGATCCCTTAAATTACGTGAGAATTTCAAGTAAAAGTTGTTTGCGTGGAAACTATCTCATAGTGAAAAAAGAAGAACCTGGGTGGTCTTGACTTATAGAAAAATACAAATGTTTGGATTTTGAAAATAAGAGTTTTAATTAATAATGTTTAAGAAAAATAAGAAAAAGGAGGAGGGGGGTTTGATTAAATATCAAAATAGAATGAGTTTATAAAAAAGAAATGTTTTAAGATATTAATGAAAATATAAATATAAAAATTTAGATTAAATTACCTCTAACAGGTGAGGTTATATCCCGCCCGAATCCGTCATACACCGATCTGAGCCAACCCGAAATCCTAAAGAGAAGAGAAGTTATTACTATTTTAGTGCATTTATGTAAAAAAAAGGTCAACGATTCTATCTTTAATATGAATTATATCCTTTATATCGAAAATTAATGTATACACATTCCTTCATATTCAAATATATAGCTTCTTCATCTGAAACAATATTCTGCTCTTTGTTTTAAAAAATCGGGTTAACCAAACTGGATCCACACAAATCAAAACCCAACCCAAACCGCCAACAATTGGTATCAACCTGACTCATACCAGGAAAGAAAAAAAATTAGTGGCGATCCGACACGAACTCGAATACTGAGTTATACCTTACACGATACCGCAGTACCTATTTAAAAACAACCCGACCCGCAAACCAACTCGACCCCGATAAAAAAAAATCGCTAACCGTAGCCGGACACCAATCCTACAAACAAAATTTGTCCGACCCGAATTCAAAATGTTTCAACCCTAACACGAACCGAAAACCACAAACAAAGAAAACTAATTGCCCATTTAACGTAATTATGAAAAAATAATCTCTAAATGATGTATGTCTCTAATATAAAATTTATCTTTTATGTCGAAAAATGAACAGGTAAAGAATCATTCATATTCAACAAGGATCTAAAACAGTATTCCAGAATTTCTTTTGGAAAATCGGGATAACACGAACTGTACCCACAAGAATAAAAAAAACTCAACTCGAATCCGAATCAATTAGTAAATACGACTTGCAACAACGACAACAAAAAATAGCGTCAATCTGACATGACACGATCGTGTCTGGGTAAAATCGGGTTATCCAACCCGATGCAGAACTCTAACCCGAACCAAAATCACTGGTCGTGTTGGGTCGTGTAAAATCAGGTTACCCGATCCAATGCAGGACTCTATATGGAACTAATAATACCAATTTTGTATTATAAACATTCATGTAATATCAGAAAATGATCTTATTTTCTCATTGTTTTATATATTTTAGTTTCTGTTCTTTTTCTTTCTTTTATTTTCTTTTATTTTTTATTTCTTTCAGGATTGGTTTATCACTCCTTGGCCAAAAATAATGGATAAAATATGGGAAATGACAACGAGGGATGTTGGGGGGGGGGGGGGGTAAATATTTTTAACTGCCAACTAGAATCTTTTGCTGACTACCAGATATTTTCAAATTTGTAGAGCCCTGGCTCGGGATTCGCCCGGCTTTTCGGTTGCATTTTCGAAACGAATGTAGCGTTGGGGACATCATTGTTTTCTCATCCCACAAAATTGCATCTTAATCGGCTTTATAGAACTCTTGATATGGTTTTCATAGTTGCCAACATCCCGATTATTTTCATACCAATATTTTTTATGTAAAAATATTTATTTCATTTAATTGTACAATTTCTGCAATTTAATAAAGCAAAAATTTTGGTAAGATTTTACTGGTATTCAAAATATCGGTCGGCAACTATGGGTTTTTCCTTCTCAGGGTTACAGGGGTTAATCCGTGCATAAAATTTATCATCCAACAAATTTTCATCTTAAAGATCGTGATAGAACTCTAGATGTGGTTTCAAGCACCTAGAGAGGTGGGTAGAGGGGTCAAAGTTTTAATTAACAATCATTTCACCAGTGCTTATGTTAAAGAAAATATTGCCCCACAAAATTTCGTCTTTTAGTGCCTGATAGATCCTGAGATATGATTTTGCTTTCTTGAGAGAGAGGGTGGTGGGGAAGGAATGCAATTTTGTACTACTGTGACAACTCCTTATTAACAGGACTCTAATAAATTAATTTAAACCTAGCCTTACTCACTAATTGGAAGTCTGGAGTTGTGTACCATATGTTAAGCATTAATTCCTTCAGTGGAAGCCGCAAGATTGGTGCCAGATGTAAGTGCTAGAAATCTCGAGAATAATTGCCTTCTCAAGGAGATATAAATTTTAGACTATTCCTTTGATCTGACGTTATACAGACATTAATGTTACAATAACTTCTAGCTACTTGAGTCCAGAAGTTCGATATCTTTCAGCCACTTCAAAACCCGCCATCTGCTCATCCCCAGGATGCTAAGCTCTCAAAATCACTTGAAATTCTCTGACTAGATATAATCAACTCGTGAGAGGCTATAGAGAGGATTCTGAATTCTGTTTCAGCAGAGCGAACACGCTCTTGGATTTCTCCCTTGTGAGAAAGGTGTCTTTTGGCCCTTGTGCCGGAACGTAAGAATTTTGCCAGGCCTGACTACAAAACTATAAACTATAACCCACAATAAGCTTTATGTGTGCAGCTTTTTTCTGTAAATGTAACGTATATGTATACTGAGACGTTAGCTTAATTAAATTCCCTGTTGCATCAACAGTTCCTTGGATTAATTTTGTTACAATACAAATACATTTGCGCGTGCATATGTTAAAAATTTTTATCTTAAATGGTTTGGTAGCACCCTGGTTGTGGTTTTGTCCCCACCCCGGGGAGAACAAAGTGGTCAAACTTTTAACTAAGAATCCCTCTACCCGTGTCTATATTAAAGAATTTATCATACCACAAAATTTCATCTTATAGGGCCTGATAGTTCCCGAGATATGCCCTCCCTCCTCCTTAATAAGGACTTCAACATTTTTTAATGCATATTTGAGATAGATTTTGAAGAAATCGTTCTCAATTTTCAAAATATATTTTTTTTTCTTTTACGCTGTTAAATGGAAACAAAGTCAGCGACATTTTCTTTCATTCTTTTAGTTTTCGTGAGCGTATTGAGCTTATTACTGAAGTTTAAAATATACAAACACTAAATGTAAAGGATTATGCCTGAAACTATTTCGTAGTATAATTTGAATTTAAAAAAATCACAAAACAATGGGCAATTGGATATAAGAGAGAGAAATATTATGGTTTTTTGTTAATGTTAGCGTCGCAGAACTCTTCCAACCCAGAATATTTTTATAGAAAAAAAACAGATGAAATAATGCAAAATTTTAAAATCAGTTTAAGTTCTAGCGTAAAAAAAAAAAAAAAAAAAAAAAAAAAAAAGCACAAATATTATGTTTTAATGCATGTTAGTATCACAAGACATTTTTAATCCAGAAATATTTTCAATTCGAAGAGCGAAAAAAAGGCAGAAGAAAGAATGCAATCAGAAATAAACGCAGTTAACTAAAAAAAAAAATTGACTAAAATGGGTTTGCGTACATTTTGAAACTTACATTTTGAAAACAATGCTTACAGAATTTCGAAATTGGTTATTTTCGTAATTGAAATATTCGTCTTATGTAATACATTTTTCTAATAACACAAACAAACATTTAAACTTTAATAATCAGCTTAATATGTTTAAAAAATTGTGGCGGAATAAACCAACTTCAAAATTCCATAAACATTGTTTTTAAAAACGTAGGTCAAATGCAAACGAACTCAACTTACACACAAATTGCAATAAGTTCTCTACAAAATACATTTATCTAACAGACAAAAATTCGAACTTCAATGAACAGTTTTTTTAATTGCTAAATGGCGTAAAATAAAATCATTATTAACAGTAAAATAAGTTTTATTAGACTGTTTGACGTCATCAAGCCACGATTTTATTCGAATTGCAATGCATTTTATAAGTAGTTTACGTATTTTTTATTTTAATATTTTACATTATGCATATCCATGATGGGTAAGTATTACGGTGGCCCCCAACGACTAGTTTCATAAGTACTAAACATAAATTGGATAAATGAATTAGATAATATTCGTAGAATTGCTTGTAATAATGGTTTTAAGGTACACCATATTAATAAATGAACCCCTTAAGCACCCTCACGACGTACCAGCGTACGTCATGAAAACCTCTATCTGTAATACCAGGACATATGTGCGCAGGTCCAGGTTAGGTTGCCAGTTTGGCCTTTTTATAAATTAAAAATTTTGAATTCATACCAGAAAGTTATAGTAGTAATTTGTATTTTATACAATGACAGACTTTTCGTGATTGCAGAAATTAAAATTATTCTTTTAGAATTTCCGATATGAATTTTGCATTTTTTATTTATTTATTTATTTATTTTTTTGCATTTTTGACGAAATTTAACATAGTTGGTATTTAGCATACTATCACTAAATTGAGCATGGTGCTTAAGGGGTTAATATTGGATAATGCCAATAATAAGAAACCTGAAAACAAATTTGATTCGCAAAAATATAAACTTCATACTCTTTAATATTATCCAAGCTTTTTTGAAAAATTAAAATACATCCTTAAATGTTTTAATATCTGCTTAATAACCCTCCCCTCAGAATCTAAAGACTATCATTTGCAGTAAAATTGACCCAATTAATTTTGAGAATATAATATAATGTAATGTAAGTTACCGTATGAATGTAAAATAAATGTCAAGTAAACATGTTATTTAAACATATACCATAAAAATGTTTCTACAAAATTTTAAATAATTAATAATAATATTCAGCAATATTTAAATATATATCTATATTTAAACGTCTATTAAATTAATAATATTTATAATTATAAAATAGTTAAAACATATTCAATGTTAATTTCCTAAAAAACAAACTTTTAAGTACTTTATTTCAATCGATTTAAATGCAAAATATTAACGAACTGAAATACGTGTCGGATTCCACTTATCAGTCCACACAACTTCGAAATAGATCCGGTCTTTTGATATGCTGCCACCACCGATATGAATGCGTGATATCGGCCACGATACTTGATGTATATTCAAGAAAAACTTAACTCTTTCAATTAAAGTTAAACAAACACTTTATTAACAATATTTACACTTAAACTCGGAGGTAAAGTATCCGGTTTAATATTAAATCAAAATAATTACAGAAACGCTTTACGTGTACCGTTAGACTACGTTGATTCACTCAGAACCGAAATTTCTCTTAATCTCACACACGCTATCTCTCTTCCTTCCGAGAGATCCCGTTCCATACACGTGCTCAGAGCTGCTCTCTGAAAACCAACCTACACACCTCGCTGCCACGCTAGAACTCAACACTGGTCTCAGAGCTCCAACTCTGAACGACCTTACACCTTCGCTTCCCACGTTAGAACTCACTTCCTCTCCCTCGTAAACTTCAGAACACCCCCCTTTCTACGGGGTTTCTCCTCTGTTCCCAAGGGTCCTTGACCACCCTTCCTCCCTCTTGACGGATCTGTCTTCCTAAACAAAAGGGTGCAATATCTTTTTTTATCTATGAAAGACCACATTGCAATGGATATACTGCTTTCATTCTGTTCCACCTTCCTTCCTCTTGTATTCTGAGTAGCTCCCCTTCGGATTAAGATTTTCTAAAGGACGCCTCTAACGGTACACAATAGATACAATATGCTAATCCCTTAAGAATAGCTTTCAACTCTTGCAACTGTAAGAGAAGAACCTGACAAGACGAATATATTTAAAAATTAAATATTCATTACTGAATTTGTTTTACATTATTTAACTACATTGTTAACTAATTGTTGATAAATGCTTATAATTATTGGTTGTTATAAAATAATAAAATATAAAAGTTGTATTATTTATGTTTCATTTTTGTTTGAAACTTATACACACACATATATATGTACGTTTGTTTGTTAGAAATGTGGTTCAATACACGTATAATTAGTAAATTAATTAGTAACATAATTAGTTATTATTAAGTAATTATTAATTATTTGTTATTAATTAATTAATTAATTAATTAATAATTATATGGAGTTATGTATGTATTAATCAGTTTTTAATTTTTTTTACTCTTTCGGTTTCTGTTTCGGCCGAAAGTGGGAAGATCACCAAAATTCTGTTTTAGTGTTAAAAACCTGTTTCGGTCGATCTTTATTTGTAACCGTGGAGTAACTCGAGCCACAATTTGGTAACTTAAATGATTCTGCATCGTTACATATTGTATTTTTACGTGTTACAGTCTCTATGGTTTCTCTTACAATAGATGGATAATTAGATTGAGGGAAAAATTATCTTACTTTCATTGAAATTTATTTGGATGGTTCCTTCTTGGTATTATCTTATATATTTATTCAGGATATTATTCAGGAGTATATGAAAGAATTACTATATTGGCATAGCATGCAGGAAATTTAGTTATAGAAAAAAGGAGCATATAGCTAATATTAAGTATAATAGAAAAACCGCAGCCCTGGAAAGATTGTATCAAGAAAAAAAAACCATACAAATAAATTTCAATGAAAGTAAGGTATTTTTTACCTCCAATCTCTACTGTCCATCCATTATAATAGAAACCATAGAGATTGTAACGCGTCAACATACAATATGTAACGATGCAGTATCATTTAACTTACCAAAATTGTGGCTCGAGTCACACCATGGTTACAAATATGGAAAAGAAAAACATCCTAGTAAAAATAAAAACAGCGTACTTAATTTGTTAATTTCGTATTGAACAGCGTATGACGTGCGAAATTTGTGATAGGCGATTCAGTTGTTTTCATCCTGAATACGTAGCAGTTATAATTTCGCCAAGTGATCGAACCATTGAACGAATCAATTACCGGTTTGTTTGCGCGGTTGATTCGGTTAGAAGAATTTCAACTGAAGATATCTCGAATGTATGAATTATTTTAATGTAACTCACCTCTCAAAAAGATTTTCTATTATCACAATATTTCCGAAGAGGAAAATTTTATACAGTCGTATTCGAAATAATAATAATAATAATAACAATAAAATGGCCGTCTGGCCGACTTTTGGAGGATTTTACTGCTTGATTGGCCCGTAAGGAGCACACTCAGATAGATCTGGAGTTTTATTATATTGATATGATATTACATTTTGGTTATATGAATTTTGTGTCGCACTTTCCTAGAGGTATCGTTAAGCGTCAGCTCGACAAATTTTTAACAATATGATGTCTTCACCGTTCTTCAAGAAATAGAGGAATATGATGATTAATGGTGAATATTTTTTTTTTATTCTCCAGATTTTTATGATGAACTTGTTTAATGTGAATATTAATTCTTTTATTTTTTGAATCCCTTAAACAGCAACTTCCGGTTACATAAACACACTCTTTCGGTTTGAGGGTTGAAACAAAAACAGCCATAACCACACTTCCAATGATCGCAAGAAGAAAAAAAAAAACTGTTTTGGATAACTAATTTTTCAATTTTTCAAATAAAAAAAAAAGTGACATTTGCCAAAAAGGAGCTATTCGAACGTAGTGATACCTCAAAGACCTATCATTCCTCAAATGATTATTGAAATTTAGATATATCACTGATTTCTTCTATAATTAAACTGCTCATCAGAGCTTAAACAATAGAAAAAACTTATCCGCCTTTTTAAGGAAGATTTATTTATCGCGCGATAGTAATGGATTCGTTCTTCAATTTTCCAAATACAAAGTAAATTAATACGATTCTCCACAATACAAACCGTTAAGTGAAAGCAATTAATCTCCTGGCCTATTTCTGCTAACTTCTCTCCCAATTACCGCCCTAATATTTCTCCTTTCCCCACAAGTTTATTTTTAATTCGGATTCCTTGTAGCAATTCGGGCAAAGGTGTGCGTTCGCTATATTTCAATTTGTCAAAGTGACGGCCCGACCACTTTTCCAGCTTTAAAAGAAGTTTTCGCGCTTATTCCTCGAGGTGTCGTTAGCGTCAACCCGAGAAACTTTTCACAATGTGACGTCATCGGCGCTCAGAGAGAAAGAGAAGAATATGATGATTAACGAGGAGCAGGAGCAGAGAATACTTGGCGAGAAACGTAAAGGATAATCCTCGTCTTGGCGCGATTTTAGCCTTGCGTCAAATATTCAGCTGGATCTCGATTATCCAGTCTAAATCGGAAGAGGTCGAATAACTGAAAGAGACGAATAATATGAAATAGCTAAAAGTCAATAAAATATACACTTGTATACCAAAATTGTATAATGTTTTCTTTAAAAAATTATGATTAAATTTATTATGAACAATATTTATATTATAACAAAATATTTTCAAGTATTTTCCATATCTAACTATTTTAACACTTTCCAACTATGTTGGAAAGTGTTTATGAATTTGGTTTGTCTGTCCACCTGTCTGGCCGTGCTCTAACTCGATTAAATAAACTCTGATCACCATGTACAACAGACTCCCTCAAATCCGCACATCGTTTCCGATGTAAACAATGATACTTACAATTAAGATGTAGGTGTAAAATTACAGTTTTTTTTTTTTTTTTTTTTTTTTTAGTTATATTATTCTGTGCACATTTTAATACGTAATTCTGGTTAATATGATTCAACTCATGTTTCTCATGAAAGAAGTATAAATTTATTTTTGAAAAAATTCAAGATAGTGCTGATATTAGTGGCAATCGCGATATTTTGTACCAATTAATTTATGTATTGCTCAAGCTTTTTAACTCACAGGCTATCAAAGCCTGAGAGCTTATGTGCCCGCCGGTTCTGTATGTACGTACGTACGTATGTATGTATGTATGTATGTATGTATGTATGTATGTACGTAACGCGATAACTCTTGATAGAACTAACCGTTTTACTTTAAATTTTGTTTATAGCTTCCTTGTGATAAGGCGCTTCCCTGATTAGTTTTGGAGGTTCATTGGTTAAGCATGAAGGGGGGAAACGGGGGGCTAACCCCCCATAATTTAGATAAATGGGTTTTTCATGCAGAATTATCCCATTTTCTTCAAATTTTGTATATAGGTTCATTTTGATAATGTGCTTCTGTCAATAGTTTTGGGGGTTCATTGGTTAAGTATAAAGGGGGAAAGGGGGATACCCCCCCCTAATTTAGATAAATGAGTTTTTCATGCAGAATTATCCGATTTTCTTCAAATTTTGTATATAGGTTCATTGTGATAATGCGCTTCTCTGAATAGTTTTGGGGGTTCATTGGTTAAGTATAAAGGGGGAAAGGGGGGGTTAATCCCCCCTTAATTTAGATAAATGGGTTTTTCATGCAGAATTATCCGATTTTCTTCAAATTTTGTATATATATTCATTGTAATTAGAGACTTCCCTGATTACTTTAAGGGGTTCATTAGTTAACTATGAGGGGGGTAACGGGGGGATGACCCCCCCCCTTAATATATTGTTGATTTCTTTATTTTTCGAGGGGCATATTTCAAATTCTTTGAAATAAGAGTATAATATACAATTAGTGTGAATAGCCTGTGAGCTCAATGCCCTCAGTTTAACTGGGCAGTTTTCTTTTTTATTTGGTTGTTAAGTCATTTGGTTATTTGGTGATTTATCTCTTACTTATTCTTATTTTCCAAGCATCTTAACAAAGGACATCTCATTCTGCAGATTTAACGCACACGTGCATAGCTTCAACAGTGCATGACATCTAACAGTGTTAAATGTGTAAGTTTCCTAAATATTCAGACTCTTTTGACTTCTTTGCAATAGTTTTCAGCTCACAGATGTAGTTCATGAGTTCATGAATGTATCAAAATGTAGCCCAAAGGAAACTTAGTACACAGATTTAATGTGTAAATATAGGTAAATGAATGTTAATGTATTAATTTAACACGAAAAAAAAAAAATCTCAACTGTCGATCACATTTTCTTTGAAAAATAGGAAATGCAGAAAAAGCAACTACCATTAATATGGCTTATCATCTTTTTTCGTTTTCGTTTTTCTTTTTAAACTCTTTGACTAACAACATTCTGAGTTTAGTTATTGCTTATATGTCTCAGTTTTTATAAACAATAAAGCAAGACAACAACATAAAATAAAATTAATTTATTAAAAAATGCACTTAATGTAATTATACATTGTATTCAATAACAATATGAAAGGTTAACTTTATAGTTAATGTATAACTACTAAGAGCAAAAAAATTGGATATGCAAAAAAAAGTAACTAACATTAACAAACGGCTTTTTATATATTTTTTCTTTTTAAACTCTGTGTTAAAAATATTTTGAGTTAAGTTATTGCTTATATGTTTCAGGTTTTATAAACAATAAATCAAGAAAACAATGTAAAATAATAATAAATAAAATTAATTTATTAAAATATGCACTTAATGCGATTATTATACATTATATTCAATCACAATATAAAAAGTTAAGTTTATAGTTAATGAATAATTTTAAAAATGAAAATTAAATATTTGCGTAAGATAAAAAGAAAAACTACATAAACACGCACTGTGTACACCGTATTTACACGCGCTACCTCCGTAATAATATTACGGTTATATTACGGGAGTAGCGATTCACCACGATGTATTGTTCGCGAAATAATAGAGAATTGATTTTTAACACTTTCCAACACAGTTAAAAAGTGTTTATGACTTTGGTTTGTCTGGTCGTCCGGCCGTGCTCTAACTCGCGTAAATATACTTGGACTACGATGAGCTTGGTATATGTTATTGAGGTTTACCATATAGGACATTCCCTATTGAAAGTGGATAGTGTAGAATTTACAGTTCGTTTACAGGGATATACAAAAAATTCCATTACAGTATGGTATATGGAGGGAAAAATCGTTTACAGTGTATTTTAGTAAAGTTACACTGCTTCAAACATAATTAAATTTATATGCATTATACAACATTCTTCCGGTAAATATGAAGAACATAGCACGTACAATCGATTTACAGGGACACAAAAGAATTCCGTTACAATGGCTTATGGGGAGAAATCATTTACAATGTATTTTAGATGTTACACTATTTCACACATAATGAATTGAGGTGTACTTTTTCAGGATTTTATTTAGATGTGATTTTTTTTTTTTTAACTTTACTAAATAGTAAGGTTTTGTTACAGAATTCTGGGTGTGTTGGAAAGTTCTTCATAATCTATGCGTGACGCATGATTTTTCTTTCTTGTTTTAAAACAAAGAAATGTATAATATAAATTGTGTTCCGTATTTTCAAACGACGTATTTAATTACACAATAACTGAGCGCTGATTTTTAAACTAAGTTAAACTATAATATATTATAAAATAATGTTAAATATTTGCAATATTCGAATCAAAGCGAAATATTCTCCTTATCAAGTAGAAACAACATAGATTCAACATACGCATTCATGAAATAGTGTATAACAAATATTTCGCATTCGTCAAACACGTGTTAAAGAGTGGTGTGATGTATCATCATATACTGCGTGTATTCTTTCATAACTATTTATTTACGTTTTCGTAAAGCAATTCAAATAAATCTTCCGGAATACGGTATTACAGTCAGCAATTTTATCGTCTAAATTAAATTTGAATCGTATTATTTTTTTATCGATTTATAACTCCGTTTCATTTTAACGTCTAGACAGCTCTATTTAATCATTTTCTGTCGCATATTTGCTTATGGAGATTTGATTTATCTTTTATTATCTATTGTTTCAAAATTTCTCCTAAGAAAAATAAATAAAAAAGTTTAAATAAATTTGATATATAATAACTTCGGGTGATATAATGTTTTGGGTAGTTATGATTAATGTAAGTTTTATACTGTACTAGCTGTGGAAGGGGGGGGGGGGGGTGGAGTAACCGGCGTTGTCCGGGATTTTAAGAATCTTTGTGTAAAAAAATCAATTTCAAAATTAAACATGTTGTATAGAGAACTTCAAAATGTTAAAATATGTCAATATTTTCATGATCGGGTTTTTATCATGATTCAGTATGTTCCTCAAACCCATATGACGTTATATTTACCTGCTGACGTCATATCTACTTGCTTTCTCTATTACTAATTACTATTATTACTATTACTATTATTACTATTACTATTATTAGTACTCATATTGATACTCTCTTTGCATGATTCTCAAACATTTGAAAAAGTCCGTTAAAATTTCAATATAACGTCACATTAATTTTATTTTTAATTCTCTAATGTCATCATATTAACCTGCTTTCTGTACTTACACATACTCATACTCCTTGTATTGAGAAATGTTTGAAAATTTCCGTTATATTACCAATACGACGTCATATTAATCTTTTTTCCAATATACTTTTTTGTTGAAACTTTTTATTTCATTTTCAATTTTTAAAGGAAATCTTTCAATAGAAAATTAATTATTGTAGAAAGAATTTTACTGTGGATTTTTAATTGTAGACAACTGCTATAACGAAAAATGTTTACATCTGACGAAAAGATTTCTGGTTTTTTATTAATTAAAAATTAATTATACATTATTTCGATTCCGGATTACTAGTTGCCTAGTTTTAATGCACCCATGCGTAACATTTCACAATTCTGCATCCAAACTATTGATTTGTATAGAAGTGCAGACAGACAAACAGACAAAATTTCATTTTTTTTTTTTTTTTTTTTTTTTTTTTTTGTACAATATAGATTGAAAGAGTTATGTGTCCAGTCGGATAATTGTGACAAAAGTTACTAAAACCAGTCAGAGTTGCTACAAATTCAAAATTTTTCCACAAACATCTTCTGAAAGAGCTTGGAATATATAGCATTCGCAAGGTTCTTAAAAGTTTATAAAGTGAGTCTTAGTTCTTTTTTTCACATTTTTTCTTTAGACAGGGAATAGTTTTACAAAGCAGAGATACATGGTTAAGTAAATAAATTAAAAAAATATTTCTAAAATAAATGCTCAATAACTATTGCAACTTAAAAACTGTCTTCCAGTTGTTGTTTTTTTTTTAATGCGAGAAATTTTTTTTTCTCAAGGATGACAGCATACAACTTAATTATATGTTTTTGGAAAAGATATTCTGCAGCTGATATCTCATCCAGATAGATAGACTATATTCTGCATTTAAACCACAATATACTGAATGTGCAATAATTGAATTTTAATTAAAAAAATAAAGAAAAAATATAATATGTGTTCTGACACATTATTATTCATAAACTCCAATACAAATTAGTAAAATTATATATATATTGTTCTGCGATATTATAATTCATAAATTACAATCCAATTCCAAATTCTAATTTATAATCCATAAATTTTCGTCATAAGCGTATAATACTTGAGCTTTAACTTTAAAAATAAAACAGAATTATAATATATTTTAAAATAATGTTAAATATTTACAATATCTGAAGCACTTTTGTAATCCAAGGTAATCTTTTACCGTTTGAATTATGAGCAAAATAATTGCAACAACAAACCTTTCGTATTCGTTAAACGCTGTTTTTAAAAGTTGTTTTACTTCGAGTTAGCGAAAATTTTTGTACATGCTTTTTCTAACTATTGATTAATTCCTTCTAAAAGCAATTCAAACTAGTATTCCTGAATACTTTATTACAGTCAAGAAATTCACCATCCAAATAAAAATTCAGTCGTATTTCTATTCAAAGATTTGAATTCTGTATATTTTCTCTCTTAGACAGCTCTATTTAGCCACTTGTCCGTTGCACATTTGTTTACGAGCTCTG
Organism: Maratus michaelseni; assembly: GCA_963931845.1. Classification (NCBI taxonomy): domain Eukaryota; kingdom Metazoa; phylum Arthropoda; class Arachnida; order Araneae; family Salticidae; genus Maratus; species Maratus michaelseni. The sequence goes on along the minus strand of OZ007590.1, from coordinate 340,085,936 downwards.
TTTCATTGTCTGCCATCTACTATTTCATCATTGGCTCTGTTTATCCAAGAAATCCTGGATTGATACGACTCTGTATGATCTCAAATCCAAAGTGGCTACTTTCTGACACATTTCTGAATTCAATTTTGTTCGCAAATGCATGGAATTGGTAGTGCTCCAGAACTATATTCGAACAGATTTTTCTATTTTTCTCTAAAGGCGGACGGATCTTTCAGAAAATGTCGTAAAAGTTGGAATTTTGAACAGAATTTCCGGATGCGACAATGCGGGAAAGGGAAAAAAAAAGTGCCGTGGTGAGACAGGAGTTGATTATAACCCAAGATGCAATTCAAAAATCGAAAAATGAAAAACAAAATTACAAAAATTACAAAACCCTTTAATATACGTGCCTGCAAGTATCATGCTTTTACGTTTAAAAATGAGTCCGAAAAAATGTCTGAAAATTACGCGTTTGTTGAGCAGAGGAAATTTTTTTTTTTTTTTTGAGACCCGCTTTAATGCAACGAGTAAATAAATGTTAGTAAATATTAATATACCATTATTTCATAATAAAATCTAAAATATCGGTCACTTTTGTTTTAATATATAACATGGAAATTCAGAAAAGCAGGTTATATAAATAGTTGGTTCGTAGAAAAACAAAAAACTGAAACTTGTTTTAAAAAATTTGAGCTGCTTGCATGCATCAATTTTCAAAAATTGTGAACAACAAAAATAATATATATTTTTTACAAAATAAAATAGTTTAAAAATTAGTTTGAAAATTAATGATTAATATGATTATACCTTACATTCAATCACAGTTTTAATAATAAAAAAAAATGTGTAATTACTTGAAATGCAAATAGTGACACAAAATATACTTGTAGATAAAAATAATAAAATATTTATTGAAACTTTTTCAAAAATGAAATATTTAAAGGAAGTTTGAAGTAAAAATGTTCTTGCAAGATTTATGCTAAAGAATCTCGTGTGATAATTTGAAATTTGTTGTCGTGTTTGATATATTTTTCTGTAATTAATAATGGAAAATGGAATAAAATGTTACTTATAATAGAAGAAAAAAAGCGAAAAAATTCTTTACATTAAGAAAAAAAATATTTTTCCATCCATCATACTTAATAGACATTTACCTAGTAAACATTTAATAACTAACATATCACAATAATATAAATATATATTCAAATATTTATAATATTTGATCATTTTATAATCTTAGGTAAATATTTATCCCTTAAAATATTCACTTACGAATTAGTCAGAGGTAATGAGGAAGTACTATATCAACAAATCCTTTCGTATTCATCAAACAGGTATTCGTAAGTGTGGTGTTGTATAGCGAATTTTGTATAAATTCTTTTGAAAATTATTTATTTATGCCTTCATAAAGTATTTGAAATGAATCACCTTCTTGAACACGTTATTACCAGTCAATAATTTTATCATTCAAATTCAATTTGAATCGTATTACCTTACATCGATTTAATACACCGTATATCTTTAATGTCTAGACAGCTCTATTTAATCATTTTTCCGTCGCACATTTGTTTATCGATCTCTGTGTTTCACCAACTGTCATCTACTGTTTCATCATTTCTCCAACGAAAAATAGATGTGAAAGTTTAAATAAAAATCTAAAACATATAAGAATTTCAATTCAGGCTTTACAACGTTTTTGTAGTTGCGTATATGATTAAAGTAATTTTACATTGTACATTTGATTAAATTTCTAAAGTTTTCCTCTCAACAACTCTAAACTCTCTGACGCATTTTTAAACTTAAAATCGTGATACTTAAAGGCATGACTATTGAAGTGATTTGTAACTGAACAGTTTTCCTCATTTTTAGGATTTCGTACTTCAGAAAATAAAAACGGAACCATTATAAGATCACTCCTGTGTCTGTCTGTCCGTCTGACAGAGCTCCTTTACTCGTGAACTATTGGACGCGGAATGTTCAAACTTGGGAAAATTATAAAGCCTTTTTACCCACATATGTTCAGATTATTAGCCAATCACAAATATTTTTAGCATAAATTTACGGGGCTAATTAAGTCACTCGAAACAATAAAGTTTTGTTTTTGTATACCACGTGGGGTATCGTGTGAAAGATCTCGTAATATCGAAATCGAAAATATATTTGTTTTAATTTTAGGTATTATATTTTCAGATATATCGTCGAAAATGCACTGCAAAAATATGTCCCCCCCCCCTCTATTTCCGAATCTACTGAAACTAAAATTATGGAAAAATTAGGGGTGGTCGGAGTTTGATTAAACCTTGCAGGAAAATTATGGCGATTTTCCTATGTATCACAGTTTTTGAGAAAAACGCATTTTTCTGTTACAGACAAACTTTACTTTTCGGGCGGTCAGTGGGGGAGTTGACGGGCGCTCGAGGTACTCGCAGGTCAACGCAGAATAATCCAAGGATATTTGATAATGATTTTCAAAGAAAATTTTCGGTAATTAGCCGAGATATTAATTAAGTTACTTGAAAAAAAGTTTTTTATGTATATCGTGCAGGGTATATATCGTTCGAAAGATCTCGTAACATCAAACTCAATAATATATTTGCTTTAATTTTAGGTATTATATTTTCAGAGGTATCATCGAAAATATACTGGAAAATATACACCCCCCCCCCCCCCCACTTTCCTATTTCCCAGTCTACTGAAACTAAAATTATGAAAAAATTAAGGGTAGCAGGAGTTTATTAATTAATAAACAGTAATTAATAAAGTTAATGTACTGAACCCCGAGCGCCAGTTGTACTCGTACCTAACCGATTTATTTGATAAAGATATTACATATTGAATTATAAGCAATAAACGGCTCAGGATAGCCTTTTTCCCCCTCTCCTCTGCTGTTGCGTTCGAAAATTCAGTTCAAAACGACAATTTTGACAGTATTTTTTGAAAAGTAGTCTGCTTTTAGCGAAAAACAAAAAAAAAAAGTTTTATTACATATTTTCTTGATATATGACCACCTGCGATTTATACACGTTTTCGAACAAAAATTAATAAATGTGTCAGAAAGTAGGCAATTTGGTTTTGTAAACAGCCTTAATGGGTAGGCTATCTACTGAAATAAGAGATTTTTGCCAATTTCATTCAATATTATTTGAAGAAAAAAATTCTGATAAAAAATACAGGGGCCAAAAATTTATTGGGTATATTAAAAGTTAAAAAATTCTGAGTTATTTACTCTCTCCCCCCTTTCTTATATATATATATACAGAAAGTTATTTTTTACGGCTTTGTTTTAAAAATATAGTGAAGGTTATACAATGTAGAGCTACACGATTGATCAAAAAAGTATAGAACATTATTTCCAAAATCAACGCTCAATTATTCTGGGCCCAAAGATAATGTTGCGGATGAATGTGAAATGTTAGACATTTCAGCGCAAAGATGACAATATAGAATTTAATTACACGTTTTTGACAACAAGGTTCGTTGTCTGACTTACCTCGATTTTCACGGTTAATTTCTATATATAAATGTCAGATTTCTTGCGACGTTTCGACTCTATTCGATATTCTTGATTCTTGGTTATAGTTCTGCGCTTACATTTTCCACGAAAGTAGATTTGTTCTTATTATACAGTTACGTCAATTTTCTCCCATGCCTCTTGGGTGACATTTCGAACTTTTTCCAATGTCTGTGGATTGCGCCTTCCTAACAATACTCGCCCACCTGAGTTCGATTATTAGACGAGTAAGGATAGATAGAAGAGTACTGTAAAATTCCTGGAATGTAGGTTGCCATAGTTTGGACAAAAACTTTGCATACGCATTGTGCGTCTTTTGCCATCGTTATGTATAAAGGCATTCTACCTATTCGATAACTTTCTAGAAGCAGCGCCCTCTATGAGAAATTTGTAGAACTAATGTTTTTATTTGCTTAAACAAAATGTTGAATCAGAAGAAATATTTTCATCCAAATTGCACTTTCGTACGCCAATTGCTTGATCTTTTATTGAATTTAAAAATATGTCAAGGACTTTTGGGACACCCTGTATATATTTTCCTTTGAAGTAGGAAAAAAAGATTTATAGACATTCCGGAAATATTATACAACATTTACTTCCGAATTCCATAAACATGTGTTTTAAGAGAGATTTAGGTAAAACACAGTAAATTTGTGTACACTTGTTTCATAATTATTTATTTTTGCTTGTGTAAAGCAATTCAAATGAATCTCCCTGAATGAGTTATTAAATTCAAATCATCTAAATTCAGTTTCCGTCGTATTACTTTTCATCAATTTAAAACTCCGTATCCTTTTAATGTCTAGACAGCTCTATTTAATCCTTTTTTGTCGAGATTTTTTTTACAGACTTTTTTTTTATCTACTGTTTCATCACCTCTCGAGAGAAATATAAGTTTGAAAGTTATAAAAAATCTAAATAGTTTCAGAATTTTAATTCAGGTGATATAACATTTTTGTAATAGTCATAATTAAAGCATTTGTAAACTATATAGTTGATTGTATTTGTAAAATGTTTTAATAAACATACTAAATAAATAGTATGTCTGTTGCTTTGAGGTTGGCTAATTCAGTGCCGTTAGTAAATCAAAAAAGTTTTCCGATTAGATTTTAATGCTATTAACGTTTAAAATCACCTAGTCACTTTTAAACATCTGGTTGATATTGTCCTTTTATATCAGATTTTTGGTTGCTAACTTAGATGGTTAAATAGCTGTCATATAAATATATATATATTTAATTTTGGAACAATAAATTTGGCCTTCGTATACAAATTAAAAACATGAAAATATTTAAAAGGAATCACAATTTATTATTTATTACTAAAATAGGTGTAAAATGAAATAAAAGGCTTTAAAACATTAAAACCCTTCTATAGATGGTAAAATTTTCGTTGGAGTCCCGAACGCCTTTCGAATTTTATCCTCTTGATAATGGCCAGGTTCTGGTCGAAAGCGCTCGGGACTCCGACGAAAATTTTAACATCTATAGAAGGGTTTTAATGTTTTAAAGCCTTTATTTCATTTTACACCTATTTTAGTAATAAGTAATAAATTATGATTCATTTTAAATGTGTTCACGTTTTTAATTAGTTGTCATATACAGCAAAGATATTTCCGCTTTTGAACTAAGCCCAAAAATTATGTAAAAACACGAAATTATATAAGTAATTGAAAGATAAAAAAAAAATTAACAACACAAGAAAATGAAAGATATGGTGTAAAAGTGTAAGTGCAAAAGTGTAAGTGTAAAAGTGTAAGTGAAAGTTACTAGTGTTAATCGGTGGATTGTGCAATTGAAGTATTCTGGTATTACATGCTGTACTTAAGAGTTATATTCCATCTGTGAGCAAAGGGTTTAATTTAATAAACAAAAGTAGATACTAGAAAAAATATTTTTTTTTCTACGAATTTTTATCCAGTTATTTCTACACACATCATCAACATGCTGAGGATGTGTATTTAAATTGGAATATATTCAAATGAAAATCTCAAAAATAAATATTGATTTATCAATTTATAAAACAGATTTTTCATTTGTAGTGACTTCTAAAAAAATAATTACAGGGACAAAAGAAATTTTATTTACTTTGCCTAATGTAGTAAATTTCTTTAAAGGGGAGATTCTGAAAAACTTTTCTTTACTTGCATTTTTTTTTTAACCCTTAAAGTGTATACAATACACTCTCAAAACCCAATATTTAAGTGGTATCTGGTAACAACCAGTTTAACAAGGTGCGTCAAGGTTGACAAAAGGCAGATAAAAACTTTGAATACGTTTTTCTGGAAACAAGTTTTATTGAATCAGTGTAACTTCTCACGCTTAAGCCATTCAAGCTATCAATGCTTTGTTTTTGTCAAATTACAATAGAATTTTTAAATTGGAAGACAAGCCTTTGAGAAATTACAATTTTTAATTTCTATTTTTAAGCAGTTTTGAAAATTAAAAACTAGTGCCAAAAATTGACTTTAAAATTCAAACAGCTGCCATTTTCTAAAATTTTCATTTATTTTAAGTTTTGAACTAATTTAATAGCTCACAAAAAAAAAAAAAAGAAAAGTAACTGCAACAATACATGGTTAAATACACGTGTGTGAATTCATCTTTTTTTTTTTTTTTAAAGATAAATTACTAGAGAATTTGTTTATTAATTTTTTACAGTAAATAGCTACTTAATATAATTATTACCGAAACACCACAATTTCAAATATATATATATATATATTATCATTATAAACAAACAAACAAACAAAAAAGAAATCGCACAGTTCATTGTTTGAAATGTTCAAAATATCTCCTCATTGACACATCCCCCCCCCCCTTTTTTTTCGCGAACTATTTGCTCCCTATTACTACAGATCCTTGTAAGAAATAAATACAAATCTTCTCTTTAATAGTTAAAGAAATAAATTCCCAATCTTAACATCTTTTATCTTTAACGAAAAATCCTATATCACTCTCAATCGATTGGAACATTTCATCTCCTCTCGTTCCTCATCATCATCGATATCTTTCACATCATTGAGAAGTGCGGCTTCTTGTTAATTTGGCGCCCAAATGACAAGTTGGAGCTCAACCAGTGATCGCAAATTACGCGCGTATAAAACAAAACTCCCACACATTGAAAGAAAGAACGGTTCAGGAACGGGGAGAGCACATAGAGGGGGGGCAAGTGGCGTGGAGAAAGAGCTATTATTCTTCCTTAAAAGGAGACCATTTGTCTCCCTTTAACTCCTGTCTGGAACAAAGTGACACGAAACGAGTGACACTGGAGCGTTGACTAAAATATATCGCACCCTCTACAGGCCCGGGACAAGATTCTGCACTTTGCCCAACATTTACTTATACGACGAAAATAGGTTTGCTGAGCTGATGAGCGGCCAAAAACGGCCCCACGGGTTTGTTGGCGAGATTTAAAAACGGGATACGGTCGCCAATGACGCCCGGATTTTTTTTTGATTTTTTGGACACACATCGAATGCACTGCCAATGATGATTTACAGATAACATTTGGATATAGTTGTTCCACCATAAACATTGATCATAAATCAAAATGAAATATCATACACAATGAACTGCTAGACTGGGGGGTTGGATATCCTTTTTTTTAAAATTCAGTGGTACAATAATCGTCTGTCAGTTCGAATACAGTGGCTTGTCACTTTATGCGCCTTTACGTTACATGCGTATATATCAGTTGTATGAGCGTTTCTGAATATCCTGGAATGTTAAATGAAAAAAAGAAGAAGAAGAAGAATCATGTATAAAGCATAGATTATGAAACACTTTTCACCACATTCAGAATACTGTAACAAAACTTCAAGACAATAAACATTGATCATAAATCAAAATGAAATATCATACACAATAAACTGCTAGACTGGAAGGTTGGATATCCTTTTTTTAAATTCAGTGGCACAATAATCGTCTGTCAGTTCAAATACAGTGGCTTGTCACTTTATGCGCCTCTCTGTTATACGCGTATCTCAGTCGTACGAGAGTTTCTGAATATCCTGGAATGTCAAATGAAAAAAGAGGAAGAAAAATCATGTGTAAAGCATAGATTATGAAACACTTTCCAACACATTCAGAATTCTGTAACAAAACTTCACCGTTTAATTAGGTGAAAGATGATGCCTAAGTAGACAAGGTCAAGGTCAAACCGAGCGGAGAGGTCTACCTTTCGGCTTAAGCTCAACTAGCCGCACCAAGCAGGTTTGTTTACTATGCGGCAAGGCCCTGGGAGCGATGCCCAGAAAGACCAACCGGGGAGAGGACACCTCACTATTAAAAATTAACCGTCAAATATTACAATGTCAATCACAAAGGCTATCCAATATCCGAATTTTTTGTGCAGCCCTGTATATGATTTATAGATCTTAATATGTACTGCATTGCATAGTATGCAAAAATTTAGTTCAGGTAGGAAATGCATAACACTGTTGAAAATTCCCCCTACAGCAATTTCCGACACCAAGCAAAAATGTACTTGAATTCTTTTGTGCAGCCGGGTCATATGATCTATAGAATTTATACACACCAAGTAAAAAGCAAAAAAAAAAAAAAAAAAAAAAAAAGTTCAATTTAAAATTGCATACTACAATTGAAAACACACTTCAAGCAATTGTTTTTCTTAAACAATACTGCAACCGAATTCTTTGGTGTGTCCCTGTAAATGAACAATTATGTACACCTTATTCCATAGTAAGCCTCTTGTATTGCACCTCAATGGTATATATCAATTTGAATATGTTTAAAATAATGTAACATTAAAATATGCCGCAAACGATTTTTCCCTATAGACTTTAATGTAACGATATTCTTTTGAGTGTCCCTGTAAACGACACATAAGTGCTACACACTTCATTTTCAATTCCAAACATGCTATAGTAAACACCAATATTATATATCAGTTTCATGGCAATCCGAGTATATTTACGCGAGTTAGAGCGCGGACAGTCGGCAGACAGACAGACAGACAAACGGAATTCATAGACACTTTTCAACTATGTTGGAAAGTGCAAAAAAAAAAAAAAAAGACTTTAGATCGCTGGGCTATTTTCAATTGCAATTTTTCGTTACGCAATCAGCAGCTCTCAAAAAACATGTAGCTACTCGATGAAAGAATTTTTCTCATTAAGAGACATTGAAACAATTTTTATGGGTGTTATAATATTTAATAAACCCATTGATCCAAATTAAGGGGGGGGGGGTTAGCCCCCCGTTCCCCCCTTTATACTTAACCATTGAACCTATATATATGTAGAAAATTTGAAGCAAATCGTATAATTCTGCATGAAAAACCCATTTATCTAAATTAAGGAGGGATTAGCCTCCGTTCCACCCCTTTGTACTTAACCAATGAACCTCCAAAACTAATCAAGGAAGCGCCTTATCAGAATGAACCTATATACAAAATTAGAATCAAATCGGATATTTCTATCAAGAGTTATCGAATTACGTAACAGGCATACATACAAAACCTGCGGGCACATTAGCTCTCAGGCTTTGGTAGGTAGCCTGTGAACTAAAAAGGACTGCGATAAATAAATCGATGTTGCTCTAATTGTCTCATGTTTCAGGAATATGCCCTGTAAAATTCAAACATTGAAGTGTTAATGGAAAAAAATGTTTATGTAACATTACATTCAATTAAGCTTTTCAATAAATTAGATGAAATTACTGCACTAATGCGGACTATCAATCTGGCATTATTTTAAAAGTCAAATAGAAATATTATTTTTTATGTGCAACTGATTTTTTTTTTCAAGGCAGCACACAATAATGTAATTTTTAATATACAGGGTTATTCAATATCCCAAGTACGAACTTTATGGGTGATAGAACATTGAACAAAAACCTCTTTTGTACTGGAAACCACAATTGTAATCGATTTATTCATCAAAAATACGAGTTTTTTTTTTTATATATATATATAACTTTAACAAAAATACGGATATATATATTTTTTTAATTCCAGCAGACGTACTTTTTTTCCCCGTAAGAAATGCAATTACATGATGAAAGGTCATGGAAGTGGTTTTGGTTAATAATACCGTAATTACTGTCAATTACATTTGGAAAAAATTTGAGTCTAGTTCAGCGCTATTTGGATCTGTGGCTACTTCTATCACTTCTCGTGAAAACATTACATATAGTGTTGCAAGGTCCAGTGTTACAAAAAACGAGACAGGGAGACAAAAAAAAGGAGTGCGACAGCGGTTTCTAAATCGGACATAAAAATACAGTAAATTATATGAGAACGGAACTTGTCTATAACGGAATGCTGTTTTAAACGTAAAAAGAAATTTCACCCTATGGTACGAATACCATACAATTATACCTACTAAGGCAAGAGCTTGTTTAAAACGAAATTTTTCTCCAGTTCTTTGTGATTCCGGTTTAGCAGGTTTTATTATATTAAATAAACACAAAAATCTTATACAGTATAACCCATGAAAGCAGAATTTCAGTTCTGTATGCATGCATATATTTTTGTATAACACACAATACTAATTTATGTAACTCATCTCTGTTATACGTGGTTTTAAGAAAATAGATCTTCAAGCGCGTATTTAAGTGAAAAATCATTTATCTGTTTAACCTGTTTAAACCATCAGACTTGTTTAAATTTGTTATACATTAATATAACAAATATTAATTTTGTTATATATATATATATATATATATATATATTTGTGCGTTTATAACATAGATGTTTTTTAACACTAATATATGAGGGGCAGTCGGAAAATAACTTTCCCCTGGCGACTGTGGACAGAGGTGTGTATGAAAGACAAAAAATGTAATGAGACATTAAAGATAAAACATAACTTTATTTTTTCACATAAGTACCAAGTACATTGAGACATTTGTTATACGGATTTATAAGCTTCAAAAAGCCCTCCAGGAAAAAATCAATGCTTTGCATACGGACGAGGCATTGAACGGCTATGGGCGAAAGACGATACAGCAGGTGAACGCGAACGTGCAACACGATACACCATTGGGTAGTCGACGGCGATCAAGCAGATGGCGCTGTTGCAGTCAACAGCTGTAAAAAATGGGTACTCAAAATTGAGTAAAAAGTACTCAATTTTGAATACGTCACATACTCAAAATAGCTCCGATCCAAATGTACTCAAAATTGAGAAACACATGTACTCATTTTTGATCCCATGGATGTATTCAAATATGAACTGCTATGTACTCATTTTTGATCCCATGGATGTATTCAAATTAAAAAAAAGTTTATGTCGTTAAAATAAAATTTATAGGATAAAAAAAAAAAAAAAAAGTTACTTCGCGAGGACAACCTTATAAGGGACATATACATTCCTGCTCACTTTTTTCATTCCTGCGTGAGTTTATATTAATTAACCAACCCTTGCCAATGTGAGGAATCGAACCCGCGATGCTCTGTTTACTAACCTGACGACTCAAACCAACGCGCCATGACTGGTTATGCCTCCTTCTCAAATGTTGTTACTGACTTTGAAACTCCCCCTCTCTATCCCTTCCTAATAGGGATCCCCTAACAGCATCTGGCGCCATCTGTTAGGAAGGGATAGAGGATTGTTATTTTTATATAGAAATATTTTTATAGAGGATAGATTTGTTAAGAAGAGATAGTTTTAGAAAAATCGGACTGACAGAGGAAAAATACGAGACATCAGCGTGTGGACTGGTTTTATGTGTTTTTAAATATGTTTTTAAGGATGTACAGTGCTTGTCTATATGTGTTAAAGATTAAAATAATGTCTGAAGTAACAGGTAGTTCGAAGAATTATTAATTAAAAAATGACATTAGAAAAGATCATAGATTGAAATACTAAAATTATAAACTTTGTAAAATTATAATTTATAAAATAATAAATTTTAGCGTAATTCATAAATTTGTAAGCCAAATCAGTTTAGTTTAATACCAATTTGCATAGCTATAATTTGCAAAGATATTATGTTATGAAACTTTTAAGTAACACAATATTGCCTCACGTTAAAAAAGTTAAAATAAATTTTTAAAAAATTAGTGGGAAAAAAAATCATAACTTTGAAGTACTATCAAGAAAAAAAAAGTAGACGAGTAAAATGTGAGGAAAAAAAAAAGAGTAAATGTGTAGTAGTGGATCCACTTTGATGAAAATCTAGAACAACCAGATCCACTTTTCATTTCTCTTATTATTCGTTTTTCCTTCAAATAATAGCTTTTTAGGCTCCGAAATTTCGTCATTACACATTCTGAAATATACAAGTATGTTGGGTTTGATCATATGTTCATTTTTGATCCAAAAATACTCATTTCAAAATGAGTACATGAACTTACTCATTTTTGAGAATACATGTTCATTTTTGATCCAAAAATACTCATTTCGATATGAGTACATAAACTTACTCATTTTTGAGAATGCACATGTTCATTTTTGATCCAAAAATACTCATTTCGATATGAGTACATGGACTTACTCATTTATGAGAATTCACATGTTCATTTTTGATCCAAAAATACTTATTTCGAAATAAGTACATGAACTTACTCATTTTTGAGTACTTCATTTTTTACAGTGTAGCTGTGTACCTAGAGGCTATATTTTGATGATGCTCTCTTGATATCATTATATCTGTTTTTTGCAAAATTTTGTTCATTTTCTCCATTTTTAACCCCCTACTCCATATTTTCCGACCATCTCACAATACCCCCAAAATACGTTTATTATTATTATTATTTGTTTGCACGTGCTGAAATTTCGTAAAATAATTTTTGTCTATAAAAACTATTCGCAGATAGTTTGTAATTGTATTTGGTTTTCGGGTTTTAAACAATATCGGATGTTATATTGCCCTAAATGCAGGCCCGTACAGAGGGGGCTAGAGCCGGTACAAATTACTGGGCCCGACTTCGGGTTAGCCTAGTTTTTAAATAAATTAGTAGACTCGTACTTTTTTACGTAAAAAATTAAAATTGAAATAACTAACAAATATTAAAATTCAAAAGTCCGAATTTTCTAAAATGTCCTTACGAGTAGACTAGGGGTGGAGGAGGGTCTCAGTACACGTACTCCTGCGCATGTATTAAACACTTACCTTTTGAGCGTTTTACGTTCGAAAAACAGTCCAGATTCTGTTAAAAAGCAGCAGAATGCACGCACATAGCAAAAACGTAGGCGTCAGAAAATCAGCGCCGGTTATTTTTAAACAACCAATTCTCATGTAATTCATATTCTAATAATTATACCTGTATTATCAAGCTTTTTAATTCTTCATTATTTCTACAGTTTTTAGTATCCAAATGATTTGGAGGTTAGATGCTCATTTTTCATTGAACTTTTACATAAGTTAACTAAGGAATCTACAAGAAAGAAAAAGATAAAAATTTCTATTTCAAGTAAAAAAACTTTCTTCTGTATTTGAATTTAAGGAGGCAAATACGTTTAAAATGTCACAAGTCAGTAAAAGTTTAAAGATTGTTAATTAAAAGTATTAGACCCACTTGTATGAAACTTTAAAGGATTATTTTTAATATTTATTACTTTTAAGTCTTAAATAGTTTTGAAATACATATAAATATTAGAGTCATAAATCACAAGTCTTCCAGTGCGTGCAGGATAACACTCATACGTAACTTAAAGAGAACCAAAAAAGTTTAAATGACGTTTGATGTGGATTTCGAATCCGGTAATTAATTTAGACTATTACTTCTGTTTGCATTTATTTATTTATGTTTTAAAGAAAAAAAAATACATTTGCTAGTAAAGAACAATAACAAAAGTTTTATTAGCGTTGGAGAAATTAATCTTGCGAAACTAATTTTTCCACGATTTTGAAGTCCAGGTTTCATAGTTTTGAGTCGTCATTATTTTTATGTTGCTTATTATGTTATCTCGATATTATACCTCAATTTTTTTTTTTTTAAATTGTGAAAAATTAAAAATATTGTAATAAAAAAGTTCAAAAGCCATAAAAATTTATCATACTTTAAGTTAATAACTTGAAATTCAAATTGTTTGTTTTTCATATATAGTTTGTAGAGAATTTAATTTTCTTTACTAAAACAAAAGAAACATGTAAATCCGTTAACTTGTTCAAAAGTTATGGTGGCAAAACCAGTGAAAAACAGTGTTTGGAACAAAATTAGTATAATGTTTTGCGTTCGCAGGTATATTGGTCTGCACGGCTCAATGTTTACGACTCGTACGACCATAATTTTAAGAATTTTCGAATCGAACCATTAAAAATAATAACAATTAAATTTTTTCGTCATTTCAAACTTTTCTTGTCCCCTTAACAGCATGAGTTATTATTATTGCTTTGTAGATACTTAGATAAATAATGTTTTATTAAAATGACCTGTTATGGGGAAAAAAATCGTATCTTTTGAATAATAATAATAAAATATTTTTAAAATTCTGACATTTTAAAAACTTGAAACAAATAATTTTTTTTTAATATTAGCAGAATTACCGAAAAATTATGTTATTTCGTATACATGCATTTACTATACTTTACTATATAGTTAATACTTCAGGAAAATCTAGTTAAAAATTTCACGAAATCGTACACGCAATCTGAAAAATAACTGTTTTGACTAAAATGACTTAGGAATATTCCCCTATATGCGGTATATAGCGAAAACAAAAGGTTTTTTTTTTTTTTCAACATTTATTCTTACACAACGTTCTGAATGCGGCTTTGATTAAAATATTTCAAATCAAATACATTTTTAGTATGAGTGAATAAAGCAGTTTTATATATTTTGGTAAGATACTTTGAATTCTTTGTCATGTATAAACCAAGTGATTTTTTTTTTTCTTTTTATTAGTTCTCATTGAAACTATTCATATTAAAGTTTATTTCTTATAAAATTTTTCGCCTTATTTAGTAGCAGAAAAACATTACAAATTATGCGATTAAACACAGTAATATTTTTTATCTGAAGAAAATATAGTAGTCAAATATTTCTTGTTTAAGATAATGTTGCTTTATACTCTTTGGAAATTCCAAGGAGTGAAACCCACCTTGAGTTTGTTTCTTGTTTATTGGTGATAATACTTTGGTCAGCTCAGGGGTCGGAAAAACTACTTTTTTATTGTAGCGAACTACAACTACAACTACTTTGTTGAAAATGTAGTTAACTAAAACTACAACTACTTGTTTTAAAAAGTAGCGACTACAAACTGCTTTTCAAAAGTACTTCGCTACTTTCAAATTTTGTCAAAGTGTTCAATTTACATAAGAAATTGAAGACACGGATTAAATAATATTGTGACCCCTCGTTATATCGCGTCTGCCAGGATACAATTAAGTAAATGCGACATAACCGAGGTAAAAAGTTAAGAAAGATAACATACAAGAAAATGTTTTGTGTTTGTCTCCATAATGTTAGTTTATACACCCTTAAAACAAATTTCGTAGCAAAATTAAGAAAGATATTATAATCTAGAAAATTGCAGAAAAACAACCCTAAATGCAAACAATAAATAAATCTGTAAATAGAGCAATTCCGAATAATAAGAAACCCGGCGTTAAAACACGAGGACTTAATAATGAATAAATAGACAAGTGTTGTCAACAAGAAAATTAATTCTTTTGGTGGGTTACTTGATTTCAGCAGTAAGTGTCAATGGAAAAAAATCTGTCTTCACGCGATGCATTGCTATACACTGTAGCTGAGATTTGCCACTGCGATTCGTAAATTGTTCAGTAGAACAAATTCTGCACAAAAAAAAGCAACTTCGACCACGTGATTTGCGGAATGGCACTATTTTTCCTGAAGTAGCGTTAAAAGTGGCGTTGGTTCTCGCTAGAAATTACTGATTTTTGTATCGCGCGACTCGCTACACTACATTGTTCAAAATGTAGCACACTACACTACAAACTACTGTAAAAAGTAGCGACTACAGTAGTTTCTCTACTTTTAGTGCGCTACTTCCGACCCCTGAGTCAGCTTTTTTATAGAATACGTTCCATATGATTGCAATTTTCCCGTACAGCACTTATTATTACCATTTCTCTAACTTTTGGAAAAATGCACAGATCGTTGCAAAATATTGGTGGTATTTCGACTGATTTATATCCAAAATGTCTATTGCAACAAACATAGTGGTATTAACAAAAATAAATAATCTACGACTGGTTCTATTTTCTTTCTTCAAAACATTAAAACAAACAATAAAAAGAAAAACTGATAGCAGTTAGCTTTGTATAAATATTACCTTATTATTTTTTTAGCCCTGGACCAGCATTAGAAAGCCTCACTTTAAGTCAAAATGTTATCTCGAATGTGCTTAAAAGCATTTTTAAACACTAAAACTGGGGAGAAATCGACAATGAATATATTTTTTTTATGTTGGTACTTCCTGGTACCATTTATATTATATAAGTCTCTACGATTAATAGAAACAGCTCGAAAATGAAACATACTTTTAATGTAGGGGCGTCATTTGGGGGAGACTGGGAAAGGGTGAAATTACCCCCTTAATGCTCGGGTACGCTCCTTCTGTTTTCCTCATCTTATATTGAATTCATATATTTAAATTACATTGAAACTAATTAGGCCGTATGTTTCACGTAAAGTGATCCCAGATTCAGGAGCATACTCGAGATCTAATATACAAGAAAGAAACATTTAAATAAAAGCAAACTGAAATTGATTAAATTGAATTTATTTTAAAAGATTAACATATTTAAATACATAAGTGTAAATCATTATGCATAGTTTAACGTACTTAACAGTAAACTCGACCGTATGTTTTAATAATATATTTACCACCGAGAATGCCTCATCGCGTAATTAATATCAGTTTAAATAATTAAATATAATACAGAAATTTGCTCGGAATTAAAAGCCTGCTTACCCCTTATACATCTGGTAGACATCATCATCATCTAGGGGGTCCAAAATCCAATTCCTGATATTGGCGGTTGGCGGTTTCACACAACAAAAAAAAACTTATAATTTTCACCTAACAATCACGGGTTACAAATACCCTGAGGACACTACTCCAAGATCATCTTTCTGAGAACTTTTTTTCTCTCTCCCCAAATTTCCTTTTTGCCCCTGGTCATCTCCTTTTTCTTACTTAACTATTTAGTAATTCTTACGCCCTTTTTTTTCCCCTAAATCTCGTCGTCCAATCCTTTTTTTTCATCCTGACCCCTATTTCAAGACAGCATTTTACTGGATTTTCCTATAAACATATTTCGCTTTACATTACCATAATTTTGGATACATTAAATACTTCCCCCTCTCTGGCCAAGATATCAGGTGTTAAAGCCATAACTTTGACGGTTTCTTTGATCTTATAGAAGAGCTTATTTCTAGAGGCGGCATCCCCTTTTGCATCACTATTTCATCCAGCTGCAAGTCTCTGAACGCCTTTCGTCTCTTTTATTCTCTATACCTTTTCTGGTCAATAGAACACAAAACTTACTGGACGTACTTATTCAATTTACGTGAAGTCGTGCATTCGAATTCCTTTTCTTTACAGAAAATACCCTACCTTTTAAAACCCTAAATGACCACCGTGCGCAGCAGCTGCATATCTCCCAGCGTCTTTTCATTCCTTTATTCTTATACCTTTCTTGGTCAATAGGATACACTCAGCCAGCTGTCGCCCCAAACACCTTGAGCGGAACTCGTTTGATCTTTAGTCAAATGGAACTACTATGCTATTCCTTATATTTTTGCCAGAAATAGTAAAATTTGTAACAAAAGAAATTCCTTTTTCCCATGAACCCGGGGGCAGCACAGAACTGCTAAACTTGCTGGGTATATCTCAGCATTAAGGAATTTGATATTTTGAAGTGTATCAGTTATCACAGATCAAATTTAAAAAAAAAAAAAAAAAAAAAACTGAAAATGCACAAAATCTAAAATAATTTGTCATATTTGATTAAAATAGAAACATTAGTATTAAATAAACACTTTAAACACAGAAACTAATAAATATCAGTAATGTTTGGTAAAACCTTCCTATTCAAAGTCAAGCACATTTATGAATAATGAGTACCTTAGCTAATTTTATAAATAAATGTGAGTATAAAACTGTTTTTATTACTTCTCAACTGCACGCAATAAGACAATAACTCCCCCCCCCCCTCCCTTAAAAAAGTTTCAAAATGGCTGCCCTGTTTTAATGATGGGGATGGTTTCAGACGTGCAAACAGGAATCAGGTGGGAAGTTAGGGAAACTAACATATTAAGGTTTCTTGTTTCTTTCGTGCTTTTAACTTTTTCATTCACAATTAATTGATGAATTCAATTAAAATTTATTAATATTTTCAATATTTTAAAATTATATTTAAAATCTTTAGATAAAAAAGTGTTACAAATGCATCAGAAACTGTCTCTAAAATAAAATAATAAAATTGTAAGCAAATACTATATAGATTTTCTAAAAAAATACTATCCAGCAAGTTTATTTCTAATAGATTAATGCCTGTTTATAATGGAATCTTGCTACAAACGGAAAAAAATCACAGTCCAGCCAAAAACAAATACTCTGAAATTATAACTTCTAATACGAAAAAACTGTCTAAAACGGAATTTTCCAATGGTCTTTTTCGTTTTTGTATCCACAGGTTTTATTATATAATACTTATGGTGGGTGGCCCGCATTGGAATTATTACCAGGCCCGCGATCTCTCTGTACGGCCCCGCCTAAATGTAAATAGTATTCCATAATACACGAAGCTCCTCTATATATCAAGTATTTCTCGTATAGATTGTGGAATAATTTCCAAAATGCTTATATAATGTAAGTTGCAATATTCGTCTACAGTCCTTCATGAATAATAAGCATTCATGAAATCTAAAATGTATTAGTTACAGAATTTCCTTTCAGTAAAAATATAATAGTGTACTATTTGCAATGCAGTACGGAATATTAAAAAGTTTACTTCTCTGTTACGATACTGTTACGGCTGGAAAACAAGTTTTACAGATTTCTCAAAATAAAGTGCGGTAGAAAAATAAATCTTGGCGTCAAATGTGTCGAATTTCTTGTCGATTTCACGATCTTGGCAGCAGATTTAATTGTATCACAATTTCAGATTTCAGTAAAGTTAAGAAAATGTTACCAATGATTATCATTTTATCAATAGCAGTGGTTCATTTTTTACAGCATTTTGAAAGTGGGCCTTTAATTATAATCACCCTGTATGTTATAAACCTGTAATATCATTACCCTATCATGTCCCTAAGCGGTCATGGAAGTTTTTGGCCTTTTTTGAAAAAAAAAAGGGGAAGAAAGATGACCCAAATTGCATACAGTTCTACATCAGGTACAATATTATGCATTACCTACAATGAAAATGTTCTCTAATGAAGCACAATTATAAATTTGGTAAGTATTTAACTTTAAGGGAAAATATCATATATTCTAATAGGAGGAAAAATTGTGTGTGTGTGTATATATATATATATATATGCAAATTTTATCTTAAAAACGGCTCTAACGATTTTGACGAAATTTTGTATCCTACCGTTTTGGGCACCAGAAAACCATTGGGCTAGTCACAAGTTTGAGAAAGTTCGATTAGTGGGTCATTTCGGGTTACCATGGGTCAGAGTCAAGCTAATTGTATCTAAAAAACGTTTTCAAACGATTTTGACTAAATTTTGTATCTTACCATTTTCGGGCTCAGGAAGACTATTGGGCTGGGTCATATGTTCGAGAGCTTTCGATTAGTGGGCCATTTTTAGGTCAACGCGGGTCAAGTTAATTTTATCTAAAAAACAGCTTTAACGATTTTGATTAAATTTTATATCCTACGAGTTTCGAGCACGAGAAAATCATTGGGCTAAGTCACATGTCCGAGAAAATTCAATTAGTGGGTCATTTTTGGGTCACTGTGGGTCAAGCTAATTTTATCTGAAAAACGGCTCAGACTATTTAGACAAAATTTTGCATCCTGTGGTTTTCGGAGGTCACATGTTCGAGAAAATTTGATTAGTGAGTTATTTTGGTCATGGGTCATTATGGGTCAAGCTATTTTTACCTTAAAAACGGTTCAGAGGATTTGAACTAAATTTAGTATTCTACAGTTTTAGGGAACGAGAAGACTATTGGGCTAGGTCACATGTTCGAGAAATTTCGATTACTTGGTCATTTTGGTCATGGGTCATTATGGGTCAAGCTATTTTTATCGTAAAAACGGCTCAGACGATTTGAACTAAATTTTGTATCCTACTGTTTTTGGGCACTAGAAAATCATTGGGTTTGATCACATGCTCGAGAAAATCCGATTAGTGGGTCATTTTTGGGTCACCGTGGGTCAAGCTAATTTTATTTAAAAAACGGCTCAGACTATTTTGACTAAATTTTATATCCTACGGGTTTCGGGCACGACAAGACAATTGAGCTTGGTCACGTGTTCGAGAAAATTTGATTAGTTGGTCATTTTGGTCATGGGTCATTATCTTTGAACTCAAAGCTAATTTTGACCGAGCATAGCGCGGTCTTCCCTGATCGTTCAAATAAATTTGAATAATTCAGCTAACTTTATAAAACTTAAAGAAAACTACAACAATATATCCTTTCCTTTCATTAAGATATTCGCGATGAACGCCACGTTATATGTACCGTATAAGGTGCGAAAATTTTTCAATTTGGACACCAGTTTATTAAAAAGTTATTTTAGTCTTATTTAATCACAGTATTTCATTGATTAAATAAAACAAAAATTACCATTTTAAAAAAGTGGTGCCAAAAAATTAAAAGGAGTACAATTGATGCTCGTCGCGAAGGGGTTAGGTAAGATTTGTAGGAATAGATGTTTAATAAAATTCAGAAATATTTTCTGTTAGATCACAATTTGATTTAATTACAGTGCATTTCCTTTTTAATTGTTATTACTTCTACATTGTAGTTATTGTTACTGCACATGTTTTAGGTTGATTTCTTTACAAATTGACCAATTGCAATCACTTCGTTTCTACTATATCTAAATCTCTCTCTCTCTCTCTCTCTCTGTCTTTCTATGTATATATATTACGAATCTTGTTATCACAATATAATGTCTGAAATACTGAACGAATTCAAACCTTATTGGGACAGTGTATTGATCTTGCCAGTATCTTGAATGAGTTCGTTAACCAGTTATGTGGATCTTGAATTTTCTTTACAGGGAAGTACAAAAAAAATAAACATGCAAAATTTGTCATCATACGATAACGTTTGAAATTCTGAATCAATTCAAACCTAATTGGGACAGTGTAATGATACTGCAAATGTCTTGTATGATTGGTTAATTAAGAATATATAGCTCTTAGATTTTGTTTACAGGAGCACGCAAAAGTTTTCTACGCCATTCATTGAATGGCTTGGATTATATTACAGCCTACAGACGATATTTAAATTATGATTTGAAAATTTTTTAGCATTTTTGATATAATTGTCTCATATGCATTCAATTACATTTGATAAGACTAATTTAAATTTTCCCTGCAAATTACCTTTCTCGCCAAAATCGCAACCAATTTGTTTAATTTGTATTCAATCTTATGTATACACTTTAAAATAAAATGAATAATAATAATAATAATAATAATAATAATAATAATAATAATAAACAGAAAGAAATCAACTTATTTTTCCAACTGAGCCGGGAGAACTTCTCTGTATATATTTTGTATATATATTAGCCTATTTACTGTATGTCGGGTATGTGAAAATTTTCTTCATTATTGTGATGCAATGTATAATTAGTATTTGAACAAATCTGAGCCTTGTTGGTCGCTGGACTGTTGAAGGGTTTCCTTCTCATGAAGTCGGTACCTATACCTAAGAGCGTTTTTCCATTTACCGACACGACACCGAAAATTCCTACATAATTGCTCTCAAAATGCATTCATATACGCTATGCTGAGGAAATCGTCATCGAATCGATAGGTGGAACTAAGACTATATACCTAAAACTAAGACTATATACTCCTATAAGGGGTATATATAGGAGCTCTAGGTGGAACAGCGCGTAGTGTATATGAACGCATTGTGCGTATGCATCCAGGTTGGATAACGACAATGGTGTAATATTTTTCGGTGTCGTGTCGGTAAATTGATAAGGTCTCTAACGCGTGGATGAAGTCAAGTGAATTCAAGTAATCAATTGGTATATAGCATTTAAGAACTTGTTAATTAGTATGTTTAAACAATTCAAAATTATGTAAGTGAATCAAGAAATAAACACACATTAAAAAATAAATAAATAAATAAAAATAATAATAATAAAAAGATTTTTAAAGGCGACACATTGGGTAATTCTTTTTAAAATAATTAATAAAATAATAAATAATTAATTGATTCGAAATTTTATTTGGCATGTTTGCTAGACTAAGTAATAAAGTGCCTTAACCAACAGTGCATTTTTTTTTTTTGTCTCTAAGACCATTTTTCATTTCATTCATTTACACTCAGGTCTAATAATTGTCTCCTATGTTACCGAGTTCAGAAAATTTCGTTTTGTCACTTATGTTACCCTGAAAAAACAAAGATTACTATTTTTTTAATTTTGCAGTGATAAAGCATAGATTAATGACCTATCTCTTTTTCTGATAAATAAAAACTAAAATTAATGCATTTAAAACTGCTTAATATGTATATTGTTTGGTGCGGAACAGGAATAGGTTTAAAGAAATGTTGATTAACTCACGCGTAATATGCAAAATAATAATAGACATTATCAATAAAAACTACCTCGAAGTAGTATGCAGACACTTATGAAAACCTTTCCAAAAATTAACGAAAGAGGAGAACCCTTTTTCGAACGAAACACATAATAATGAACTGGGGTTAATGTATATGAACATGATTAGAACCTAAAAATAACATGAAGTAATAACATGATTAAAAACTAACACATCAGTAACAAAATTGTTGAATCTTGTAACCAAACTTCAATATTGGTGTCACCATCAAAAAGATAGAGAAAAATTCCCGAATAACAACCTAATAAAAACTATGATAAAAACATTTTCACATTAACAAACCAGATAACCATGGAACCATTCACCATTAAAAAAAAATATGATTCCATGCAAATAGTGCAAAAAAAAAAAAGAAAAAAAGAAAAAATCTGATAAAAGTGTTGCTATTTATACTATAGATACCGCAATAGCTTAATAAAAACAATTTATCGTATACATTTTCGTCAATCAGCTTAAAATAATATATAATATTATCTATCCTGAAGTAGGAATATATATACTATTATTACAAACATGAAAAGATTATTATGTGTTAATTATTATACGATGCATTTATTTTGAAAATTTTCTTCCAAATTGCACCAAAGGGAAATAATTACCGTAATCATATGCACCAGGTGTACCATAAAATATTACCTTTTTATGCATAATACCACAAAGATATTTTGCAGTTATTTAAGTGAAAACTTTCGAATTTTCATAATAGCATAAAGTTTAACTATGGTTAGAAAAAAAAATTAAATAGTTCGGAAAAATCAATGAAGTTTTTTTTTTTAATCTCCATATTTTTTTCTGTTATGAAACTTTCAATTTTTAGGCTACATTTATTTAACTAATTTTTAGAATATCGAGTTTTTATTTGTACATAAAAGTTATCG
Organism: Maratus michaelseni; assembly: GCA_963931845.1. Classification (NCBI taxonomy): domain Eukaryota; kingdom Metazoa; phylum Arthropoda; class Arachnida; order Araneae; family Salticidae; genus Maratus; species Maratus michaelseni. The sequence goes on along the minus strand of OZ007590.1, from coordinate 340,062,866 downwards.
TAAGCTAAATAGGCACCCATTACTTAAAATAATGGCAAATGAAGCCACCTTTTTTCAATCATTCTTGGAGAAAAAAAAAATCTCTTTTTCAGCTATTTTATCTCATTTCACTATCAGCAATTAAAAACTAGCAGATGAATAATTACCTCCAAATATAAATTGAAACTCATATCGCCCGATTTTAAGCAATGGATCATTAACAAAGAAGCAATTACAGACTTCGTAATATTGATCATGTAGTGGGTATAAAAAAAAGCATGCCATTTAAAATTTTGCTTATAACTTTTTAACTAGTTAAAAGTAAAGCATGGCAATCAAAAACTTATTTCCGACTTTTTCAATATTCGATAATATTAATTTTTGCTGAAACCCCTTCCCCTCCTTAACTCAATCCATAAAATGCAAAGTTCCAAACTTTGATCGTTTGAAGGCATGCATAATCCATATTTTTTTAATCACTTATTTTTCTCCCTTTTTTCCCCTTTCACATCTCGAAAAATTTTCGTTGCCAGATTCCTTATTTACGAGTTACAAATTAAATTCTCGCTAGAATAAATTACCCGGCGTTCCGTTGCAGATTTTTATCGTCAATCCTGGGTTTTTGCGCGCAGATGAGCTGGACGATAATTTAATTAGGCCCATTAACTGAGGCGCGGTTTTAACTGTAACCGTATTCATAACGTCGGACTTTTGACAAAAAGCATTCGAAAGATTATGATTTTTTTTTATGCGTTTCTTTTTTACTCTTGTTATTATTGTTATTTTCATTTGTTTATTCGTTTGCCAGATTTTTTTTTTCGAGGATAATCTCATATTACGTTATCTAGAACGGCTCGTAATTAACTTAATACAGAAAATTCTACAAATTATTGCAAGTGATCTAGTACTTTATGTGAGCGAGCATAATTTTATATCTATGACGTGACATTATCCAGTTACGGCTACGACACAAGCGACTTTTTATTCGTACTTTCGTGGAAAGGGGATAAAATTACGACAAAAACATTCTATTGATTTTTATCCATAAATTAAAAAGCTGAACACGTTTTGTATCTGCCACGCTAACTCATTTGCACTAAAGCAGCTTGAAGAAAAATGAGTTAGTGGAATATTTCCCGAGATAATTTTTTCCCACTTTTATCCCTTTTCTAACTTTGAATGAGGGAAAAACTGTGTTTTATAACTTGATTTAGACCGAAGCTTTCTAATTAATTATATGAATTACGCATTCTGAGAATTAGGAGTATGCGTATAGTTTTTTTTTTTCCCCTACTTAATTTCTTTTCGGAAGTAGTGCGTTTATGGAATATTTATTATGTGCCAGAAATGAAGTGGAAAATAATGAAACAAAACAAATCAAAGCAGAAAAAAAAAAGTCTTGTCTCTTGATTTATTGTTAATGATTATAGATTTAGATGAAAAACATGACCGTTTGGAACTTGTAGTAAATGTTTTATGGCAATTATTTTTGGAGCGTTCATTAGTTATAATTAATTGGCTTCTTTTGCAACTAAAAACAGCTTTATTGTCAATATATCTCAGACTTATGGGAAAGCTGTTTTCCAGTTTAGATTGGATAATTTTTATCTGTCTTAATGGCTGCATGATAAATACTAATATTTAACATTGAACATGAAATAATAAAGTAAGAATGATTAACTATGTTTTGCAAAATATGGTTTCTTTTTTTATATGTTTTCTTCTTATAGAAATTTTGTACAACAGCTGGAACCTTTTAAATTCGCGAGAAAGTTCTAATCGCATTCAATTATAGTTAATGTTTTATTAATTTTAAAACTTAAAATGAATATTTTTTGCATTGTTCACAAGCTTTAATGACAAGCTAATGGGTGCTTTGTTAGATGAACAAAATTTAAAGAATATGTTTATATTTTGTAAGTGGTGCAGTTAAAAAAAAATAAAGGTGTCATTTATTAAACATTTCAATTTAGCTTAGTTTCTCCGTTATGTTTAATTCCCTATCTTGTCCAGTGGTTAGGGTTGGTTGGTTGCATGCGCTAACGGCCATCTTTTGCACACGAAGGCTAAACAGATCGATACCTCCATTTGAATTGGAATCCGACTCACTGCGAACATCCGTGCCTGAGTCGGGATTCGAACCCAGCACCTTTTACCTATTAGGCAGCGCCCTAACCACTAGACAAGCTGGTGAAAAGAGTAGTTATGTACGCACGGGGAACATGCTCAGATAGAAAGGTTTGATCCAACCTATAGCAAACCCATTTTACAACTTGGTAATATTTGCTTTGTCGGTGTCGGCTGTGCAATGACCCTCATGGCCGCAACTTCGAACAATGTCTATAAAAATGTGTCGTCGTCTCCTTTCTGACGTTGAACTGCAATGCATTGTAATCATGCTTGACGTCATAAAATGTTTTTTTTTTCTACTTATTATTGGCCCTTTTTTTGCTCCACTCGACGTCACACCCTTCATAACTATTTTTGCGATTTTCTCCCACTAAACGGTGTTTACGACCCCATGTTCTATAGCAAGTTTTAATCCTCTTGATACCTTCTATCATTCCTCTTAATTTTTCGGTCAAATTTTGGAACACCCTGTATTTCAAAGGAATGTATTGTTATGAGTATCTAAGAGAACATTTATTCATCACATTGAAATATCATCATTTGATATGAATCATTGTTACGTAAATATTTTCACCAACACTCTCTGGACCACAGAAAGCTGAAATAAGCTTGACCAAACGCAGTAACTCTGCTGGAAAGTACTTTGTTCTTCAGTATGATTGATGTCCGGCTGTGATATTTCGGTCACTCTCTAATAGAAAGCATGAAATTTTAATTTGTTAGAAAAATTGTATACCTCCAATCATTCACTATAAAGAATTTTAAATGAAGTTTTGAACGCCTAGATTGTTTATAAATTTTATCCATTTAAAGATAAAACTTAAACAATAATGGTTATGCACGATGAATACATTTTATTTTGATGAAAGTGGTTGCATTTTATTTTAAGAATTTTTTTATGTCATTTCTTCATAGAATATTTTATTAGTAAATGCGATATTGGAAATTATTTTCGAGAATACATTATTAATTATTAAATTTCAAATAATAGTAATATTTTTTTTTCTTTAATAAATTTAATAAAATTATTTATTAATATTACACATTATTTACAATTTTTTAACAATATGGAATTATTAATCAAATATTTTAAGTATACAAAATTCAAAATTTTGCTTCTAAAATATATTTTTATACATGTATTAGCATAAAAAATTTAACGTATATAATCATATTTTCAAAATAATGTTTTGAATTTGCTAGATTTTTTAAATAGCAACCACCTCCAATTCCTGTCCGCACGCGAGGATTTCTAATTTTCAGAAATGTATACCATTGCACTTCTAATAGTTCAGAAAGTGTCTTATGATATATTATATATCTTTAATCTTTGTGTAGTTCCAATTAGATCTTAATTTCCCTGATTAAAGAATTATGTGATCATCAGTATTCTAAGATCTATCTGAAGTAATGAATTTTTATTGTGAAATATTACTAGTGTTTTTAAGAATTATAGTGTTAAATATTCCAAAAAAGTAGTCTAGCAGAGGAGTCCAAAAGTCTCTTATCAACTGTCGACAAAATGTTATGTTATAGCATCTGTAATAATTTATAGATATCTAATATTTGAAATCCCAGCTGCCTCCAAATAAGACATAAATTGAAAACACACGGATTTTTCCAATTAATGCCCAAAAATTGTGTTTCGAAATTATAACATTGTTAAATAAATTTTAACGAAGTTTCTGTTTTCCAAAATATACTGCGTGTTTCCCGCAGATTTTTGGGTACTAAAAAAGAAAATGTAAAAAAAAAAAAAAAGTTCTATATCATTCTCTAATTTTAAGGCAATTCTTTAAAAAAACCCATTATTTTCCCGCTAAACAACGCGAAACTTTCTGACATGTTTTCTGACTCTTTTTTTAAACATAAAATCATGATACTTGCAAGCGTGGTTATTAAATTGATTTGTAATCAACAATTATTTCCTGTCCTATCGCATCTGGAAATTCGGTTCAAAACACCGACTTCGACAGAATTTTCTGAAAAATCTTCTGTCTTTACCGAAAAACTGAAAAACAATTCGATATTACATAGTTTCTTAATATATTCACTTTCCAATGTCATACGTTTGCGAACAAAAAAGAATTTAAAAATGTGTCAGAAAGTTGAGAAGCCTTAAAAAAATTGGTTTAATTTTTTTGGACTATATGGGCATTGCGGTAATTATAGTAAAAATACATTATCATTTAAATTGCGTTAAATCTATTACAAACACATATTTTGACTTGTTACTTGAATGGAATACGTTACAAAAAATACACTGTTAAAAAAAGAAAGTAATAAAATAAATAAATAAAATAAGTTGATTTTACAGCAAAAAACTACCTTTCAGGACGCCAGTAAAAAAACTGTTTATTTTACAGAAATAACCTGTATTTATTATGAACTTACGGACACAATCTGTTAAAATAAGAGAAAATTCCTAGTAAACACAGATTATTTCCATAAAATAAACAGTTTTTTACTGACGCCCAGTTTTTGACACTGTAAAAAATGACCAATGTTTCTTATTTTATGAAAATCACTGTAAAAAATGACGAATGTTTCTGACTCTGCGAAAATATAATATAATGACGAATAAATTTATAATATAAACTCATCCTTGTTAACCATGATTTTGAACAGTGTTTCTTTATCTTTAGAAACCTCAGACATGAATGGCATTTCGAGATTAAAAAAATCATTTAGAAAAACAAAATTTTTCTAGCTGCCCGTAATTATCGGAAACGTTTACGAGTAGCTTTTAAAGTGCATTAATCAGTTTTCTAAGCCCAGAATATAGTTTTTTCCGATGCTATCCATTCTCAAGTAAACATTTCCATGTTCAACAAATATGTTTAACAGACAAAAATGTAAAATTAACAGCGTTAACATTAACATTAAAATTAAGGTTATTTTTTTACTCTTTCATGTATAAATTAACTTATGCTGCTGAAAACGTTTACTTGAGAATGGATGACATTCGATAAATAGGTATTCCAGGCTGAGGAAACTGTTTAATACACTATAAAAACTATTCGGAAACGTTTCTGAAAAATACGGGCAGCTAGAAAAATGTTGTTTTTATAAATAATTCTTTAAATTTTAGAAATGTATTGCTTTTTGGGGATTCAAAAGACAATGGAACACGCTTTTCGGAATTTCCGATAACTCAGAAGATTATATTATATTTTCGTTCGTGGTTATAGTATATTTTCATAAAATAAGAAATATTGATCATTTTTTACAGTGTATAGTATAACCACGAACGAAAATATAATATAATCTTCTGAGTTATCCGAAATTCCGAATAGCGTGTTCTATTGTCTTTTGAATCTCCAGAAACCATTACATTTCCAAAATTTAAAGAATTATTTATAAAAATAAAGTATTTTTCGCTGCCCGTATTTTTCAGAAACGTTTCCGAAGGATTTTTATAGTGTATTAATTACTGTCCTCAGCCTGGAATACCTGTTTTTCAAATGTCATCAATTCTCAAGTAAACGTTTTCAGCCGCATAAGTTAATTTATACATGAAAGAGTAAAGAAATAATCTTAATTTTAATGTTATTGTTAACGCTGTTAATTTTGCATGTTTGTCTGTTAAACATTTTTTTTTTTTGAGCATGAAAATGTGTACTTGAAAATTGATAGCATTCGAAAAACAGGTATTCCAGTCTGAGGACACTCATTAATATACTATAAAAACCCTTCGGAAACGTTTCTGAAAAATACGGGCAGCGAAAAATAATTTGTTTTTATAAATAATTCTTTAAATTTTGGAAATGTAATGGTTTCTGGGGATTCAAAAGACAATGGAACACGCTATTCGGAATTTCGGATTACTCAGAAGATTATATTATATTTTCGTTCGTGGTTATAGTATATTTTCATAAAATAAGAAACATTGGTCATTTTTTACAGTGTAACTGATATTTTTTTTCTGTAAAATCAACAGATTTTTCTTTTTCTCTTTCTTTTTAGGTAGATTTCGTAAGAAATACTACCTATTACATTCTCACCTAAGTTGGAAATTTTGAAAAATTTTTGCAGATCTACGCCGATCATGACTCCCAGAACCCAAAACCATCCCCAGTTCAAAAGTTTATCTATCTATCTATCTATCTATCTATCTATCTATCTATCTATCTATCTATCTATCTATCTATCTATCTATCTATCTATGTCACTTTTTTCTGACCACGATAACTGGAAAAATTCCGCATTAATCTTTTACAAACTGATACATAAAATCAAGGGGCATAAAATCTCGGTCAAGTTCGTTAATGGGCAAAATCGAACCAAGGGGGGGAGGGTGGGGGGGCTTTTTGTGAAAACAGAAAAAACCCCATAATTTCTTAATTATGATACGTATCGAATCCGTTTAAAGTTATATTACTTCTAGGAGAAGGGTCGAAAATGTATGTATGGCAGATTTTTGATATAATTAAAAATGGCCCCAAGGGGGGGAAAAAAGGGGGGTTTTAAGAAAAAAAATCATACCTTCGTCAAGTCACAAGATATCAAATTCGCGTAAATTTATTATTAATCCTCTTAATATTATCTAAAACTTTTATATTGACAAGTTTTTTATAGGACCAACCGTTATAGCAAAAAAAAATAAAAACAAAAAAAATCCCTGCCGGCTCCGCCTGCAAACAAGTTATTTTTCGAAGTAGGCGGTTCCAACTCCCGCATCTTTTCGAAACTGATACATAAAATCAAGGGGCATAAAATCTCGGTCAAGTTCGTTAATGGACAAAATCGAACCAAGGGGGGGGGGATGGGGGGGGGCTTTTTGTGAAAACAGAAAAAAACCCATAATTTCTTACTTATGATACGTATCGAATCCGTTTGAAGTTATTATTACTTCTAGGAGAAGGGCCGAAAATTTATGTATAACAGATTTTTGATATAATTAAAAATTGCCTTAAGGGGGGGGGGAGGGGGGTTTAGAAGAAAAAAATTCATAACTTCGCCAATTCTCAAGATTTCAAATCCGCTTAAATTTATTATTAATCCTCTTAATATTATTTAAAACTTTTATATTTACAAGTTTTTTATAGGACCAACCGTTATAGCAAAAAAATAAAAAATAAAAACAAAAAAATCCCTGCCGATTCTGCCTGCAAACAAGTTAGGTTTCGAAGTAGGCGGTTCCAACTGCCGCATCATCGTAAAAAGGTCATTTCTTCCGCAATTCCCGACAAACAGGCGCCCCACGGTCTGCGTCTTCGAAATCTACCTGTGCCTGTAGGCCGAGCCGTCAGGGATTTTTTTCTTTTCTTTCTTTCTTTCTTTCTTTTTTTTTAATGTAGAAACAAATTTTATTTAGGTAATTTTGTTTCCAAACCTTCATGAATGTATAGATTGTATAGATACTACATTTCATTTATGTTTATAGATTTCTCTTTAATTTTTCTAAAAGATAATTAAGACTATATAACTTTTCAATATTGTAATCTTCTTGCTCAGCTACATAAGTTCTCATTTAATCATTTAATTTATTACCAAATTCAAATGACAAAATTACATAATGTTATATTGCCCAATGCAAAAAATGTGTTAATTTTTTTTTTTCACATGATGGAAATTTTTCAATGCCGTTTTTTTTTTAACACCACTTTAAATATAAAAATTACCACTTACGACACCTTGACCGACCGAAAAACCGACACCTTGTTAAACAATATAATAATACACATTCGAAAAAAAAAGATACATTAAAAATTTGTTACAATTTAAGTAGACATATTTCAGCTAGTTTAAACTGTCGAAGCTTTAATTTAATAAATACCATAATGATCATGGAGGACAAATTAAGATTAAAGTATGCGAAACAATGCCCTGAGATGCTGTGTGAATGATTTCCTTTGTTTATAATTCTACTGCTCGCATGACTTTGTGAAAGCTTTAATTTAGTAAATGAGATAAGCGATTCGATGTGGAATCAAGAATGAATCATGAAGCACGGAGATGCTTTTCTAATTAATTGTAAATTATTTTCAATTAACAAAATTTTCTGCTCGCGTGAATTTGTCAAATCACCAATTTAGCAAAGAGTTACCGTTTGCCCGTGGATAGTTCGACAAGAATAGCTGTATATTTGTAGCTATATACAGGGTGGCTAGTGGTCAGGGAAAAATACAGTCATAAAAATGATAATTACCAGTATATTCTTACAGAAATATTCAAATTGATTATTTGATCGAATAATCAACATAAATTTTTCTATAAGAATATACTGGTGTTTGTCACTTTTTTTGACTGTATTTTTCCCTGACCACTAGCCACCCTGTATATAGCTAGATGTGTTTGTGGCTTTCAGAGAACATTTATGAAATGTGAGACGTTTAGAAAATGCAAAAAGAAAAAAAGATCATTTGTTGAAGCTAAAAAATTTCTATGCCTCCTTAATAACACACGGATTTTTTTTTCAACTCATACCCCAAAACTGTGCTTTAAAATTATCATCAACAATCATTTGAAAAAGATGCATTACAAATTATGATAAGATGCATTAATTTAATTTCAAAATCCCGGGAGGGGCAACGGCCCTCCCTGCCCGCCTTGCAAGGGCCTTTGTTTCAGGATCTTCAATGTGCGTCTGAAAATATGTGCATTAAAATTTTCTTAATATTTAAATAGATACTTTTCAGCTAATATGAAATAGTCAAAGATTTAATTTAATAAATACCATAATTATCATGGAGGACAAATTAAGATAAAGGAATGCGAGCAATGCCCTGAGATGCTGTATGAAATGAATGATTTCCTTTGTTTATAATTTTACTGCTCGCATGACTTTGTGAAAGCTTTAATTTAGTAAATGAGATAAGCGATTCGATGTGGAATCAAGAATGAATTATGGAGACAGCACGAAGATGCTTTTCTAATTAATAGTAAATTATTTTCAATTAACAAAATTTTCTGCTCGTGTGAATTTGTCAAATCGCGAATTTAGCAAAGAGTTACCGTTTGTCCATGCATTGTTTGACAAGAATAGCTATATATTTGTAGCTATATAGCTATATGTGTTTGCGGCTTTGAGAAAACATTTGTGAAATGAAATCATTTTTTGAAGCTAAAAAATTCTCATGCCTCCTTAAGAAAACACGTTTTTTTTTTTTTTTTTTTTTTTTTTTTTTTTTTTTTTTTCAATTCATACCATAAAACTGTACTTTAAAATTATCATCAATAATCATTTGAAAAAAAGATGCATTAAAAAAGATGATAAAATGCATTAATTTACTTTGTGACTTTGTGAAAGCTTTAATTTAGTAAATGAGATAAGCTATTCGATGTGGAATCAAGAACGAATTATGAAGATAGCAAGGAGATGATTATCTAATTAATAGTAAATTATTTTTAATTAACAAAATTTTCTGCTCGTGTGAATTTGTCAAATCTCTAATCCGCTTGCCCCTGTATTGTTCGACAAATATCGCTATATATTTCTATATGTGTTTACAGAATTTGAGAACATCTTATGACATTTTAGACATTCAGAAAATGCGAAAAGAAGAAAAAAAATCATTTTTGGAAGCTAAAAATTCTCATGTTTTCTTAATAAAACACGAATTTATTTTCAATTCATACCTAAAAACTGTGCTTTAAAATTATCACCAAAATTCATTTCAAGAAAAAAATCTTTAAAAATTAGGATAAGATGCATAAATTTAATTTCCAGGCAGGGGTAATGGCCCTCTTCTGCCCCCCCCCCCCCCCACCTTTTCAAAGTCCATGCTTTAAAATGATCATCAATATACATTTGAAAAAAGGTGCATTAAAATTTTCTTACCATTTAAACAGACATTTTTCAGCTAATGTGAAACTGTCAAAGCTTTAATTTAATAAATAGCATAATGATTTAGAGTGGCATGGAGGACAAATTAAGATGAAAGAAAGCGAAGCAGTGCCCTTGAGATGCTATATGAATGATTTCCTTTGTTTATAATTTTCAGCTGATATGAGTTTGTGAGAGCTTTAATTTAGTAAATGAGATAGCGATTCGATGTGGAATCATGAATGAATTATGAAGACAGTACAGCGATGCTTCTCTGAATAGTAGTAAATTATTTTCATCGCTTATAATTTTCAGTTTCTGTGAATTTGTCAATTTTGAAATTTTCAGTTTGTTTGAATTTATCAATTGACAATAAATTAATGTTGTTTTATGAATGAATTATGACAGAAAATAAAGTGACGGACTCTAAGATTTATTACGTAACATTCAGAATAGGGGCTGCCCATAAATGATGTCACACTTTTTTCAATATCTTTGACCCCCCCCCCTCCCTTCGTCACAAAGTATCACACTTCATCATACGCCCCCCCCCCCCCCCCCCTCTGTCACATGTCACGCTATATTACATAAACGTATACTTGCAATTCAGAAACAAACACTACGTTATAGATCATATTTCAAATTTTATTTTTAAACTTTAACTATGTGTTTTAATAACATTTGTGAGCATAACAATAAAAATGATTCGTGTACTTATTTTGTATGAAATAAGATTAAGGTTTACAACAAAAAACATAATTAATATATAATAATAATAAAATATTAATATGAAAGGGCAATTGAAAATAGTAGTATTTTGGAATTTGAAATGGAATTTAATATATATTTGGCTTTAAATGTTATCTTTACTTTATGAACACAAAATACTTTAAAACGGATTGATTTTTAAAATGAAGCCTCAATATTAGTTTTACTTAAATGGAATTGCCGTCACATTTCATTTGTCACATTAATATGAACATTTATAAAATTATATAGAAAATCATAAAATAGAAAGTACTATGAATCTTTTACTACTACGACTCTTCCTCCTATGGAGAATATATATGTTCGTCCATCGAGTACACAGGCATTTTGACATCGCTCTCATCCTCGGGGATAGCAGTAAGCCCTTCTAATGTCAATGTCGTCTTTATCCACCCAATCTGTAAATTCCAAACCAATCTCCAAATTAACCAAAATGCGTGTTGTCACGCTTCTTCTTACCCCCTTCCACCCCCTTTTCACTAAGTGTCACAATTTCACGAACCCCCTCTTCCCCCTTCAAGTGTGACATCATTTGCGGACGGCCCCATACTCAAATATAGAAAATTCAATTAATCACTTTTGTTTGAATTTTAAAATGATCCAGACTCTAATTGTTAATCTGAAAGTCTATTTGATGCGATGCAACAGATGAAGATTTGTGTCCGTATAAAACACGGATGAAGAAGATGTAGAAGAACAACACATCATTATGCAATGTTTTCTTTATTGTAAGAATTAAGTTAATCCTATATATTATTTCTGCTGCCAACATCCCTTTTGCTAAGCAAATAAAAAGCGTAGAGCGATAAATGAAATATCATATGAAAGGATTTTGAAGCGGCTTCTGACATAGTACACTCACATTTCGTTAAGGCATGTATTTTGTTTTAAAATTGTCATTAATTAAAAATTAAATCGGTGTTGTTTTCATAAATGAAATGAAAGGTTTCTCTCAAATTAGTGTTGCCACAAAATAAAATACCGCAACAATGATTATATAAAAAAAATGTCCAATAAAGATAAAACAGGCCATAGTTGCTGCACGGGTTTATTTTATTTTTAGGATTAAAAAGCAAAATTTAAATTCAAATGCTCATTTATTTTTCTTTACCCCAAATATATTTTTTTCCCCGAAAGAGATGATGTCACCCCCTATTGTAGTTAAAATGCGATTGATAATCTTTTTATTTTTTATTGTATTTTATTTTATTTTATTTATTTATTTATTTTTATTTATTTATTTATTTATTTATTTATTTATTTTATTTTATTTTATTTTATTATTATTATTATTATTTTTTGTGTTTGCTATTTTCGGTTAGTTTTTACTGTAACTTTGATGGAATAAATGAGATAATATTCTGGCTGGACTAATGTTGTTTGCAGATATTTTTAGTCGTTATTTTTTTTTAGAAGTTTAAACCTGCATCTAAATAATATTAGACTGCAGTTCAAAATCTTCGCACGTGTCCACTGGTCATACATATATTATTTCTGTTGTCAACATCCTTTTTTCTATGCATTTACAAATCGCACAACAATGAATGAGGTATCATTAGAAAGATTTTTGAAGCGGCTTCTGACACACTCACATTTCGTTAAAACACGTGTTTTGAATAAAAGATGCATTTAATTTAAAATTAAATCAGTATTGTTTTCATAAATAAAATGAAAGGTTTTTCTGAATTCAATGTTGCCACAAATATAAAATACCGCATTATACCATGCTCAACAATAATTATAAATAAAAGTACTAAAAACAAAAAGTGGTACGTCTCTGCATGGGCTTATTTTATATTTATGATTAAAAAGCAAAATTCAAATTCAAATTTTTAGAAGAAAAAGTCACCCTTGATCGATCGATCAAAGTAGTGGTATTTCACGTGTAGCCTAAAATGTATGCTCTGTTATATTAAATAAATTTGTATTTATATGTATTAAATTTATTTTTCTTTGAGCCGTGTTTTTCCCGTAGCGGATGATATCATCCTGTCTAATATACTTAAATTACGTTTGCTCCCGTAATTTTCTTTTTTTTTCTTTCTGTTTCTTTTCTTTCTTTCTTTCTTTTTTTCTTTTTTCTTTCTTTCTTTTTTTTTCTTTTTTAGAAAATTAAACCTGCATTTTAAAAATATTAGACAGCACTGCGAAATCCTCGCACGGGTCTGCTGGTATTACATTATATTATTTCACTAACAAATATTAATGTGGATTTTTACTATATATTTTTCAAGTGATAATGGGAATTTTAGGAAAACTTAAAGGTAAACTTAATCTTTGTAATCTTAAAAGAAAACTCTTGCGGCCAGGTTCGATATATATATAGAATAATAATGGATAAAAATATAGAAGGTAATAATTAGAGTAATATAACCTATGTCAAACTTCAAATTACATTGTCAACGTTATCAATTACCAAGCTTTTAAACCTGCTAAGTATCTCTAAATGTATACGTGAAGTCATTTACTGTAATAAAATATGTAAGAAATAGTAATAAACCAAAATTTGTATTTTAGAAAATTGTCACGTTTAGTGTAATCAGGTATGCTGGAAAACTGCAACAGTACTATTTTTAAATGTTTTCCTACATTAAACCTTAGTCTCTTCTAAACTGTGGAACACTTCTAAACAATTTTTATTGACTGCCCAGTTTCTTATATCTTAATATAGGGTGAATCACGTGCAGAACGCTTTTCTATCAAGAATATTTAGAATACGTATATTTACACGTATTTCGGTATTTACGGCTTAAAATAAAATATAAGCGTAATAAAATTTTATCACTTTTTGTTGAATTTTTTATTACGGTTAATACGAAACCCAACTATCGAAAAATGTACAAAAATATCAATATTCTAAATTAGAATTTTCAAAATAGAGCATGGAATAAATTCGATAACTTCACTTTTTTTCCACCTTTGACAAACCATCGCAAAAACTTTTTTCGACACTTATTGCGGTATTTACGGTGTAAAATAAAATATAGCGTAATAAAACTGTATTATTTGTTGTTGAATTTTTTTATTACAGTTAATACGAAACCTTTCTATCGGAAAACGAACAAAAAAATCAATATTCTAAATTTGAATTTTCAAAATAGAGCATGGAATAAATTCTATAGCTTCACCTTTTTCCACCTTTGACAAACCTTTGCAAAAATGCTTTTTTCTTTTAATTCTTATTTCGGTAAGGCTTAAAATAAAATATAGCGTAATAAATATTACTTATTGTTGAATTTTCTTGTTACGGTTAATACTAAACTGTTCTATTGGAAAACGCACAAAAATATGAATATCCTAAATTAGAATTTTCAAAAATAGAGCATGGAATAAATTCGATAGCTTCACTTTTTCCACCTTTGACAAACCATTGCAAAAACACTTTTTCTACAACGTATTTCGGTATTTACGGCTCAAAATAAATTATAGCGTAATAAAACTTTATTACTTGTTATTAAATTTTCTTATTGCGGTAAATACAAACCCTTCTATCGAAACAAAACAAAAATATGAATATTCTAAATTAGAATTTTCAAAATATAGCATGGAATAAATTTGATAGCTTCACTTTTTTCCACCTTTGACAAACCATAGCAATGACAAACCTTTGCAAAAATGCTTTTTTCTTTTAATTCTTATTTCGGTAAGGCTTAAAATAAAATATAGCGTAATAAATATTACTTATTGTTGAATTTTCTTGTTACGGTTAATACTAAACTGTTCTATTGGAAAACGCACAAAAATATGAATATCCTAAATTAGAATTTTCAAAAATAGAGCATGGAATAAATTCGATAGCTTCACTTTTTCCACCTTTGACAAACCATTGCAAAAACACTTTTTCTACACGTATTTCGGTATTTACGGCTCAAAATAAATTACAGCGTAATAAAACTTTATTACTTGTTATTAAATTTTCTTATTACGGTAAATACAAACCCTTCTATCGAAACAAAACAAAAATATGAATATTCTAAATTAGAATTTTCAAAATATAGCATGGAATAAATTTGATAGCTTCACTTTTTTCCACCTTTAACAAACCATAGCAAAAAATAAATAAAAATAAAAAAAATCCCATATTTCGGTATTTACGACTTAAAATAAAATATAGCGCAATAAATATTACTTATTGTTTTCTTATTACAGTTAATACGAAACTCTTTTATCGGAAAACGAACAAAAACATAAATATTCTAAATTAGAGTTTTCAAAATAGAGCATGGAATAAAATTGATAGCTTCACTTTTTCACACCTTTGACAAACCAATGCAAAACACGTTTTGTTAACACGTATTTTTATATTTACGGCTTAAAATAAAATATAGCGTAATAAACCTTTATTACTTGTTGTTGAATTTTCCTATCACGGTTAATGCGAAGCCCTTCTGTCGGAAAACGAACAAAAATACCAATATTCTAAATTAGAATTTTCAAAATTAGAGCATGGAATAAATTTGATAAATTCCTTTTTTTCCACCTTTAAGAAACCATTGCAGAAACGTTTTTTTTTTTTACTCCCCCCTCCCCTAAACACTCCATACCCCGTAAAATGGTTGGCATGGGCGTAGGATATATCTTAAGATACTTTTTGTGCTTTTATGATACTTTTTGAGCTTATTCTTAAGAAGCAATTAATTTTTAGAACTATCAGTCTTTTACCCATCCCTAAATAAAACAAACAAATATTATAAATTTCTAATTTTTTTTTATCATAGCTACTGTATTTTCTAGAATTTTTAAAAATCAAATAAACGATGAAAACTTATTTAATAAAATATCCCTCGTTTCTGTGTGGTTGGTATATTTAGTATGTAAAATTTCTGATTCAAAACATGTTTATTTGACTTGGAAGAAAAAAAGGTAAGAATGACAACTATTATTTTACCAAATGTTTGCTTAACCACTTAGTCTTTCTTTTTTTTATTCCCCCCCCCCCTCTTTTTTTCATATCTTTCTATTTATTTTTCATATGTACAGCATCTCACAAAAACATCTCAACGATGGTCATTGCTTCTTTGCGAAATGATCTGTAATTTTAGATTAGCACACTTAAATCAATTCTAGAAATCAATTTCTCTTAAAAAATTACAGGTTGCAATTCATATTTTTTTCTTTCGAAAATTAATTTCATAAAATATATATTTTCGAAATTAATTTTAGAGAAAAATATGAATTGTAACCTATTATTATTATTATTATTATTATTATTATTATTATTGTTATTAACAGAAATCCATTTTCAGAAGCTTCAAATAAGCAAATCTAAATTACAGGTAATTTCTCTAAGTACTTTTTCAATTAGGCTTAAAAACGACACGCATAGCAATTAGTTTTGAAACGTTTAAAAATGAATTTAACATTCTAATTCGTAAACTATTCGACCGAAAGATGTTTCGTTTGGTATTTAGTGTAAAATTGACCGAAAAAAAAAAAGAAATATACTATCAAAATTGAGTGTTTGTATTGAAAATTTAAAAGTTTGGCACAATGTCTTTATTAAGACGACCTCCTAAGCTTTTTTTTTTTTTTAACATAAATTGAAAGAAGACATAATTTCTAATCGATTGGCTATTTTTGTTTTTTTTCTGATACTTTTAGAATTAGAATTGGAGTAATGGCCATTATTTGGATTTTTTTTTTTTGGTGGGGTGGGGGGGAGGAGGGATCACAATATTCCTTTTAATAATTTATTTCTGTAAAACTCGTATATACCTTATGGAGCGCGTATTTAAATTTAAAAATAAAATAAAATATAAAAGTAAATAATCTATGCGTTTCCTTCTAAGTAAATACCTATGCAATTTACAATAGAATAATATCTTCTTCGTGCTTCATACTAAATAGAAATCACTTTTTAAAGACATTATACATGTGGCGTGACTGCTTAGATAAGCAAAGGAAATGGTAATTACATTTTTCGTAAAAATGAGATGAAACCTTAGATGTAGAAAATTGTAATACGCATTACTGTATTGATTAGATCTC
Source organism: Maratus michaelseni (assembly GCA_963931845.1). Taxonomy (NCBI): domain Eukaryota; kingdom Metazoa; phylum Arthropoda; class Arachnida; order Araneae; family Salticidae; genus Maratus; species Maratus michaelseni. The sequence goes on along the minus strand of OZ007590.1, from coordinate 340,046,233 downwards.
ACGAGTAATCATATTTTTTTCCCTTTCCGTTTTCACATTTCTATTAATAAATAAAAATGTTTGTCTTTTTCTATTGATTACACCAGGTCTGATGCATCCGGTATTAATTAAATGCTTGTCTGTGAAATTTGTCTTGAAATTTGCAGTTCAGCTAGTTCTATGGGTATTGATATACAGGATTATTCTAAAAGATGGACCCATTTTCAAAAAATTGTATTTATTAAAGTACAAATCTAAAATGAACAATCTTTATACCAATGAAAAGAGGAAGTTTCAAAGTTTTTTTTTTTTTTTTTTTTTTTTTTTTTTAAATACCGAATTTGGTACGAAATGATCGCTGCACTGCAATTTGCGACTCACTTCTTGCGAACTCAAGAACGCATAAAACCTTGTGTTCCACAGTAGCTATCTCACTCACAACTGAGAGTGAAACGAAATCTATTGCCGCGCGACCTCTACCGGCTGCCTCTGGAACCATCACCGCTTTGAAAGTCGTGCACTCAGTAACAGAAGATACGCTTTCTTGTGTGGGGGGCGAGTTTGGCTATCGCGTAGATGTTTGCCGTGCAGCAAACGGTGGACACATTGAACATTTATAATGTCTTAAAAAAACGTTGAAACTTCCTCTTCTCATTGGTATAAAGATTGTTCATTTTGGATTTGTACTTTAATAAATACAATTTTTTTGAAAATGGGTCCATCATTTAGAATAACCCTGTACTATATGTGAGTAAATAATTAGACTTCACTGATGGAATGTACACTTTTTTTTACAAAATATAATTCAAGATACAAAAAATATTCCGACGTATGTCGAAATGTTTATTCAATAATATAAATATATATCTATATCTTACAATGAGTTGTCTGTATTTAATGAGGGCCACATTAAAGAATTCGGTTACAGTACTGTCTATCAATAATATTTGAATAATAATTGCTGGAATTGCGTTTTCACGATCATTCACGAAAATTTCGGAAGAACTTCGTTTTGGCACTAAAAATGAAGTTCCGGTGAGTCCTAAAAAAATAAAGTTGTTTTACCATATTTGGGGGGTGGTTGGGGAGGGGCAAAAGAGGGGACTTTAACTCAGAGTGGAAAGAAACTCAAAAGTTTTAAGTATTTCAAGTGAGGTATCGTTTATTATGAATTTTATAATTCTGAATCGAATGACACTACCCGAAAGTCGATACGATCATTTGCTACAAAGTTACGTCAGGTTTTATGAATAAAAATTCGAAAATTATATTTTAATAGGTTGGGGCCAAAAGGAGAAGCATTTAACTCGAGGGGTGGGGGGGGAGTCAACTTTTTAAAATAGGTTAAGAGGGGGTATTATTTATTATGTATTTTTTAATACTGAATCGAATGACTCCATTCGCAAGTCGAACACAGATTACAAAGTTGCAACAGATTTTATGAATGAAATGTCCAAAATTTTACTTTATGAGAAGGCACAACTTTCTTACACTTATTTTGCTTCCAAAACTTTGATGACTTTGAAACAGGCCCAGATTACCCTGATTTTGATTATTGCTATTTTTAGGATATTTAATAAGTTTAATATTATTTAATATGATATAAAAAAACATGTTTTGAACGTAAAATAGGTGTACTAACGTTGCGCCCTCTCATAAAGTACAATAGTGGACTTTTTATTCATAAAACCTGAAGTAATTTTGTAACACATTATTGTATCGACTTGCGAATAGTGTCGTTCGATTCAGGATTAAACAATACATAGTAAACAATACGCCACTTGACCTATTTAAAAAAAGGGGAGTTCCTCCTCTTTGAGTTAAAATGCCTCCCCCCACATTAAAAAAAAAAAAAAAAAAAAAAAAAAACAATCGTAGTAAAACAAATTTATTTTTGGGGATTCATGGAATCTTCATTTTTTGTGCCAAAACAATGTTTTTTTTTTTTTTTTTTTTTTTTTTTTTTTTTTTTTTCCCAAATTTTTGCGGATGGCCACGAGTTGTTGCTGTAAAATCCTATTTTACAAGTACTAAAGTATAATTTTGGACTTTTTATTCATAAAACCCGACGTAACTTTGTAACATATTATTGTATCGACTTGCGAATGATGTCATTCGATTCAGAATTAAAAAAATACATGTGGTAAACAATACTCCCATTGACCTATTTAAAAAAGGTGAGTTCCTCCTCTTTGAGTTAAAATGCCTCCCCCCCTTCTCCACAAAAAAAGAAAAAAAAATAGTTATAAAACAAATTTATTTTTGGGGATTCGTCGAATCTTCATTTCTGGTGCCAAAACAAAGTTTTTTTTTCCAAATTTTTGCGGATGGCCACGAGTTGTTGCTGTAAAACCCCATTTTACCTGTATTAAGTATAATTTTCGACTTTTTATTCATAAAACCTGACGTAACTTTGTAAAAAATTATCATGTTGACTTACTGAGGGTGTCATTCAATTCAGACTTAAAAAATACATAGTAAACGATACCCCACTTGACATACGTAGAAAAAGTTGATTTCCCCCCCCCCTCCCCCGTGAGTTAAAATGCCTTTCCTTCTGCCCTCAAAAAACATGGTAAAACAATTGTCTTTTGGGGGGACTTATCGACCTTCATTTCTAGTGCCAGAACGAAGTTCTTCCCAAATTTTCGTGAATAGCCGCCACCAGTTGTTGTCTATTAATCAATTTTTGGACAATTTTACATGTACTATAGTAAAGCAGATAAAAAGCTAAAAGATGTAAAAAATGTTCAGAAGTTTTTTAAAATAAACTCTGTTATTAAGAAAGAGTATTCAGAAGAATACTAATAATTTTTATTGGAACTAATGCAATTAATAATGAATTATTATTATTATTATCATTATGTTAAATATTATATTTTAAATAATAATACATTTTAAATACTAATAGATGTGCATATATAAAATGGATGTATGTAAACAGGATTATAACTATAAGACGGATAGAACTATGTAAGATAAAAATCTATATTGTATTGTACACGTGCAAGTATGATTATTGAAATGATTTGTAATCGAACAGTTTTTTTTTCATTTTTCGATAAATGAATTATATCTTGGGTTATAAGGAACTGTTGTCTCATAGCAGAAGTTTTTTTTTCTTCCCGCGCTGTCCAAAACGCCAACTTTGACAGCATTTTTTGAAAGATTTTTTTTTCTCTTTACTGAAAAATGGAAAAACTTTTCGATTACATAATTTCAGAATAAGAGCACCTGCGAATCTCATACGCTTGCGAACAAAAACCAATTAAAAAATGTGTAAGAATATAGCCAATTTAGATTTGAGAAAAGCCTTAAATGTGAAGCGACATTAAAAAAGAAAAATAAATGTATCTGCTAATATTAGCCACTTTTGGCACTTAAATAAGGTCAATAGTTATTTTTTTAGTTCTTCATTAAAATACTTTTTTTTATTTATTTACTGATTGCCGTCTACAATAGAAATACAGCAAGAAAATTTTCCTTTATTAATAAGAGAAAACATTATTTTTCAGCATATGAGATTTCTGTGTGTTTATTTAATATTTATTCAATTATTCTTCAAGTATTTCTTATCCATTTAAAGATTTTTTTTTTTAATTTTTATGTAGGCAAAATGCACAGCGTAATTGAATCAGAATATTTAAAAGCAGTCATCTGCATAACAGCTAGTTTTATAAGAGATGGCACTTTTTTTTTCTTTTGTGAAATCTTATATATTTTTTAGACTCGAGTGTGTCTGACTTTTTAAGATTCTATCAGCATTATCTGAATCTGTTATCATTTTCAAAGAATATTTTTCCCCGAATTTGGAGACAACTCATTTTAAACAAAATGAAAACAAACAATAAGACTGAATTTTTCTTCCGTATTACATTTTTCGATAACAATGCCATTCGCTTTCAGATTTTACATAAAAGAAGTATGAAATTTGTATTTAATTTATTTGATTTTATTTATACGTAAATAAGAAAGGATATTCATAAACAATAAAAGAGAAAATATTTTCCTCTACAAATTAACAGGAATAAACTTGTAAATAACAGATGATCAATATTGTGGCAATGCGTCACAAATAATAAACTGCAAAAAAAAGTGTTGATTTTACAATATGGCACTCCAGCTGCCAGTATTATACGGTAAAATTAACAGTAATAAACAGTAAAATAAGCAATAATAATGTATAATTACCACAATAATAACGTATAATTACACTGTATAAAGTTTTTTTAAATGTTCACATCACTCACTAAAATATCCATGGCTACAATCATAAAATGGCATTTAAATATGAAAACAGTTCCATGCCCTTATGTATTATAAATTCATAAATTTCCGAGAGAACTCCAAAAGAAACACGGAAAAGTCATTATAAACTAAGTCAAATGTAATTAATTGCATTTAGATCCTTTTACCGTTTACATTTATTAAACTGAAAAGAAAATCCATGCCTCGCGCATAAATCATAGTGCATGTCTCTAAATTTATGAACATGCGAATTAAACTGCTTAATTGTTTCGTCTCAAAAAGCTTTATTTAGAATTTCGTTGTATGGTATATTTTAAAGCTTCTGCTTCATCAAAAAAAATTGTAGTAAGACTTACGCAGGTGTCATATTGAAATCGGTTGAACTTTTTTTTATAGTACACTGAGAAAAATGACAATTTCAAATCTGAGTAATTCGATGTTTTCATTTTGTTTTGAAACTTTTTGTTTCAAATAGGACGACCCTATGCTTTCAGTTTTGAAATACTAGAAATAGTCAGAATATTGGAACATGGACATACTCAAAACTGTTCACATAGAGGTGAGTTCATACTCATTTTTGAAACATGGACATACTCAAAAATGATTAGAATCACTTCAAACTCATTTTTGAAACATGGCAATACTCAAAAATGAGCATAGAGAAGTCAATTCATACTCATTTGAATGAAATGCAATATTTCCATTTTTCAAGAGAAAAATTATTATGGCGTTAATGGATAAAAATGTGTCAAAAAGAAAATTTAGTCAGTTAAATTTTAATATCCAGGGAGCGCTTTTCCATTTAAGAAATATACTGATAACAATCGAATTGAAAATTTGTATAATTCATATCTCCCCTTCCCCACATAAATAACAAAGTTGTACAATCTTAACCACCATCTCAAATTGACCAAATCTATCCGAAATCCCGTTAATAATTTCCAATTTTCTCAACCACAAATTAATGAATCATATAAAAATATCAACATAAGTAAGGATCATTAGATGACTTGCATTTAAAATAACCCTCTCATGTGATCTGGATGGCGAAGTGGATAAGGCAATGGACTTATAACTAGTAGGATACGGGTTCCATGCTGGCTCTGGGTAAAAGCGTAAATTTAGTTTCCCCTCCCATAATCGTAAATAGAACCAGAGATGGCAGCACTAGCGAATTTTTTTCTGGCTGTTGTTTACTTTTGTTTGAAACATGGACATACTCAAATATGAGCACATGATGTTTTATTCTTAAGTGTGTGCATGTTTTCAGAAATGAGTATATACATGTTTCAAACTTGAGTAATTTTGATTCGGAGCCATTTTGTTTTGACTATGCGACATACTCAGATTTGAGTATTTTTTGCTCAGTTTTGAAAACGTCGTTTTTAGAGTGCTAATTGCTAAAATTGATAAATTTAGAGTGCAATTACTAAAAGTATTGTTCACTGAGGTAATGTTTACCTAATAACTTTTATATGTACCAACAAAAGTTCTTGTCATCGACCTCACATGTATTATGCAAAGAAATCGTTTAAACATATTAAAATGCAAACGCAAAATTTGAAAAGAACGCTGTTATTGGTTTAACATTAGCTTGCTTAGTGTCTTCTCGTTACTAATGCGTAGTCTGTTAACCCTTTAATAGTTTTGCCCGAACGCCGCTCGTGGAAGGAGAGTTTGCTTGCTTCGTTACTAAAAGCTTTTGGATACCACTAATTTTTACCTGTAATCTTCGTTTTATAAATTGGCAGGCATTGTGCGACTATAAAATATAAATATTTTAATACGGAAAAAAATGGTGTTTGATCCCTATTTTTAGTTTATTGTGTGAAAAAAAACGAAACTGTTGATGAGTTAAGCAAATTATTATTTTTTAAAATTTTCTCATGATTTTCTTTTTGTTACTTCTTCTCTTTTATTATTTTTTTTTATAGGTAATCCTCTGTGAGTTTTGCTCTTTTTCAAAAACTGAGTTTGATCTGAGCAGATTCGTTTCATAAATTTTGAATTTTAACGCGATCATAACTCATTTTTCATAAAGTGAATTTAGTTTCCTCTATTCTGTGAGTTCGCACAATCCTGCTATGTAGATATTTTTCTATAAAAACTGAGATTGCATCGTCGAACAAATTCAAAGGAATTCTGGTAAGAGTATAAATAACATTTCTTCTCTATCAGTATGGTAGCGCAATAATTCAAAAATTAACGGAGAGGTTCAAAATTCATTACCAAATAATCTTAACAATTACGATTATCGTCAATTAATATAATTGTACAGGGTGATCCCGAATTCATGGTACAAATTTTAAGGATTGGTACAAGACACTTTATTGTACACTGCAAATTCACAGCACACATTGGGGAACACATTTGGAACACTTTGATTTTAAAAAAAACTGTTCCAGTTACCTTAATGTGTACTGAATGTGTTCCGAATATGCTCCGCTATGATAAAAAGTGTTTCGAAAGTGTACCGAAAGTGTTCTGCTCATGATATCTGTTAAATCTAAACATGGGAACACATTTGAGAACAGATTGGGCACACATGTAAAAATCATCGCTTTCAAAAAGTGCGCTTCAAAGTGTACTAAAAAAGGTTACAAAATAAGTGTTCTGAAAAGTGTATAAAGATTTGCAATGTATGCGGGAAACCAGGATCAGAAATCCATTTATTTAGTCAAAATTACAGGGCGTCTGACTCCAATCCGGAAGGAGTCGCTTTTTCATTCATAACTTTAATAGCAGTGAAGATAATGAAATCCTTACAATTCATACAAAGATGAGTCTGGTCCGGATAGTGTTAAAATATCTTCAATACTGTTAAAGTTATGAACGAAAACAAAGCTTCGGATTGGAGTGAGACGCCCTGTAATTTTGACTAAATAAATGGATTTCTAATACTTGTTTCCAAAACAATAAATGATTATTACAGTTTCCTCTACCAACCCTTAAAGTTTCTTACCATGAATTTGGGATGACCCTGTATAAGAAAATAGTCCCGTGACCTCGGTTCTGGAACACAATTCGTCCGACTACCGAATTTTTCAAAAGATGAATTTTAAATTTGATCATAAAAAATTATGAAAATACAATTAAGTGATTACCGATTACAAGATTGTTCCCTGTATTTACATGTTTCAAAGAATAAGTCTGTATAGTACAATATAGTTAAATATAAAAACGCATATGTCAGTATTGTGAATTACTTGAATTAATGACAATTATAAGGTAAAGCTAGGAGAGTCTGCGCACAATTCAAAAGAATAACAATAAAAAATCTAAATATTAATTTTTTTTGCTGAAGTATCCATAAATAATTTTTACTTCATTTTTTTATGCATTTCGAATGCTATTTTGTTGTTATGTTGTAATTTAATAGAACAGTTGAAATAAAACCAAGAAAGTTGTTTTGCGCAATCTGTCCTTACAGGGTTGGTGTGATTGCGCACATGGGTAGGAGAGATTGTTACAAATAATAACTACAATTAAATTCTTAACAATAATAATTACACTTAAATGACATTGTTGTAAGGTTTTTGTGAACAAATATTATCGTATTAGGAGTGAATATTTCAACCTAATGATTAAAGAATCAGAAAAAAGAAATAATTTTATAAATGTTTAAAAAATTTTAATTAAAGGGAAAAAAAATAACAATCAGAAAAAGCAAGTCCAGATAAGATTACAAAATAACATTATTTGATAAGACGTTTAACTTAAAATTAGTTCATTTTCATTTTTAATTTTTTTTTATGCAAATTTACCAATAAGCTGGCGTAATCTCTCCTAGCATGGAAACTAATGGGATCAATGCGCCATCTCTCCTAAGTAGCAGATGCGCAAACTCAGTCATTTCAGTAGGAGAGATTGTGCGGCTTTTTATTTAAATATGGCCGCTACTAAAACGAACCGTTGGTGTTCACATTGTTAGTCTAGATTAGTAGCTTATGAGAAATCGTTTAAGTTTAAAATATTTTGTACTACTGACATTGTATAGAAATTCTGACGAATAGCTATGAAAATTCAAGCACTGACTTTGGGAAAACAAAACAAAATAGCAATGCTTTATCTTAGACGTTCAAAACAATCAACGTGCACTTTCAAGTAGACACTCCACTACTGCTGTTGTACAACTACCTGCAGTCGCTGCGCGCTCACTCTGCTTCATCCCTCCCGAACCTCTATGTGTGCAATCTCTCCGACCGCGCCATCTCTCCTGGTTTTACCTTACATAAAAGTTTAATCAAAGTTTAACAAAAAACGTCATACGTTAGTTGGTGAAATTTTTTATGACTTGAGATGGCTTGATAGATAATTTAAGATGACATTGGATGACTTGAGAGGACGGAAGGGAGATTACATTCTTATTTTTTAAGTCATTAGGACTACTAATTTAACTTGCTGTTTATGAGTCCCAAAATGCATGGAATTCGTTACCACTACCATATCGCCTGTATGTCTGTTTCAAGCCTATGAAAACCAAGAAAAAAAAGAAAAGGAAAGGAAAAGGGAAAAGAAAAAGAATTGAAAATCTGTGGATTCAGCAACCTCACTGAATAGGAATTTCAAAATGTATGAATTTTGTTGAGTCTGCTATATAACTGTAACTGTACTTTATGTATGTGCACTTTTTTGTATGTATGTGCACGTACTTTTATGTGCACTTTTCGTCAACACACACACACACGTACATATATATATACATATTATATAGTTAAAATGAAATCAAATGCATGAAAGCCATAGAAAAATATAGTATAAAGATTAAAGGAAAAGACATTACAAAAATTAAACAAAATTAAATTAAAATGCGAGTCTGTAAAACTACGAAAATTTTATGGATATCTTATGGATACGTCAGAGGAGCTTCATAAGAATAATTCATAGTAAATATATGTTATTTCGTCAGCATTAAGTCTGAAAATGACAGTATTAAGCTCCTTATAACATTTCGAAATTACCCAAGAAATGTGAAAAGAATAAGAGATCCAAAAAATAAAGTATGATCCATCTGTAATAGATAAAAAAACTAAAAAAAGTAAAGCAAATCACCAATGAAACAAATTGTGGGAAGGTTTAAAATGCAAAAATGTGATCCATGTGCAGATCCAGTGTTCTGAAGTAAGGAAATGATGAATCATGGCAGACAGAGAAGAAGAAGAAAAAAAGAGAGGTGCTAGTGCTGCCATCTATCTTTAAAAAGAAGAGCAATATGCTAAACATAAATTACATACATTGAATTTATTACACTGCAAATCCCGGCAACACAATACAGAACGCAAAACTAACACAAAAACGGGCCGACTTTTGCACGCATAAAATGCGTTCATAATGTGTTTCCAAGTGTTCTTGTGTGGTGAAACATGTTTTACTCCTGGTGCTAAATAATGTGTTCGTGAGGTGTAGTTTTAAACACTTTTTACACGCATCGCTTTTTTAAACGCATTCACAACACATGTTTTTAAACACTTTAAAACACAATGTTATGCATTTTGGAATGCATTTGAAGCAGATAACGTGATGCGTATGCATCGGGAGGCATATTTTCTTTCTTTTCTCCCTAATTTCTTCTGGTTTTATTACCTTGGGTCGCTGCCCACAGTAAATTTATCCTTACAATTGTAGGCATATGCAGTCTCTAGGTACCCCCTTTTTTCAGCGTTTGCTCCGTTTCTTCCCGCAGCACCCCCCCCCCCCTCTCCTTTTATAGATATTCTTTTTCATTACATTCCACTTTTCTTCCGTTTCCTTTTTTTTTTCCGTTATCACAGCCTTGAGAGCTTAGACCCTCCTTACCCTTCCCTTATATATATTTTTAACATTATCTTTACCCTTCATTCCATTGTGTTTCTGGGGTATCCCAAACAAGTACCGTTTGGTTGTTCTCCTTAAATATGCTTTTATTTTTTCGATAGGGGTCTTAGTTTCTCAGATAATAAGGGCTTTTGCTCCTTATTTTCAAATTTACTCCCTTGACTCCTTTATATTTTTTTCTATGCTGTGTTTTTACCTTTTTAGGCTCATGGGCCTATGCCCTCTCTTTCCCTAAATTTGTTTCATTTGAACATCGTTTGTAAGCTTTAGCAGATTTTTGCCCCCACCACCATGTGGCACTTTTGTTATTTGTATGTTTGTACACATAGTATTTCTTGTTTTCTATATGCAACTCTCATCTTTGTACCTGTAATCTTTTCCTCCTCCACATCACTTTACATCTTTTGCAGTAGCGGAAACTCATTATTTCCTTTTTATTATCTTACCAGTATCTGGCCTTTTTTTGCTAGTTCTATTAGCATTTTGCATATTCCCCGGCAGAGGGCGCCCTCTTGCGCATTTTTAAAAAAACATTTAAGATCACATTTGTTTCTTACTTATTTTAATGATGTTTATTACTGTATGTTCTAAACCAACTGCGATCTTATTTATTGTTTTTTAAGCGCAAGAAAGAGAGCGCCCTCTAGCGGGCAGAATGATAACTAAAGTAAAGATGGGGGAGGGGGGGGGGATATGCAAAGTCAATAATGCCAGATGCAAGTAGAACAAGCAGGACAGATACTGGAAAGATAATAAAAAGGGAATACTGAGCGCCCTCTACTGCAGAAGATGGGAAGTAATGTGGAGGACGAAATGACTACAGATACAATGATGACAGCTGCATAAAAATTGGATAATTAGAAAACAAGAAATATTATGTGTACAAACAACATACAAATAACAAAAGTGCCACACGGTGGTGGGGGCAAAAATCTGCTAAAGCTTACAAATATTATCTAAATAAAACAGAAAATTAGGGAAAGATAGGGCATAGGACCATGAACCTAAAAAGGTAAAAACCCAGCATAGAAAAAAATATAAAGGAGGGAAAGGAGTAAATTTGAAAATAAGGAGCAAAAACCCTTCATATTTCAGAAACTAAGACCCCCTATCGAAAAAGTAAAGGTACATTTAAGGAGGACAACCTAATGGTACTCATTTCAAATACCCCAGAAACAGAGTGGAGTGAAGAGTAAAGATAATGTGTATATAAGGGTAAGGAGGAGCTAAGCTGTCAGCGTCTTGGTAACGAAGAAAAGGAAAGAGGAGTGAGATGAAAAATAAAATCTATAGAAGTAAGGAGGGGGCTGCTGGAAGAAACGAAGCGAACGCTAAAAAAAGGAGGTACCTATAGAAAATGCATATACCTACAATATTGTCAATTGTCGGATAAATTCACTGTGTGTAGCGACCCAAGGTCATAAAACCAGAAGAAATTAGGGAGAAAAGATAGAAAATAAAACCCATAAAGCTATAACTGTATTCAGAGACTATGCCTCCTGGTGCATATGCATCAGATTATCTGCTTTAAATGCAATCCAAAATGTATAACATTATGTGTTAAAGTGTATATAAACAGGAGCAGGAGGATAAACAGGAAAACTGCTGGAAGAAACTGTGCAAATGCTGATAAGAAAGGCATCTATAGAAAATGCATATGCCTACAACTATAGGATAAATTCATTGTGGGCAGCCAATCCAGGGTGATAAAATCAGAGAAAGTTACAGATTAAAGGGAAAAACCCTCCAAAGCTAGAACTGTATCTCGAAAGCCCCTTTAGCCTGAATAATAAACACTCTGCTTCCTCATATTTTAGTTAATAACAAAAAAGATAGGAAAAGCCATTTCACTGAGAAATTATGACTTAAAATTAGAGAGAGAATAAGATAGGAGTAACAATTTATAGACTGGTATCATTGAGAAATAACTAACACACTCGAGATGTCCATACAATTGAGAGAAATGCTTCTTGAAAAGCATTCTTGTCATCGCACAACACTAAAGTGCATCATCTGTGTTGCAGACAGATTTTTAAAATAGCCTGTACAATGTCATCAATTATCTATGGTTTCGCGTATCCTTTTAGTAACCTTATAAACTTTCAGCATTTTAGCTTTAAAGAAAATAATTCTAGCTGTAAAAAAAATCCTCAAAATGGCAAAAATCAGTAATATTTTATAGAAAATAAATAAAATGCTGAATTTGGTATTTAAAATATTTACGTGTGCTACTAAATTAAAATATATGAAATGTTTGAAAATATTCACACTTACTGCCAATAGAGGCATTTTTTCAAAGATTTTATTATGTATGTTTTCAAAATTTTGATAAAAATATATTTTATTAATAAAGCTCAATTATTACTACTAACACTTAATATATAAAATCCCATTAAATGTGCTTGTCTTATCAAGATTTTAAAAATATACCTTATTTAATTTTCCATACCATTATAGAACATAGGAATATTATTGGAAATTTTTGCTATGCCACAAATTTTAACTTCTGTTACATATATTCTCAAAATAAAAATGACAGAAACACTCAGAAATCTAACTTTTATTCGATTTAATCCAATATATATTGATCATTTTTTATTTTTTAAGAAACAACTTTGATTGGAAATTTCTCCATTCACAATAGTTTTTACAATAAATCCTTTCAGACCTATTGTGCATTCTAATAACCTACTCTTTAATTATAAGTATTATACTACAGAGGAACATTTCTCTTTTATAAACAATAATATAATACTGAAGAATTTGAATATATTCATGCATAGTGTGGAACCAATAGATATGCAAAATTTAGTGAAAAAAAGTCAGGGATCAAACAATTAATTATTACCTTTCATTAAAACAATTCATTCATTCAAATTTTTTAATAGCACACGTTTAAAGTTATCAATAGTTCATTTTCCAAATATTTCTATAAATAAACTGCATTGGAAATTGAACAATTTGTTATTTACATGTTAATAATAACTAAATAAATTGTAGTGAAAATTTTAGATAAAAATAAATAAAAATACTTTGGAAAGGTCTATACTTTTTCTCAAGTTTTCTATATCTTTGCAAAAAGTCTCCATGTTTTTGTATTAATTCTAAAATTCCCAAAAGACTTAAATATTTTCTAATAGGTAAATACTTATGGTAATCTTAAGATTTTAATTTAAATTACAAAAGCATCGACTTTGGGTTTTCAGTCTCTCACATTCCTAAATTTTCCAATGCATTTTAGGCAAAACATAACATTTATTACAAAATACCTTGATCTAAATTTTTAAAAGTTGAGTAAAAGCAATGTTTTTTTTTTTTTTTTTTTTTTTTTTTTTAAATATGTGGTTGATTTAAATCATGATTAAGATCAAGCTGATTAAAAAAAAAAAAAAAAAAAAAAAAAAAAAAAAAAAAAAAACCTTGCACTAAACAATGTTTCTAAGGGCTTTTTGTTTTAAAAAACACAAATCAAAATAACTAGTATTCTTTCAATTTAACTTGATTACATAAAATTTTACTGAAAGTACAAAAACATTGAACACCAATACAAATGGTGTGTTTGTATGGTAAATTTTTGGTGTACAAAATGTAAAACCAGATTGTAAAAGCATAGAAGTTTTAAATAAAAATTTAATTCAGATAGACATCTTTGTATTAAACTTCACAAACTTTGCTGATTTTTCCACAGAAGGTGTATTTCTAAATTTTTTATGCATAAATGAAGAGTTAGAAAATATTTACATTTGCTGCCAACAAATGCATTTTTCAAAGCTTTTATTAGTAAATATGTATATTCGCTATATTTTGATAAAAATAATTTTTACCCTCTGTAACATATAATTTTTATCAAAAAGATCTTTCATTATGGTAAATTCACATGGTGGAAACCTAAAAAGTAATACGAATGACAAGTAACGTCACATAGTGTTAAGCTTATAAAACATGTTAATAATGTTATCAGTAATATATTTTTAATATAACCTTATAAATGAAATGAACTTTATTTTTGCATTTATATCTAAAAGATTCCTTTTTTTTTTGTTTCTTATATTTACCTTGGTGTGAAACAAAAGTAGTATTTCATGGTCTGTACTTTTATCATGACAAAATTTCTTGAAGAGACTCTCGCATTTGGAATTAAATATGATAGCAATGATATATTTTGTGATTTAATTTTAGCACCTCGTTTATACATGTGAAAAGTTTTGGGTGCTAATATCTTTGCATAATACAATCATAGCTGCCAACTGCTAAGATTTTTTTAGCATCACTATTTTATTTAAATATTCTTCATCTTATTGTATCACAGAATTCTACAATATGAACAGGGAGAAATTTCTGTCCGTAATTATTAGTGCCAAAGAATCAGAGCAGTTGGCAGCTATGAACACAATAAACAAGAATCATTTCTGGATAACTTTATTAATTTTAAGCAGTATTTTAAATATTATTATAATGCATTTTCTTCATTTCGAAGAAATATGTCTATTGTCTACCTCTTCCTTGTGCACTGTTTGCAATTGTTTCCTATGCAGCAAAAGGTCATGTCTGCTATAATGTATATTAGTGTCTGCCGTACACTAAATTTATAACTTTTCATATGAAAATCCTGATGTTTTTAGCACTAAATTTGTAATTGAGGAATCAAACAGAAATCCATGATCTGTGTCGAAACTGCATTTAATAGAATTTTTTGAGTATTTTGCCAAACATGAGCAGGGGCCGATGCAGGTTTTTTTTTTTTCTTGGGGCCCATTTTGTGAAAAATAAAGGTTATTTTCATGAAATTTATTATATTTTTGTGAAAAATAACATTTTGTAACGAAAGTTGAAATTGAGTTCATCAAATTCGAACCAAGCATTTATAAACAAAAACTTTTTAAAACCCTTTTGCCGAAGTTCTTCTCTCTGGTGAACTTGTTTGTTTACAAATTACACATTTTAAAACATCATAAAATAATAAATAGTAAGTTTTTATGGAATAGAATTTTGTGAAGGGGTCCATTTTATCAAATTGATTTTTGTGAAGAGGCCCATTTTATTAAATAGATTTTTGTGAAGGGGCCCTAAATAGGCCCCAAATTTTTCCTGGATCGACCCCTGATGAGCATAAAAAATCTGTACGAAAAACTTCTTCATTTGAAAGAAATACAAATCATCTTAGGCTATGTTAAATTCTGATATACCTGAGCTACAAGTATACATATTAACAATTGCTTCTTTCTTCTTAATACTGGTACTTATAAATACCACTTCATAAAACATCTTAAAAGTAAAGTAAAAAAAAAAACAAAAAAAAACAAACATACTTAGCATTGCATATCACGCAGGAAAATGGAAACTAGAATGAGATACATAGGCAAGAAAATCTCATTTTTTCATTCACAGGACTATTTTTGTTATCTATCGATGTTAGAGTAAAGTATTTAAAATTGATCCTGAAACATACTGTAGGTAATGGATGAATCAAATAGTTTTTATAACATTATGATTCAATTTAAAAGGACTCTGAGCATAAAGGGTTAAAACAGTCAGTTTTAACCACCTGCATGTATGTGACATACACAGCACTCAGAATCCTGAAAACTTTTCTTATTTAATCAAGAATAGTGAATAAATTAGACTTAGTGATTATATTTGTAATTACATTAGGCAAAATTTTCTTACCAAAATTACTGGTAATAAAAAATTCAAAATTCTGTAAAGGACGCTTGTCGCAAACATGTTAAATATGCACTTGAATAGTTTCACTTGTAAAAGTTTCTTTATCTAACATATTGCAGAATGAAAAGACATACAAGACTCATTAAATGCAAAGTCAAAAAAGTTGTCTAAGATCATTAAAATTATAGAGTAATTTTAATATACAAGTGTCTAAATGTTTTCATATAATTATTCTGGTAGTGATTGTATTTTGAACTTCTGAAGGTATACTTTCCAAAAATTGAATAAAAAACTTTTTTTTTTTCATTTTATTTTTGAAATTTGAATGTGTAACATTTATTTTTAGTCTACAACATTACTTTTACAAAATAACTAATAAGGGAATGGGAGTATAGCAAATATGGAATTGCCACCCTAAAAATTCAAATTACCCTCCTGTGTGTGTGGGGGGGGAGGGGGGGGGATGCCCCACATTAGGAACCACTGTTTTAGAGTAAAAATGGAGAATAAATTAAATAATTTCCAATATTTATGTTTTACTGTTTACACTCACAAAAAAAAAAAAGAAAAAAAAATATATATCCAAATATATATATCCAAATATAGTTATAAACAGTGTTTGATTTATGGCAGGGCATTCGGGACACGGGCCCCCAAATGCTACTGAAGATTTTTCAATTATTGGCTATAAAAGTTTTAACGGTTAAAAAACAAAATATCGAAAAATGTGTTTGTCAAAGATTATCTATGATTTGTCAAAGTAACTTTATTTTTTCCTGATTGTTTTTTAACAATTTATGTGCAAGAATGTACAGAACTCTGTCTGTGGGATCGCCATATTATTTCATTTTTATTTATTTTACCTGTTATGCCTCATGGTTAAAATGGACAAAGGCATGTGGTTCTGCTAGTTACTTTTATAAATTTAGTTTTTTTTTTTTTCAGTGAGATCTTGTATTTGAAAGAAAAAGTTATTTGATTAATAGGATATGCTAATATTTTAAATAATTATAGCTTGGTACTGCAGTAAATTTATTATTAGTTGCAGCATACTTTATCATTCCAGATATGTGGACTTGCATAGAGAAAGGTAATCAGCACCACACAATTTATTATAAAATTCAATTGAAATTTCATAATTATGAAATAATTATTTAAAAGTAAATTAATGATTATCAAATTAATTTTTTTAAACTGATATTTTAAAGAAATTCTTAAAGTCAATAGTGATTATCTTAATAAGTATACTGCTTCCAATATAATATATATATTACTCAAGGCTGTTGTAAGCATCGGTGCAAGGGGGGGGGGGGGCATACGCATCTGTGCCCAGGGTCCCCAAATTTGTAAATCCGTCCCTGGTTAAAAAGAATAAACATACATTGCTTAAGTACAAATTAATGACAAAAAAAAAATAATAATATTTTATGATAATATTAGTTTTCTAGAAAAGAGAAATTATAAAAACCTGTAGTTTATTAGGAAACTTATTTAAGATATTGGCCATTTCAATATTTATTTTTTTGTTTGTTTATTTGTTTCCTTCAATAGTACAAAAAAGTCTCTAAGAATGGTTATTACTATTATTCAATATTTAAATAAATTTACACAATATTTTAAAATTTATTCATAAATTCAAAAAGGTATATTAAGAGCAAATTAAAAAAAACATGGTGCAAGAACAGTTCTTAATTTTTTTCAACTCTTCAAAAGAAAAAAAAAAAAAGAAAGAAAGAAAAAGATATGCATTACACAATAAAATGCTAATCACTTACTATAAAGCTTAAAAGCAATATTTACATGTACAATATCAAGATTTGCATACTCTATTTAAAAAAAAAAAAAATATATATATATATATATATCCAAATAGAAGTTTTAAATATATCAAATCGTAACTGCCTTGTTTATTCATAGAATTTACAATATTTTTCTACAGTTAAAAAATTGTGGTATAACTGCGCGAACCCTGCATTATATAAAATAATGAATGTAAATTTAACTAATGATTGCAAAAACAGACTTTTTTTAATTCAATAAATAAGATGAATTTCTTAGATTACTGAAGCAAAACATTTTATTAAATCCAAAATTCTACAACAAGAATGAATTACATAACAAAATATTTAAAATAATAGTGATACAAATCCTAAGGTGCTTCAAAGGCCAATTTGTAGGATACTTCATTATATTCTGCAAATAGTCATTGCTATCTGAAATTAAAACCATAAGTAATCAATTAAATTGAAAACTCTCTACATGATAATAAACATGCAAATACTTTACATCCTAAAAAAAAAAGAGGGTATTTTTTTTAACATCTATTAAACAAAAACTACTACATTTAATTTTTTAGTTATTAAATTGTATACTTAATATCTTTCCTTACACATTCAATGTGTAAATTATGATACAAGATTGCCAGTGTTTTAATTTTAGATACTTTTATGTATTAGGGGCTGTACATATATAATGTTATAAAGCTATCTCCAGGAAGAAGTGAAACAATTCTCTTTGATATCTTTATTATTTTTTATCTAACCAAAATCTTTTTTTTTTTTTTTTTTTACATCAAAAGAGTTTTATATATTTTTATTAAAATACAAAGTTATTATTTAAAGCCAATTATGATTACATTTATGATTTTAAAGTAATTTCATTACAAAATAGGGAATACCCCCAACATCCGGCATTCAAAAAAACTAAAAAAAAAATTTGTAAAATAAAAAAGAATTTGTAGACATTGATAGTGACATCATTAAAGGAAGGGGAGGGGGGGGGTCTACAATTATCATACAGTCAAAAACATATATGCAATGTACTGCCACTTAACTCTATTTTATATAAACAAGATTGGATTTAAGTACAGACCTCATGACAACTAAAATTAGAGGGGGGGGGGTTAAAATTGAGAATATTCTTTTACTTTTGAAAAATTTTTAAATGCCTTGGGTGCGTTAGAAATAAAGGCGAGGTTAAATTTGGCAGGAAAAGCAAAGTTTTCAAAGTCACTTTCTGACAATCTTTATTCACATTTTTAAATCTCATCATATTGTTAAATCTTTATAAGTAGATTTAAGAGTTTTTTCCACAATCAGACTAAAGTCCATTCCTTATTCTAGTAATACATAAATCACAATTCCGAAAGAAAAAGGTATTTAAGAGCCACTGAACTAGTTTGCCTTGTGAACACATTTCTTCTTTTTGCAACATAGTACAGTAGACTCCCTCAAATCTGCACATCATTTCAGATTTAAACAATGTAACTTAAGATATAAACAATGAAGTTTTTTTTTTTAATTTATAACATTCTGTACACATTTTAATATGGTATTCTAGTTAATATGATTGAACTCATGTTTTCTCATGAAGGAAGCATAAATTTATTTCTGAAGAATTTCAAGATAGTCCTGATATCAGTGGCGATATCTTTTTAACAAATACATTTATGTATTAATCAAGCTTTTTGGTTATTAAGTATGGCTAAACATGAAAGAAAACTTTGTTATTGTAAGATTTTGATGGGAATTATTAGTGTATATCTATAAGGAGAATTTCACTGAATGATTCAAGGAAAAAATATCTCATCACTATGCATATTTAGTTATGGATTATGAATTGTTTACTTGACCTTTACTTTTAATATTTAAAAAATATAATAATTTTGTTAATTTTTATTATTTTACTTTATTGTAGGCATTTATTATAATTTTGAGTGCATTATTAAATTCAAATTACTGTTTAAAAATATAAACAAAACTGATCAGAAATCTGCAAAATTCTAAAATCTGTCCAATCTCTTGTTTTTAAGCTATGTGGATTTAAGAAGAGTCTACTGTATTTCCAGATATTTTTTCTCTAATATATAAGTTGCATATTATGATGAGTTTCACAGAGATTCTTTCAAATAGTAAAATGATTTTTTTTGGGAGGGGGGGGGGGGGGAGTTTCTTTCATTGGTAAATTAAAAATAGTAAACATGTTTGAAATTTTAGAAATGTCAATTTTTTAATTTATCAGAGACAAATTTTGTGTGCAGGAGAAAAGCAAGCTAAGTGCAGATTAGAAAATTTGTTTCATTGGTCGCTGTTTCATTTTCATGATTGTTTATATTTGGTGCAAAATTGCACTTTCTTACGACTGAGTTATGCCAAGACACCTATAACAAAGAAGTACCTAATGTTCATTACAGATTTGATTACTACCAAGCCATTATTGCTACATGATCATACAATACATTTGGCATTTTTATAATAAACTGGTTAGGTCCTACACATCAGTCACCAGACATAAAACATTTATAATATGTGACAGACATTTCTTAGAAATTTACTTTACAAAATACACTTAGCTGAAAAAAAGAGGCTACACAAATACAGAGGCTGCAAACAGACCAAGTTGTTGCGACCAAAGAAAAAAAAAAATCCGTTGAATAATATCACACTAGTTGACAAGTTTTTAAACGAAAAAGCATGAGGCTTGCAAGCATTATTAAAATGATTTGTAATTTAACAGTTTTTTTTATATATATTTCATTAAATTACAACTCAAGTTCTAAACGATTGTTGTTTCTTGACAAATGTTTTCCCTCTCCTATATTGTCGTATCCAAAATTCAATTCAAAACACTAACTCAAACATCCTTAATCATTTTTTAATTTAATATTGTTACTAAGAAATAATAGAGTACCTGCGTATTATCCGGGCCAGGAGATAGATTGCCAAAAATGGTTGTCAATCTTATTTATTGTTACCAATCATGTACAAAACAGTAATTTATTATTAGATACATAACATTGCAAAAAATGATAAATATAAAATAAATAAATAATTATAAATGAGCAATAATAAATTAATAACAAAAAAATATTACCGAGTGGACATGGACAGTATTTAGATGAAAGATGTTAGCTCAGATCAGCCATGAAGCCTTTATGCCAAATGTCATACTCTCTTCAGACTTTGCATTCTCCAGGGGCTTGGAAAATTAAACAAATGTAGCATACCAGTCTGTTTTAATTGCTTCCATCAGTCCTTTTAAAACTAGCTCATAACTTTTTCAAAGTGATCTGACACATAAATAAATAATAAAAGGCTTTACATAATGCACAGATATTAAAATTATTAAATATAAAATAACATGACTGAGAACAGCATTTTCAATTTGCTTGGATTTATACTTTGATTTGATGGATATTTAATTTCCCAATACAGGAACCTTGTTTTCTTTTTTTTAAAGCTTGGCACAATTTGGGTTACAGAAAGTAGGATTTGTTGCCAAATAATATAAACATATATAAAAACAAACTTGATTAACTTTTATGCTTGTTTATATATGTTTATGTACATATATATTAAATATTTTATACATATATAAATATATATATATTTATAAATTTTTATATATATATACAATTTACGGTACTTTTCAATTAGCCGGGTGCCGGTGAAATATACATAGTATATGTATATATACATATATGTATAAATAAATAAATATGTATATATATGTCCTTTTACTAAAGATGTAAAATTTCCAAAAATCTTACGGTGATGGAAGAAAAGCATCTTTTCTGCAAAAATTGATTAAGCTTTTTAGCATAATAAATTTTGTTCTAATATTTTTTTACAAAAAATAAAATAAAAAGTAACTTCAAAATTAATGCAAACTAGAATTTTTTTTTCACTTTAGATTAATATATTATAAATATAAATACAATATATATATATATATAAAATAATGATTTTCGTACACTTAAGGGTTATAGTGGCCCCCACAATTATGAATTATGCCAAGATTGTAGTTATGATTTAGCCAAGTTCATCACAAAGCTTATATATATAACCAAACAATCATATATGTGCCATATATGAGGGGGTTAGAATGACAGTGGAGTAAGTAAAAAAAAAAAAAAATCTAGAAAACCATATTTTCTCTGAGCGTATATATTAATTTCTATTCAGTGTGACAGTCAAATAAGTCATAGTTAACATAGGGAGTCGCTAGAGGGAAAAACAAGTTGGACCACTTAATGCAACGGCAATGCAAGAAGCTTCATAAAATCCTTCAATTCTCAAATGACTAAATATTGACTTACTCAACTGTCATTGTAACCCCCTCATATGTTATTATATAGGGTAGATGTGCCAATAATGGACCTCCTTCCAGTAATGGGCCACCTTCAACATTTTTGGTTTAAAAACAAAAAATAAAAATTCAGCTTTTTTAATTTCATTAATATGTTTTCTTTAAATTCTAGTTTTAAATACAATCATAATATCAATTACCTATTACTTTTTGTGGGGTGTCCATTACTGGAATTTAGGGTGTTTTGATTTATTTCTGTTATTTACAATTAAATTTCGATTCACATTGGGAAATGTGACTATGAGCATGGTTAAATAGTGTTGGTAGATTAATATAATATTATGAAATGTGGAATCTAACAATTATAACTATTAATTAAAAAATAATTTTTAAAGAAATTCCTTAAGGGTGTCCATTACTGGCACATCTACCCTACATATTATTTTAAGTGCTGATCCAAGGGGTAGATCATGGGGATCATGACCCCCCATGCAAATAGAAAACATTTTATAGAACAATACATTTAAAAAATATATTAAATAAGTGTTAAAGGTGTTTTCATTTTTTTCTTTTTTTACTGCTTAAAAAATCTAATCATTTTCATACTCTCATGGAGTTATTTTTTAATAAAGATGCATGAAAATTGCAGATATTGTTTAAGCACTAAAGAATCGAACATCTCTTTTAATTTTCCTATAAATGTGGTACATTTTGAATTGTATTTGATTTCTCCCTCAAGACTATGTTTTCAAGATTGTCAAGCCTGAAAAATTGCCGTAAAATGCAAACTTTGAGAAAACTCTCTATAAGATTCTTTGCATTTTTAAGAAAATGCGAAACTCTGATTTCTTGGTATGTGGATAAAACATGTAAATTTTACATATTTACTAATATGCCTGCAAATTTCATGCACTTATGAGAGAAAATTAATTCGGGTATATGTCAGAAAATAGTCCATTTGAATCTAAGCTAATGAAGACATATGCCCCCCTCCCCTCCTCTCTCACACACACACACACATGCCGAAGAAAGAAGATATGATTCCCCTCTAAATTATAGGTGCAGATTATAGGTCACTGGCTCCTATACCCAAAAAATCCAGTGGTCACAATTGTAAAACAAACTCATAAAAACAATAGTGTTTATATGGGGTAAAAAACTAAAAAAACCCTCAGGAATTCAAAGTGTAAAGTAATTTATTTATATAAACACATGTACAACAAAATTTGAATATTAATTAAATCTTAAATCATGTACAGTCAGAAGATAAAGTTGGGCAAGATACGGTTTAAAAAAAATATGTATAAGCTAAGCAATCATGATAGCGGGGAATATCAGAAAAACAATATATCTTATTTTGATTTTGCCAGACAAAAGTACATATGAAAGAAAATATGAATTTGTGAGATTATTTTGCACTATAAAAATCAAAACACACTTCAAACATTTTTTTTATATCTATGTATTTAAATCGGCTTAGATGCTTTACACTCACGCTAAAAAAAAAAAAAAATTATCGGTTAAAAAAAAGAAAAAAGTCGCCAAATTTAGGGGATTTTTTTCTTTAATGGCAACCTAGCCATTGTATTAAGTTATTCGTTTGGCGCAGTCTTGGAAATCGCGCCAAACAAACAGTCGCCAATCTTTTGTTTACATTTTAGCGTGATAGTAACACATCTGTTCCGTTTGCTGTGTTAAACAGATCATTCTGAAATGTTATTCAAAAATAATAATAATGTTTGTTATGTGTTTTAGTCTTAATCTTTAAAAAAAATATCAACATTTCACGATGGGGACTGAGAATACCAGAAATTGATTACTTTTAAATCACTTAGCGACTTAAACACCGAAAGTTAGTGGCCACAATAAAAAATTTAGTCGCCACGTGGCGACTGGCGACCGTGAATCTGCACCTATACTCTAAATGGGGGAGTGGATCCTCCTGTGTATTATTTACGCCATATATACATCATATTTGACTATAACTGTATCATATGATTCACAAATTATATAATATATATCATATATTATTATAATGTCATATATGATTTATAATTTGGACATAAATCTTGGTCGCTTGGCGATTCATCCTCGGGGCCACTATAACCCAAAAGTACCATAATTTTTTTCTATTAAAAATTTAACCTTTCAGCATTATAATTTCCTCACTAGCTTTTCCTAAATTTAACATTATGGTTCCTAACATATCATTCAATTTAATAATCATTTCAATTGTATTTTTCATTTTCAATTGCCAAATATTAATTTATGAAAAAATTGTGAAATCTTACCTAGCTTCACCCAATGGTTCTCTATTATAGTTGAAAAGCAAATTTTAATTGTATTGTATATTCTATCTATGCCTTTTAAACAATATAAACAAAGTAAAAAATATTGTTGGGATATATCACCATTAAAAATATAATATCATTAATTTCTATTTCTATTATAACAGAAAATAAATATTATGCAAAAAATAAATATTTAATTACATTCGTTATTTTTCATTTAATAAAAAAAAATTAAAGGGAAAAAAATTAATAGGAATTTTTAAATGAATTTCTATGATAAAATAACAAAAGCAATTATGGGTAAAGTGTTTGAAGGACAATCTCTAATTAACAAATAAATTGTAAACAGATTTTTTAGAAATTAAAACGAGTCAGAACGGCATTCTAGTTGGATAAATACATAAGCTAAAGAGAAAAAGAAATAGGTCTATATAATATTTTGATCATAAACATAGTTAAAAATCTAATATTAATTAATAACTGTTTAAAGTTTGCAAGAAATTAAAAATAAATAAATAACCATGCATATTATGTGTATTTATTATACCCTTATGTAAATATTAAGAACTTCAATAAATAATTAAATTTAAAAAAAACGTAGTCATCTTCAGCATGCATTTTTACACGTTTGACGATCAAATTTCAGTCAACATCAAAACATAAGTCACAAGGTGCAAAAAATAACACTATTTTATGTAAATCATAAATCATCTTTTTTACATCGGTTTATCAAAAAACAATAATCTAGAACTTTAATATCCATGCAAATGTAATTCCCACGACAAAAAATCTAAATAATATAGAAAAAACTTACTCTGCAAATGTTTTCCCGGGAAACTATCAAAACTTCTTGGCGCGACGGTTGACACTTCATGCACATGGCGATAGCAGATCAATGGCGGACCGGAAGTGAGCAGTGTTTGCAATCAGCTTGAATACCATAATAGTACGTGTGCGCATGCGTCTGAACTTAGCTAACTGGAGTCGTTTTTTATCAGTGGATTTTGTATGAGATTTTTTCTTTTTTAAAGGTGCTGTGCAGTGTTGAATTCAGACACTTTTGTCTGGAAGGGATTTCTATGGCTCGGGGGGGGGGGGGCAATTGCACTTTTTAACCATTAAAAGAATACAATCTCAAATCTTCCGAGGGGGATATTTCAATCAGTGTTGAATTCAGACAGTTTTCTCCGGGAGGGATTTTTGTGGCTCCGAGGGGGGGGGGGCATTATAGAAATCCGGGGGGGGGGAGATTCCACTTTTTTACCACCACTGAAATAATAAAATCTCAAATCTTCCGGGGGGGGGCATTTTAAAGTTCCGGGGTGGGAATATCCCCCCCGGCCCACCTCCTGAATTCAACACTGATTTCAATGTTCCGGGGGGCGCTGAATGCCCCCCCCGGGGTACCCCTTGATTTCAACACGGATGATGGTTATCAGCACGAAAATATTAGTCCCCTCCTTAAACGATATTCAAAATTCTTATACTATCATTTTTTTATGCAACAACATTTTGGCGACCGTAAAAAAATAGCGACCTATCACGATCAGTGCTTTCAGAACTTTTATTTCGGGGAGGTTGACTGTGCGGCCTGCGCAACATAGCGCGGAGCCCTGGCAAAGCACTTTTAGCTATACTTAGCGAGAGCCAACGTTTCTCACTGCAACACTGCACTAATAACATTTATTTTTAAATTTTATATATCATAGTACATAAAATATAGATAACAATGTGGAAAAAAATATTTTTTCACTAGTGTTTAATGTGAAAAATTATAATTTCCCAAAATCTTCTATTTTTTCCAATATTTTAAATATTTATTTTTTTAATTAACTTTTATTTTTAGGATTATCAAATGTATACATTCCCCGACAATGACGTCATCTTTGGCTGTAAGAAATAAAGTTATTACGCACTTTTTCTCCACGTAGAAACATTTAAAACAAATATACAGCAAACATTTCAGATTTTTTTTTTTTTTTTTTTTTTTTTTATTGTTTTGAAAGTGCAATTTCCTCCTGGAGTTTCATGAATCCTAGCCGAAGAAGAATGTCTGATTATAGCATTGAACATGGCGTTTACTGAAATGTGTTTTGAATGTGTTCTGTTATAAGCATGTGTTTCGCTTTCCATTAAATCTTTACCAAAGTGACAGCCGAGTTTCGGTAAACGCATTTTACCACACATTTTCAAACACCTGAGAATGCCTTAAACAGATTGGAAACACATCTTGACACCTCAAGCGTTTATAATGCGTTGTATTTTGAGTAAAATGTGTTTCAAGGATTTGCAGTGCACTGCAAATCCCTGAAACACATTTTACTCAAAATACAACGCTTTATAAACGCTTGAGGTGTCAAGATGTGTTTCCAATCTGTTTAAGGCATTCTCAGGTGTTTGAAAATGTGTTTTAAAACGCGTTTATCGAAACTCGGCTGTCACTTTGGTAAAGATTTAATGGGAAGCGAAACACATGCTTATAACAGAACACATTCAGAACACATCTCAGTAAACGCCATGTTCACTAGTGCTATATTCAGACATTTTTCTCCGGGAAGGATTCGTGAAGCTCCGAGGAAGAAATAGCGCTTTCAGAACAATAAGAAATTTTGAAAAAAAAATCTGAAAATTTCTGGCAGGCACTTACTGGATTTCAAAATTTAACTAACATACATTTAACAAACATACATTTCTAAATTTAACTAACATTTCCTTTTCCATTGTTTCTCAAGTGACGTGAAATATTTAAACACTACGAGAAAAAGAAACTAATTTTTTTTTCGTCAGGAACTGTCATTACCCCCCCCCCCCTCCCATCCGCGAAAGATAATTTTCAGTCTTATTTTTCTTTTTAGATTCATATTTTTAAAAATTGGCTTAAACGCGAAGTTCAGGGCATCCGTGACGAAAAATAGAGTAAAATATATTTTTATTATTTGAAAGACACATCTGTTCGAAAATCTTAGCCCTTCCTGAATTTGGTTTTGCCGGATGGGGCGACTGGCCTGTGCCACGTGGCAGTTGGGGTCTTGTTAGGGGCCCCAAGCATCTCTTATACGATCAGTGTTGAATCCAGACATTTTTCTGCGGGAGGGATTTCTGTCGCTCCGGGGGGGACATTTTAGAGTTCCGGGGGGGAAATTGCACTTTTTAACCATTAAAAGCATAAAATTTCAAATCTTCCGGGGGGGACATTCCCCCCCGGGCCACCCTCTGGATTCAACACTGTATACGATACAAGTTTGTCTCTGTGTAAAATAATATATTTCCTGTAGATTTGATTTTAGATGTTCCTACGTGGGGACAAAGTACTCAATAACTTTATTTCTTATAACCAAAGATGACGTCATTGTCAGGGAATGTATAGATTTGATAATCCTAAAAATAAAAGTGAATTAAAAAAATAAATAATTAAAATATTGCAAAGAATAGAAGATTTTGAGAAATTATATTTTTCACATTAAATGTGAAAAAATATTTTCTTTTCACATTGCTATTTATTTTTTATATATTATTCTATGATATATAGAATTTAAAAATAAATGTTATTAGTACTGTATTGCAGTGAGAGGGTCCCGCTAATAAGTGCTTTGCCAGCGTCCCGGGCGATGTTGTGCGGGCCCTGCAGTCAACCTCCCCGAAATAAATGATCTGAAAGCACTGATCGGTCGCTAATTTTTTACGGTCGCCAAAATGTTGCTGCATAAAAAAAAAATTGCATAAGAATTTTCAATATCCTCTAAGGCGGGGCCCAATATTTTCGCGGTGACGACAATCACCTTTCTAAAAGAAAAAAAAAAAAGCTCGCACAAAAATCGTCCGGTTTAAAAACCACTCGAATTAGCTAAGTTCAGACGCATGCGCACAAGCTTTCAAACTGATTGCAACCGTTTCCGGCTTTCCGCTTCCGCCATTGAACTTGAACAAAACAACGATCTGCCATGTGACTTTGAACCTTAACCCTACCAAGCCGCCGGTAATTTGTATTTGTCTTTGTAAACATTGAGTTTTTTAAACTTATTTTAGTGTTTTCATATGTAAAAAATTAAGGATGGGGTGAAGCGATACAAGATAAGTACAGAGGATCTTAAAGAACATGTAAAATTTAAATTTGTGATCAACCGCCGTCGAGTCTGTCAACCTGCCTGAAGTTTTGATAATTTCCCGGGAAAACATGCTTTGCGGTAAGTTTTTTTCTATATTATTTAAATTTTTTATCGTAGAAATTATATTTGCATGGATATAAAAGTTCTAAATTATTGTTTTGTGATAAGACTGATATATTTATGTGTAGGATTTATGTGAAATAGTGTTATTTTCTGCACCTTGCGACTTATGTTTTGAAGTTGGCAAGATTTAATAAATCGTCAAACGTGTGTGTAAAAATGCATGATGAACAGATGATTACGTTTTTTTTTTAATTTAATTATTTATTGACGTTTTTAATATTTACACAAGGGTATAAATAAACAGAATATACATGGTTATTTATTTATTTTTAATTTTTTTTCAAACTTTAAAGCATTATTAATGAATTAATATTAGATTTTGAACTACATTTATCAAAACATTAGATCGACCTGTTTCTGTTTTTCTTTAGCTTATGTATTTACCCAACTAGAATGCCGTTCTGACTGATTTGCTTAAAAAAAACTGTTTACAATTTATCTATTAATTAGACTGTCCTTCAAACACTTTATTTGCGTGAATAATATTTAAATGCATTATCTCTTTGATTAACTAATTAATTTTTTTATTACTAATATTAGTTCTTTTATAATAGAAATTCGTTTAAAAATTACTATTAATTTTTGTCCCTTTATTTTATTTTTTTAATTAAATGAAAAATAACGAGTGTAATTAAATATTTTTTGCATAATATTAATTTTTTTCTGTTAATTAAGAAATAGAAATTAATGAACTGAATCTGAAAATGCACTTGCACCCTTAGTAATGTTTATTAGGACTCGATAACAATAAATTATTTTTGTTCAAACCTCCTTTTACATTTCCTTGACGAAATTTTGCAGATTTTTATTTTAGCATGAAGTGAAATCTAGCTTAACATTATAGCTAAAAAAATCTTATAATTTATTTAAGGAAGATTACTATTTAATTTATACAATACGTTTCTGTATACTGAATTTATTTTTATATAATAAACTTGTCTGCATTTCATCATTTATAATATTTTACTTATAGTCTTTGCACATAAGAAAATGATAATTTAAATCTAACACACATATTTATTATATTAAGTTTGTAAACTTTATTTATTATCAGATTCTTTGTATTTTTTACAACTTTGGATTTTCTCGGAATATAATACTAATATGCATAATATTCATATCCATAGAATAAACAATAATATAAAAAAATGTACTATTGTAATTTAATTTTGAATTTACAACAGTGTTTGCAGATCTAAAATAATATGTGACATAACTTTGATTTTTGAAGTAGTTTTCAATTCTTTATTTTCTTACATAGTACGAAGGAAGATATAACAATGTTAGTGGCAGAAATTGTCATTTTTGAATGATTTAGTAAAAAAAATGACCGGCTGTATTTTTTTCAATAATTATTTTCAAAATAGTTACAACAAGCTGGGAATACTTTTATTTCAACTAAATATAGTGCATGTGTCTTCCAAAACATTATTATTAAAATACTAATGTTAGTTCATCATGCATATATGGTTGTATCGCAAAATTTTAAGCTTTACAAGTAGACATTTTATTTCATTTTACACGGAGTGTGCTTCAAGTTAGAGATATGGATGCAGTAAAAATGTACTGATACCTAATAAAGTAGGAAACTGTTGACACTGTTGAGATCACTATATAATAGATATCTATATAATATTTTTAATGGTGATATATCCCAACAATATTTTTTACTTTGTTTATATTGTTTATAGGGCATAAATGGAATATACAATACAATTAAAATTTGCTTTTCAACCATAATAGAGAACCATTTGGTAAAGCTAGGCAAGCTTTCATAATTTTTTCAAAATTAATGTTTGGCAATTGAAAATGAAAAATACAATTGAAATGATTATGAAATTGAATGATATGTTGGGAACTATAATGTTAAATTTAGGAAAAGCTAGTGAGGAAATTATAATGCTGAAAGGTTAAATTTTTAATAGAAAAAATTATGGTACTTTTGGATTATAGTAGCCCTGAGGATGAATCGCCAAGCGACCAAGATTTATGTCCAAATTATAAATCATATATGACATTATATAATATATTATTTATATAATTTGTGAATCATATGACACAGTTATAGTCAAATATGATGTATATGGCGTAAATAATACAGAGGCGGATCTACTCCTCCATTTACGGGGGGGGGGGGGGTCATATCTTCTTTCTTATCTTTCTGGGGCATGTGTGTGTGTTGGGGGGGGGGGGTATTATGTCTTCATTAGCAGTTTTTATATCTTAGATTCAAATTGACTATTTTCTGACATATAGGGTAGATGTGCCAGTAATGGACACCCTTAAGGAATTTCTTTAAAAATTAATTTTTAATTAATAGTTATAATTGTTATATTCCATATGTTTTAATATTATATTAATCTACCAACAATATTTAACCATGCTCATAGTCACATTTCCTAATGTGAACCGAAATTTAATTGTAAATAACAGAAATAAATCAAAACACCCTAAATTCCAGTAATGGACATTCCACAAAAAGTAATATAGATAATTGATATTATGATTGTATTTAAAACTAGAATTTAAAGAATTCATATTAATGAAATAAAAAGCTGAATTTGTATTGGTTATTTTTTTATAAATCAAAAATGTTGAAGGTGGCCCATTACTGGGAGGGGATCAAAACACCCTAAATTCCAGTAATGGACACCCCACAAAAAGTAATATAGATAATTGATATTATGATTGTATTTAAAACTAGAATTTAAAGAATTCATATTAATGAAATAAAAAGCTGGGCAAAATCCTCAAACAAGGGCGACCCCCGATTTGGCGATTTTTTTAACGCGCGCCAAGCACGGACGCGCGCCAACCTAAAAAACGGCAACCTCCAAATTCCACCCAATCAGAACACGTACTTTTCGGCAGACAAGTCACTACTTACACAATTCCTAGGCCAATTTCTTTCACAAAGTAAATACTGATTTTATTTCGTTTTACTGCTATTTACAAAGTTTTGAAAAGTTTTTTTGCGAGATTTCTCCCTTTTTACATACTTTTAGCAATATTTTCATTCAGATTTTTTAATTTTTACAATTTTTAACTACTTTTCCTCCGGATTTTTCCATTTTTACAAATTTTTAGCTATTTTTTCCTCCAGATTTTTCCATTTTTACAAATTTTTAGCTATTTTTTCCTCCGGATTTTTCCATTTTTACAAATTTTTAGCTATTTTTTCCTCCAGATTTTTCCATTTTTACAAATTTTTAGCTATTTTTTCCTCCAGATTTTTCCATTTTTACAAATTTTTAGCTATTTTTTCCTCCAGATTTTTCCATTTTTACAAATTTTTAGCTATTTTTTTCCTCCAGATTTTTCCATTTTTACAAATTTTTAGCTATTTTTTCCTCCAGATTTTTCCATTTTTACAAATTTTTAGCTATTTTTTCCTCCAGATTTTTCCATTTTTACAAATTTTTAGCTATTTTTTCCTCCAGATTTTTCCATTTTTACAAATTTTTAGCTATTTTTTCCTCCAGATTTTTCCATTTTTACAAATTTTTAGCTATTTTTTCCTCCAGATTTTTCCATTTTTACAAATTTTTAGCTATTTTTTCCTCCAGATTTTTCCATTTTTACAAATTTTTAGCTATTTTTTCCCCCAGATTTTTCCATTTTTACAAATTTTTAGCTATTTTTTCCTCCAGATTTTTCCATTTTTAGCTATTTTTTCCTCCAAATTTTTCTATTTTTACAAATTTTTAGCTATTTTTTCTTCCAAGTTTTTCCATTTTTACAAATTTTTAACTATTCTTTCCTCCCGATTTTTACAAAGAATTCGCAAATTTAACAGTCAATTTTTTCCTAACAAAAAATACCCCTTAAACTTTGTAAATTGCAACAAAACGAAATAAAAACAACGTTTACGTCGTGAAAGAAACTCTCATACAAATTGTGTAAATAATCACTTCTTTGCCACAAAGCACAAATATTACAATTTCCTAATTTTTTAAATACGTAAAATTCATTCACGCAGCGGTCAGCAACTTATGTATGTACGCTTCGCGTACATTAACCGAAAAAAAAAACATCACTGGATGCATGAAACTCACTGTACAGCAATCTCTAGAATGCATGAAACTCATTCACGCAGCGGTCAGTAACTTATGTATGTACGCTTCGCGTACATTAACCGAAAAAAAACATCACTGGATGCATGAAACTCGCTGTACAGCAATCTCTAGAATGCATGAAACTCATTCACGCAGCGGTCAATAACTTATGTATGTACGCTTCGCGTACATTAACCGAAAAAAAACATCACTGGATGCATGAAACTCGCTGTACAGCAATCTCTAGAATGCATGAAACTCATTCACGCAGCGATCAATAACTTATGTATGTACGCTTCGCGTACATTAACCGAAAAAAAACATCACTGGATGCATGAAACTCGCTGTACAGCAATCTCTAGAATGTACAAAATTCGTTCACACAGCAATCAATAACTTATGTATGTATCCTGTACACATTATCAAAAACAAAAAAACAACACTCGATGCACGAAACTACCTCTACAGTAATATCTAAAATGCAAGACACACACTTATCAAATAAAATCAATAAAAATTCACTTACTTTTATTTTTTAAATTTACCCTTTTTTTAAGGCTTCGGTTTGTCATAATCGCTATCGCCGATCACTTCTGATGAGGCAGCAGTATTTATACAAAAATAACCCTTAAACTGATGTATATTGACGATATTAGCAGGCACTTGATGTCAAGCACACAAGTCACATGTATCTTCTCAAGAAACAAACAAACAAACCCTTAAACTGCTCACTCAAGAGGACAAAATTCAAATTTACCTCTAAATAATCTATCAAAAACACCTAAAATATCCTAAATTTTCATTAACAACACACTACACACACTATTTCAAATTCACACTTGCCGCTTCGCCGAATTCTTCATAAAAAAACAACACGTCAAAAGATTAAATTCACTTCACTTCGCAAATCCCAGAGTTCAAACAAAAATAAACATGCGATGTGCCGTGATGCAACACTAAAGTCGGCCCAAACAACTTGGGACTTGATTTGAAAACTTCTCACTGTCCAATAAATTCAGCCCTTCTTCCATACACTGTTAAAAATATCCTGAAAAATTACCTCTGTTTATAAAGGCTCTCTATTTTCTGACCAATGAGAATGCTACATGAACGCCCTTGGCGTTCTCATTGGTCAGAAAATAGAGAACCTTTAAAAACAGAGCTAATTTTTCACGATATTTTTAACAGTGTATGCTTCCTTTTTTGGGCCTAATAAATTCCGAAATTATCGGTTTCATTCTCAAAAACATTTTTACGGTATAGTGCACCTCTATCTAACTCATCACTCTCTGAATCCAACAATACGGCACACAATAAACCAACCAACCCAACCAAACGAACGTAATTCACTCATAAACCAATCAAATTTGTAGATCAAACCGTAGTAGGCGGGGAAGAAATGCAAGGAACAAACCGGTAGCAAGAAAAACTCATTTATCGCTTTGCCAAATTCGACGCAGCCAAGCATCGCCCTTGTTTGAGGATTCAACCAAAAGCTGAATTTGTATTGGTTATTTTGGAACAGATGTGTTACTATCACGCTAAAATGTAAACAAAAGATTGGCGACTGTTTGTTTGGCGCGATTTCCAAGACTGCGCCAAACGAATAACTTAATACAATGGCTAGGTTGCCATTAAAGAAAAAAATCCCCTAAATTTGGCGACTTTTTTCTTTTTTTTAACCGATAATTTTTTTTTTTTTTTTAGCGTGAGTGTAAAGCATCTAAGCCGTTATTTTTTTATAAATCAAAAATGTTGAAGGTGGTCCATTACTGGGAGGGGGCCCATTACTCGCACATCTACCCTACCCGAATTTATTTTCTTTCATAAGTGCATGAAATTTGCAGGTATATTTGTAAATATATAAAATTTACATGTTTAAGAAATCAGCTTCCCATTTTCTTTCAAGTACCGTAAATTGTATATATATAAAAAAAACATTTATAAATATATATATTTATATATGTATAAAATATTTAATATATATATGTTACATAAACATATATAAACAAGCATAAAAGTTAATCAAGTTTGTTTTTATATTATTTGGCAACAAATCCCACTTTCTGTTATGCAAATTGTGCCAAGCTTTAAAAAAAAAAAAAAAAAAAAAAAAAAAAAAAAAAAAAAACCAAGGCCCCTGTACTGGAAATTAAATATCCATCAATTCAAAGTATAAATCCAAGCAAATTGAAAATGCTGTTCTCAGTCTTGTTATTTTATATTTAATAATTTTAATCTTTGTGCATTATGTATAGCCTTTTATTTTTATTATTTATTTATCTGCCAGATCACTTTGAAAAAGTTATGAGCTAGTTTCAAAAGGACTGATGGAAGCAATTAAAACAGACAGGGAGACAGGTCTATGCCAACTTTGTTTAATTTTCCAAGCCCCTGGAGAATGCAAAGTCTGAAGAGAATAAAGGGCATTGGCTGATCTAAGCTAACATCTTTCGTCTAAATACTGTCCACTCGGTAATTGTTTTTCATATCATTAAATAACATATACTTATATGTACTATTTTGTACATTTTTATTATTTTATATTTATACATGTATTCCTTCAATATGTCATGTCTGTTAGAATATTATTTATCAGGGGTCCATCCAGGAAAAAATTGGGGCCTATTTAATTTAGGGACCCTTCACAAAAATCTATTTAATAAAATGGGCACAAAAATCAATTTGATAAAATGGGTCCCTGTCCCTTCACAAAAATCAATTTGATAAAATGGGCTCCTTCCCAAAATTCTATTACATAAAAAGTTACTATTTATTATTTTGTGATGGTTTAAAATGTGTAATTTGTAAACAAGCAAGTTCACCAGAGAGGAAAACTTCAGCAAAAGGATTTTAAAAAGTTTTTGTTTATAAATGCTTGGTTTGAATTTGATTAACTGGATATCAACTTTCGTTATAAAATGTTATTTTTCGCAAAAATATAATCACAAAAATAACCTTTACTTTTCACAAACTGCCCCCCCCCCCCCCCCAAAAAAAAAAAAAAAACATGCATCGACCCCTGTTCATGGAGGAGAAAAAAAGTAAACACATATGCGTGAGAGCTTCTTCAAAAGGTTGAAATTCATCTTTTTAAAACCATTTTGTGTATTTTCTTAATTAATGCAAAATTGTAAAAAAAATATCTGTTATAATATGATTAAATTATAAGAATATTTTATTAATGTATTGCTTGAAATAATTTCTGTTTTTTTCATTCCTGACGTACCTGATTAATGCAAATCTTGTTTGTTACTTGTATTATTGGCCTAAATATTATCCTGGCCAGGTCAGTTACAACTGCTATTATAAATAATATTTTTTGTTATTAATTTATTATTGCTCATTTATTATTTATTTATTTTATATTTATCATTTTTAGCAATGTTATGTATCTAATAATAAATTACTGTTTTGTACATGATTGGTAACAATAAATAAGGTTGGCAACCATTTTTGGCAATCTATCTCCTGGCCCGGATAATACGCAAGTACTCTATTATTTCTTGGTAACAATATTAAATTTAAAAATGGTTAAGAATGTTTGAGTTGGTGTTTTGAATTGAATTTTGGATACTACTATATAGGAGAGAAAAAACATACATTTATCAAAAAACAACAATTGTTTAGAACTTGAGTTGTAAATTTAATGAAATATATATAAAAAAAGAAAAAACTGTTCAATTACAAATCATTTCAATAATGCTTGGAAGCCTCATGCTTTTTCGTTTAAAAACTTGTCAACTAGTGTGGTATTGGAAGCCTCATTCTTTTTCGTTTAAAAACTTGTCAACTAGTGTGGTATTATTCAATGGAATTTTTATTTATTTTTTCTTTGGTCGCAACAGCTTGGTCTGTTTCGCAGCCTAAGTAGAGTTAAACCTCAGAATAGTGCACATCTTGGGAAAGTAGAAATTGTTCACTATTCAGAGTTAAAGTCATATGAATGGAATGTTGTCATATAAATTTTCATTCCTAGTAAATGTTGTGAAATGAAAATGTGTGCTGAGACGTCTGCTTTTCAAGAGTGTAAGTGTATAAGTGGGTGTGTGTGGAGAAAGGGATTTAATCCTTAGACATTTTGCCTACTCAAGACCTTGCAGTTTGCTTCTGAGCTGCTTTTAATCAAAGAAGAGCTATAAAATTGATGGCTTATATTATGAGCATCTGAAAATTATATAAACAAAGTTGTTTAAAGTGTCTTTTCTTTCCAGAGGGATATTTTCTTTAGAATTTAAAAGGGAAAGGAAGTTTGCTTAAAGTTCTTTTTAGAAAATAATATATTTTGTCCCATTTATACACCACTTTTAGATAATTTTAATTATGTATTTCTGGAGCAAAAATTACTTTGACATGCATAGATTTAACAATGAGAATTGTTTTTTCCTTAGAAAAAAAAAGGTGGGGAATCTTACCAGCCAAGCTATCCAGAATATTTATTTTTAAAAATTAATCACTGTATTTCAGTCAACTGGCTTTTTCGGAGGAGGGGGACTGGCCAAATTCTGGTAACCCGGTATTTGTATGGCCTCTTTTTTTCAGCTAAGTGTATTTTGTAAAGTAAATTTCTAAGAAATGTCTGTCACGTAATATGAATGTTTTATGTCTGGTGACTGATGTGTAGGACCTAACCAGTTTATTCTAAAAATGCCAAATGTATTGTATGATCATGCAGCAATAATGGCTTGGTAGTAATCAAATATGTAATGAACATTAGGTACTTCTTTGTTATAGGTGTCTTGACAATTTTGCAGCAAATATAAACAATCATGAAAATGAAACAGCGACCAATGAAACAAATTTTCTAATCTGCACTTAGCTTGCTCTTCTCCAGCACACAAAATTTTTCTCTGATAAATTAAAAAATTGACGTTTCTAAAATTTCAAACATGTTTACTATTTTTAATTTACCAGCGAAAGAAACTTTTTCCCCCCAAAAAATTAATTTTACTATTTGAAAGAATTTGTGAAACTCATCATAATATGCAACTTATATATTAGAGAAAAAATAACTGGAAATACAGTACACAGTAGACTCTCTTAAATTCACATAGAGATTGTGCAGATTTTAGAATTTTGCAGATTTCTGGTCAGTTTTGTTTACATTTTTTAAACAGTAATTTGAATTTAATAATGCACTCGAAATTATAATGAATGCTTACAATAAAGTAAAATAATAAAAATTAAGAAAATTAATTTTTTTAATATTAAAAGTGAAGGTCAAGTAAATAATTCATAATACATAACTAAATATGCATAGTGATGAGACATTATTTCCTTGAATCATTCAGCGAAATTTTCCTTATAAATATACACTAATAATTCACATCAAAATCTTCAAATAACAAAGTTTTATTTCATGTTTAGCCATACTTAATAACCAAAAAGCTTGATTAATACATAAATGTATTTGTTAAAAAGATATCGCCACTGATATCAGGACTATCTTGAAATTCTTCAGAAATAAATTTATGCTTCCTTCATGAAAAAACAATTATATTAACTAGAATTCCATATTAAAATGTGTACAGATTGATATAAAAATTTAAAAAAAAACTTCATTGTTTACATCTTAAGTTTCATTGTTTACATCTGAAATGATGTGCAGATTTGAGGAATGAGACTAATGAGTTAACAATTAGAATTGTTTTTTCCTTAGAAAAAAAGTGTGGGGAATCTTACCAGTCAAGCTATCAGAATATTTGTTTTTAAAAATTAATCACTGTATTTCAGTCAACTGGCTTTTTGGAGGAGGAGGACTGGCTAAATTCTGGTAACCCTGTATTTGTATGGCCTCATTTTTTTCAGCTAAGTGTATTTTGTAAAAATTTCTAAGAAATGTCTGTCACGTAAAATAAATGTTTTATGTCTGGTTTACTTTACTACTGTACTATGTTGCAAAAAGAAGAAATGTGTTCACAAGGCAAACTAGTTCAATGGCTCTTAAATACCTTTTTCTTTTGGAATTGTGATTTATGTATTACTAGAGTAAGGAACTGACTTCAGTCTGATTGTGCAAAAAAACTCTTAAATCTATACTTATAAAGATCTAACAATGTAAATAAAGATTGTCAGAAAGTGACTTTGAAAAAAAATAAAAATCCTGCCAAATTTAACCTTGCCTTTTTTTGTAACACACCCAAGACATTTAAAATTTTTTCAAAAGTTAAAGAATATTCTCAATTTTATCCTCCCCTCTAATTTTAGTTGTCATGTGGTCCGTACCTAAATCCAATCTTGTTTATATGAAATAGAGTTAAGTGGCAGTACATTACATATATAATGTTTTTGACTGTATGATATAAAGATATGATAGCTTTATAACATTATACATGCACAGCCCCTAATACATAAAAATATCTAAAATTAAATATAAACTGGCAGTCTTGTATTATAATTTACACAATGAATGTGTAAGGAAAGATATTAAGTATACAATTTAATAACTAAAAAATTAAATGTAGTAAGGTTTTTTTTTAAGTAAATTTGTTTTTTGTTTAATTGATGTTAAAAAAAAAACCCATTCTTTTAGGATGTAAAGTATTTGCATGTTTTCCATCATGTAGAGAGTTTTCAACTTAATTGATTACTTATGGTTTTAATTTCAGATAGCAATGACTATTTGCAGAATATAATGAAGTATCCTACAAATTGGCCTTTGAAGCACCTAAGGATTTGTTTGTATCACTATTATTTTAAATATTTTGTTATATAATTCATTCTTATTGTAGAATTTTGGATTTAATAAAATGTTTTGTTTCAGTAATCTATGAAATTTATCTGATTTATTGAATAAAGTCTGTTTTTGCACTTATTAATTCAATTTACATTCATTTTATATAATGCAGGGTTCACACAGTTATACCACAATTTTTTAACTGTAGAAAAATATTGTAAATTCTGTGAATAAACAAGGCAGTTATGATTTGATATATTTAAAACTTGTATTTGGATATATATATATTTTTTTTTTTTTTTAATGGAGTTTGCGAACCTTGTATATGTAAATATTACATTTAAACTTTATATATATATATATATATATATTATTTTAAGTGATTAGCATTTTATTGTGTAATGCATATCATTTTTTTTTCGAAGATTAAAAAAAATTAGCACTCAAATAATGTTTTATTAATTTGCTCTTAATATACCTTTTTGAATTTATTAATAAGTTTTAAAATATTGTGTAAATCTATTTAAATATTGAGTAATAGTAATAACCATTCTTAGAGACATTTTTTTGTACTATTGAAGGAAACAAATAAACAAAAAAATATTGAAATGGCCAATATCTTGAATAAGTTTCCTAATAAACTACAGGTTTTTATTTTCCTCTTCCTCTCTTCTAAAAAACTATTATTATCATAAAATGTTACAAATTTCTTTTTGTCATTAATTTGTACTTAAGCAATATATTTTTATTCTTTATAACTATATTTGAAACTTATATTTGGATATATATTTTTTTTCTTCTTTTCTTTTGTGAGTGCAATCTGTAAAACATAAATATTGGAAATTTAATTTAATCTCCATTTTCACTCTAAAAAAGTGGTTCCTAATGTGAGGCGTTT
Organism: Maratus michaelseni; assembly: GCA_963931845.1. Lineage (NCBI taxonomy): Eukaryota > Metazoa > Arthropoda > Arachnida > Araneae > Salticidae > Maratus > Maratus michaelseni. The sequence goes on along the minus strand of OZ007590.1, from coordinate 340,006,292 downwards.
CCTCCCTCCCCCCCACACAGGGAGGTTATTTGAATTTTTAGGGTGGCAATTCCATATTTGTTATACTCCCATTTCCTTATTAGTTATATTGTAAAAGTAATGTTACACCTTCAAATTTCAAAAATAAAATGAAAAAAAAAAGTTTTTTATCCAATTTTTGGAAAGTATTCCTTCAAAAGTTCAAAATACAATCACTACCAGAATAATGATATGAAAACATTTAGATACTTGTATATTTAAAATTACTCTGTAATTTTAATGATTTTAGATAACTTTTTTGAGTTTGCATTTAACGAGTCTTGTATGTCTTTTCATTCTGCAATATGTTAGATAAAGAAACTTTTACAAATGAAACTGTTCAAGTACATATTTAACATCTTTGCAACAAGCGTCCTTTACAGAATTTTGAATTTTTTATTACCAGTAATTTTGGTAAGAAAATTTTGCCTAATGTAATTGAATGTAATTGCTAAGTCTAATTTATTCACTATTCTGTGATTAAATAAATAAAGTTTTCAGTTCAAAATTACCGATAGGAACAATCAAGGATTCTGAGTGCTGTGCAGGTTATTAAAACTGACTGTTTTAACCCTTTATGCTCAGAGTCCTTTTAAAGGGGAAAATATATTAAATAAAAAATATTTGATTAATCCATTACCTACAGTATGTTTCAGGATCAATTTTAAATACTTTACTCTATCATCGATAGATACAATAATAGTCCTGTGAATCAAAAAATGAGATTTGCTCGCCTATGTATCTCATTCTAGTTTCCATTTTCCTTCGTGATATGCAATGCTAAGTTTCTGCTGTGAAACATCTCAACACTTTTTAATTTTTTTACTTACATTTTAAGGTCTGGGAAATAATATTATTTCTCGAATTATATGTTTTTTTTTTTTTTTTTTTTTTTTTTACTTTATTTTTAAAATGTTTTATGAAGCGGTATTTATAAGTACCAGTATTAAGAAGAAAGAAACAATTGTTAATATGTATACTTGTATCTCAGGTATATCAGAATTTAACATAGCCTAAGATGATTTGTATTTCTTTCAAATGAAGAAGTTTTTCGTACAGATTTTTTATGCTCATGTTTTGCAAAATACTCAAAAAATTCTATTAAATGCACTTTCGACACAGATCATGGATTTCTGTTTGATTCACCAATTAGAAATTTAGTGCTAAAAACATCTGGATTTTCGAATGAAAAGTTATAAATTTAGTGTATGCACTGCAAATCCCGGCAACACAATACAGAACGCAAAACTAACACAAAAACGGGCCGACTTTTGCACGCATAAAATGCGTTCATAATGTGTTTCCAAGTGTTCTTGTGTGGTGAAACATGTTTTACTCCTGGTGCTAAATAATGTGTTCGTGAGGTGTAGTTTTAAACACTTTTTACACGCATCGCTTTTTTAAACACATTCACAACACGTTTTTAAACACTTTAAAACACAATGTTATGCATTTTGGAATGCATTTGAAGCAGATAACGTGATGCGTATGCATCGGGAGGCATATTTTCTTTCTTTTCTCCCTAATTTCTTCTGGTTTTATTACCTTGGGTCGCTGCCCACAGTAAATTTATCCTTACAATTGTAGGCATATGCAGTCTCTAGGTACCCCCTTTTTTCAGCGTTTGCTCCGTTTCTTCCCGCAGCACCCCCCCCCCTCTCCTTTTATAGATATTCTTTTTCATTACATTCCACTTTTCTTCCGTTTCCTTTTTTTTTCCCGTTATCACAGCCTTGAGAGCTTAGACCCTCCTTACCCTTCCCTTATATATATTTTTAACATTATCTTTACCCTTCATTCCATTGTGTTTCTGGGGTATCCCAAACAAGTACCGTTTGGTTGTTCTCCTTAAATATGCTTTTATTTTTTCGATAGGGGTCTTAGTTTCTCAGATAATAAGGGCTTTTGCTCCTTATTTTCAAATTTACTCCCTTGACTCCTTTATATTTTTTTCTATGCTGTGTTTTTACCTTTTTAGGCTCATGGGCCTATGCCCTCTCTTTCCCTAAATTTGTTTCATTTGAACATCGTTTGTAAGCTTTAGCAGATTTTTGCCCCCACCACCATGTGGCACTTTTGTTATTTGTATGTTTGTACACATAGTATTTCTTGTTTTCTATTTATGAAACTCTCATCTTTGTACCTGTAATCTTTTCCTCCTCCACATCACTTTACATCTTTTGCAGTAGCGGAAACTCATTCTTTCCTTTTTATTATCTTACCAGTATCTGGCCTTTTTTTGCTAGTTCTATTAGCATTTTGCATATTCCCCGGCAGAGGGCGCCCTCTTGCGCATTTTTAAAAAAACATTTAAGATCACATTTGTTTCTTACTTATTTTAATGATGTTTATTACTGTATGTTCTAAACCAACTGCGATCTTATTTATTGTTTTTTAAGCGCAAGAAAGAGAGCGCCCTCTAGCGGGCAGAATGATAACTAAAGTAAAGATGGGGGAGGGGGGGGGGATATGCAAAGTCAATAATGCCAGATGCAAGTAGAACAAGCAGGACAGATACTGGAAAGATAATAAAAAGGGAATACTGAGCGCCCTCTACTGCAGAAGATGGGAAGTAATGTGGAGGACGAAATGACTACAGATACAATGATGACAGCTGCATAAAAATTGGATAATTAGAAAACAAGAAATATTATGTGTACAAACAACATACAAATAACAAAAGTGCCACACGGTGGTGGGGGCAAAAATCTGCTAAAGCTTACAAATATTATCTAAATAAAACAGAAAATTAGGGAAAGATAGGGCATAGGACCATGAACCTAAAAAGGTAAAAACCCAGCATAGAAAAAAATATAAAGGAGGGAAAGGAGTAAATTTGAAAATAAGGAGCAAAAACCCTTCATATTTCAGAAACTAAGACCCCCTATCGAAAAAGTAAAGGTACATTTAAGGAGGACAACCTAATGGTACTCATTTCAAATACCCCAGAAACAGAGTGGAGTGAAGAGTAAAGATAATGTGTATATAAGGGTAAGGAGGAGCTAAGCTGTCAGCGTCTTGGTAACGAAGAAAAGGAAAGAGGAGTGAGATGAAAAATAAAATCTATAGAAGTAAGGAGGGGGCTGCTGGAAGAAACGAAGCGAACGCTAAAAAAAGGGGGTACCTATAGAAAATGCATATACCTACAATATTGTCAATTGTCGGATAAATTCACTGTGTGTAGCGACCCAAGGTCATAAAACCAGAAGAAATTAGGGAGAAAAGAAAGAAAATAAAACCCATAAAGCTATAACTGTATTCAGAGACTATGCCTCCTGGTGCATATGCATCAGATTATCTGCTTTAAATGCAATCCAAAATGTATAACATTATGTGTTAAAGTGTATATAAACAGGAGCAGGAGGATAAACTGGAAAACTGCTGGAAGAAACTGTGCAAATGCTGATAAGAAAGGCATCTATAGAAAATGCATATGCCTACAACTATAGGATAAATTCATTGTGGGCAGCCAATCCAGGGTGATAAAATCAGAGAAAGTTACAGATTAAAGGGAAAAACCCTCCAAAGCTAGAACTGTATCTCGAAAGCCCCTTTAGCCTGAATAATAAACACTCTGCTTCCTCATATTTTAGTTAATAACAAAAAAGATAGGAAAAGCCATTTCACTGAGAAATTATGACTTAAAATTAGAGAGAGAATAAGATAGGAGTAACAATTTATAGACTGGTATCATTGAGAAATAACTAACACACTCGAGATGTCCATACAATTGAGAGAAATGCTTCTTGAAAAGCATTCTTGTCATCGCACAACACTAAAGTGCATCATCTGTGTTGCAGACAGATTTTTAAAATAGCCTGTACAATGTCATCAATTATCTATGGTTTCGCGTATCCTTTTAGTAACCTTATAAACTTTCAGCATTTTAGCTTTAAAGAAAATAATTCTAGCTGTAAAAAAAATCCTCAAAATGGCAAAAATCAGTAATATTTTATAGAAAATAAATAAAATGCTGAATTTGGTATTTAAAATATTTACGTGTGCTACTAAATTAAAATATATGAAATGTTTGAAAATATTCACACGTACTGCCAATAGAGGCATTTTTTCAAAGATTTTATTATGTATGTTTTCAAAATTTTGATAAAAATATATTTTATTAATAAAGCTCAATTATTACTACTAACACTTAATATATAAAATCCCATTAAATGTGCTTGTCTTATCAAGATTTTAAAAATATACCTTATTTAATTTTCCATACCTTTATAGAACCTAGGAATATTATTGGAAATTTTTGCTATGCCACAAATTTTACCTTCTGTTACATATATTCTCAAAATAAAAATGACAGAAACACTCAGAAATCTAACTTTTATTCGATTTAATCCAATATATATTGCTCATTTTTTATTTTTTAAGAAACAACTTTGATTGGAAATTTCTCCATTCACAATAGTTTTTACAATAAATCCTTTCAGACCTATTGTGCATTCTAATAACCTACTCTTTAATTATAAGTATTATACTACAGAGGAACATTTCTCTTTTATAAACAATAATATAATACTGAAGAATTTGAATATATTCATGCATAGTGTGGAACCAATAGATATGCAAAATTTAGTGAAAAAAAGTCAGGGATCAAACAATTAATTATTACCTTTCATTAAAACAATTCATTCATTCAAATTTTTTAATAGCACACGTTTAAAGTTATCAATAGTTCATTTTCCAAATATTTCTATAAATAAACTGCATTGGAAATTGAACAATTTGTTATTTACATGTTAATAATAACTAAATAAATTGTAGTGAAAATTTTAGATAAAAATAAATAAAAATACTTTGGAAAGGTCTATACTTTTTTCTCAAGTTTTCTATATCTTTGCAAAAAGTCTCCATGTTTTTGTATTAATTCTAAAATTCCCAAAAGACTTAAATATTTTCTAATAGGTAAATACTTATGGTAATCTTAAGATTTTAATTTAAATTACAAAAGCATCGACTTTGGGTTTTCAGTCTCTGACATTCCTAAATTTTCCAATGCATTTTAGGCAAAACATAACATTTATTACAAAATACCTTGATCTAAATTTTTAAAAGTTGAGTAAAAGAAATGTTTTTTTTTTTTTTTTTTTTTTTTAAATATGTGTATGATTTAAATCATGATTAAGATCAAGCTGATTCCAAAAAAAAAAAAAAAAAACCTTGCACTAAACAATGTTTCTAAGGGCTTTTTGTTTTAAAAAACACAAATCAAAATAACTAGTATTCTTTCAATTTAACTTGATTACATAAAATTTTACTGAAAGTACAAAAACATTGAACACCAATACAAATGGTGTGTTTGTATGGTAAATTTTTGGTGTACAAAATATAAAACCAGATTGTAAAAGCATAGAAGTTTTAAATAAAAATTTAATTCGGATAGACATCTTTGTATTAAACTTCACAAACTTTGCTGATTTTTCCACAGAAGGTGTATTTCTAAATTTTTTATGCATAAATGAAGAGTTAGAAAATATTTACATTTGCTGCCAACAAATGCATTTTTCAAAGCTTTTATTAGTAAATATGTATATTCGCTATATTTTGATAAAAATAATTTTTACCCTCTGTAACATATAATTTTTATCAAAAAGATCTTTCATTATGGTAAATTCACATGGTGGAAACCTAAAAAGTAATACGAATGACAAGTAACGTCACATAGTGTTAAGCTTATAAAACATGTTAATAATGTTATCAGTAATATATTTTTAATATAACCTTATAAATGAAATGAACTTTATTTTTGCATTTATATCTAAAAGATTCCTTTTTTTTTTGTTTCTTATATTTACCTTGGTGTGAAACAAAAGTAGTATTTCATGGTCTGTACTTTTATCATGACAAAATTTCTTGAAGAGACTCTCGCATTTGGAATTAAATATGATAGCAATGATATATTTTGTGATTTAATTTTAGCACCTCGTTTATACATGTGAAAAGTTTTGGGTGCTAATATCTTTGCATAATACAATCATAGCTGCCAACTGCTAAGATTTTTTTAGCATCACTATTTTATTTAAATATTCTTCATCTTATTGTATCACAGAATTCTACAATATGAACAGGGAGAAATTTCTGTCCGTAATTATTAGTGCCAAAGAATCAGAGCAGTTGGCAGCTATGAACACAATAAACAAGAATCATTTCTGGATAACTTTATTAATTTTAAGCAGTATTTTAAATATTATTATAATGCATTTTCTTCATTTCGAAGAAATATGTCTATTGTCTACCTCTTCCTTGTGCACTGTTTGCAATTGTTTCCTATGCAGCAAAAGGTCATGTCTGCTATAATGTATATTAGTGTCTGCCGTACACTAAATTTATAACTTTTCATATGAAAATCCTGATGTTTTTAGCACTAAATTTGTAATTGAGGAATCAAACAGAAATCCATGATCTGTGTCGAAACTGCATTTAATAGAATTTTTTGAGTATTTTGCCAAACATGAGCAGGGCCCGATGCAGGTTTTTTTTTTTCTTGGGGCCCATTTTGTGAAAAATAAAGGTTATTTTCATGAAATTTATTATATTTTTGTGAAAAATAACATTTTGTAACGAAAGTTGAAATTGAGTTCATCAAATTCGAACCAAGCATTTATAAACAAAAACTTTTTAAAACCCTTTTGCCGAAGTTCTTCTCTCTGGTGAACTTGTTTGTTTACAAATTACACATTTTAAAACATCATAAAATAATAAATAGTAAGTTTTTATGGAATAGAATTTTGTGAAGGGGTCCATTTTATCAAATTGATTTTTGTGAAGAGGCCCATTTTATTAAATAGATTTTTGTGAAGGGGCCCTAAATAGGCCCCAAATTTTTCCTGTATCGACCCCTGATGAGCATAAAAAATCTGTACGAAAAACTTCTTCATTTGAAAGAAATACAAATCATCTTAGGCTATGTTAAATTCTGATATACCTGAGCTACAAGTATACATATTAACAATTGCTTCTTTCTTCTTAATACTGGTACTTATAAATACCACTTCATAAAACATCTTAAAAGTAAAGTAAAAAAAAAAAAAAAAAAAAAAAAAAAAAAAAAAAAAAACATACTTAGCATTGCATATCACGCAGGAAAATGGAAACTAGAATGAGATACATAGGCAAAAAAATCTCATTTTTTCATTCACAGGACTATTTTTGTTATCTATCGATGTTAGAGTAAAGTATTTAAAATTGATCCTGAAACATACTGTAGGTAATGGATGAATCAAATAGTTTTTATAACATTATGATTCAATTTAAAAGGACTCTGAGCATAAAGGGTTAAAACAGTCAGTTTTAACCACCTGCATGTATGTGACATACACAGCACTCAGAATCCTGAAAACTTTTCATATTTAATCAAGAATAGTGAATAAATTAGACTTAGTGATTATATTTGTAATTACATTAGGCAAAATTTTCTTACCAAAATTACTGGTAATAAAAAATTCAAAATTCTGTAAAGGACGCTTGTCGCAAACATGTTAAATATGCACTTGAATAGTTTCATTTGTAAAAGTTTCTTTATCTAACATATTGCAGAATGAAAAGACATACAAGACTCATTAAATGCAAAGTCAAAAAAGTTGTCTAAGATCATTAAAATTATAGAGTAATTTTAATATACAAGTGTCTAAAGGTTTTCATATAATTATTCTGGTAGTGATTGTATTTTGAACTTCTGAAGGTATACTTTCCAAAAATTGAATAAAAAACTTTTTTTTTTTTTCATTTTATTTTTGAAATTTGAATGTGTAACATTTATTTTTAGTCTACAACATTACTTTTACAAAATAACTAATAAGGGAATGGGAGTATAGCAAATATGGAATTGCCACCCTAAAAATTCAAATTACCCTCCTGTGTGTGTGGGGGGGGGAGGGGGGGGGATGCCCCACATTAGGAACCACTGTTTTAGAGTAAAAATGGAGAATAAATTAAATAATTTCCAATATTTATGTTTTACTGTTTACACTCACAAAAAAAAAAAAAGAAAAAAAAATATATATCCAAATATAGTTATAAACAGTGTTTGATTTATGGCAGGGCATTCGGGACACGGGCCCCCAAATGCTACTGAAGATTTTTCAATTATTGGCTATAAAAGTTTTAACGGTTAAAAAACAAAATATCGAAAAATGTGTTTCTCAAAGATTATCTATGATTTGTCAAAGTAACTTTATTTTTTCCTGATTGTTTTTTAACAATTTATGTGCAAGAATGTACAGAACTCTGTCTGTGGGATCGCCATATTATTTCATTTTTATTTATTTTACCTGTTATGCCTCATGGTTAAAATGGACAAAGGCATGTGGTTCTGCTAGTTACTTTTATAAATTTAGTTTTTTTTTTTTCAGTGAAATCTTGTATTTGAAAGAAAAAGTTATTTTATTAATAGGATATGCTAATATTTTAAATAATTATAGCTTGGTACTGCAGTAAATTTATTATTAGTTGCAGCATACTTTATCATTCCAGATATGTGGACTTGCATAGAGAAAGGTAATCAGCACCACACAATTTATTATAAAATTCAATTGAAATTTCATAATTATGAAATAATTATTTAAAAGTAAATTAATGATTATCAAATTAATTTTTTTTAAACTGATATTTTAAAGAAATTCTTAAAGTCAATAGTGATTATCTTAATAAGTATACTGCTTTCAATATAATATATATATTACTCAAGGCTGCTGTAAGCATCGGTGCAAGGGGGGGGGGGGGGGGTGCATACGCATCTGTGCCCAGGGTCCCCAAATTTGTAAATCCGTCCCTGGTTATAAAGAATAAACATACATTGCTTAAGTACAAATTAATGACAAAAAAAAATAATAATATTTTATGATAATATTAGTTTTCTAGAAAAGAGAAAAATAAAAACCTGTAGTTTATTAGGAAACTTATTTAAGATATTGGCCATTTCAATATTTATTTTTTTGTTTGTTTATTTGTTTCCTTCAATAGTACAAAAAAGTCTCTAAGAATGGTTATTACTATTATTCAATATTTAAATAAATTTACACAATATTTTAAAATTTATTCATAAATTCAAAAAGGTATATTAAGAGCAAATTAAAAAAAACATGGTGCAAGAACAGTTCTTAATTTTTTTCAACTCTTCAAAAGAAAAAAAAAAAAAAGAAAGAAAGAAAAAGATATGCATTACACAATAAAATGCTAATCACTTACTATAAAGCTTAAAAGCAATATTTACATGTACAATATCAAGATTTGCATACTCTATTTAAAAAAAAAAAAAAAATATATATATATATCCAAATACAAGTTTTAAATATATCAAATCGTAACTGCCTTGTTTATTCATAGAATTTACAATATTTTTCTACAGTTAAAAAATTGTGGTATAACTGCGCGAACCCTGCATTATATAAAATAATGAATGTAAATTTAACTAATGATTGCAAAAACAGACTTTTTTTAATTCAATAAATAAGATGAATTTCTTAGATTACTGAAGCAAAACATTTTATTAAATCCAAAATTCTACAACAAGAATGAATTATATAACAAAATATTTAAAATAATAGTGATACAAATCCTAAGGTGCTTCAAAGGCCAATTTGTAGGATACTTCATTATATTCTGCAAATAGTCATTGCTATCTGAAATTAAAACCATAAGTAATCAATTAAATTGAAAACTCTCTACATGATAGTAAACATGCAAATACTTTACATCCTAAAAAAAAAAGAGGGTATTTTTTTTAACATCTATTAAACAAAAACTACTACATTTAATTTTTTAGTTATTAAATTGTATACTTAATATCTTTCCTTACACATTCAATGTGTAAATTATGATACAAGATTGCCAGTGTTTTAATTTTAGATACTTTTATGTATTAGGGGCTGTACATATATAATGTTATAAAGCTATGTCCAGGAAGAAGTGAAAAAATTCTCTTTGATATCTTTATTATTTTTTATCTAACCAAAATCTTTTTTTTTTTTTTACATCAAAAGAGTTTTATATATTTTTATTAAAATACAAAGTTATTATTTAAAGCCAATTATGATTACATTTATGATTTTAAAGTAATTTCATTACAAAATAGGGAATACCCCCAACATCCGGCATTTAAAAAAACTAAAAAAAAAATTTGTAAAATAAAAAAGAATTTGTAGACATTGATAGTGACATCATTAAAGGAAGGGGAGGGGGGGGGGGTCTACAATTATCATACAGTCAAAAACATATATGCAATGTACTGCCACTTAACTCTATTTTATATAAACAAGATTGGATTTAAGTACAGACCTCATGACAACTAAAATTAGAGGGGGGGGGGTTAAAATTGAGAATATTCTTTTACTTTTGAAAAATTTTTAAATGCCTTGGGTGCGTTAGAAATAAAGGCGAGGTTAAATTTGGCAGGAAAAGCAAAGTTTTCAAAGTCACTTTCTGACAATCTTTATTCACATTTTTAAATCTCATCATATTGTTAAATCTTTATAAGTAGATTTAAGAGTTTTTTCCACAATCAGACTAAAGTCCATTCCTTATTCTAGTAATACATAAATCACAATTCCGAAAGAAAAAGGTATTTAAGAGCCATTGAACTAGTTTGCCTTGTGAACACATTTCTTCTTTTTGCAACATAGTACAGTAGACTCCCTCAAATCTGCACATCATTTCAGATTTAAACAATGTAACTTAAGATATAAACAATGAAGTTTTTTTTTTAAATTTATAACATTCTGTACACATTTTAATATGGTATTCTAGTTAATATGATTGAACTCATGTTTTCTCATGAAGGAAGCATAAATTTATTTCTGAAGAATTTCAAGATAGTCCTAATATCAGTGGCGATATCTTTTTAACAAATACATTTATGTATTAATCAAGCTTTTTGGTTATTAAGTATGGCTAAACATGAAAGAAAACTTTGTTATTGTAAGATTTTGATGGGAATTATTAGTGTATATCTATAAGGAGAATTTCACTGAATGATTCAAGGAAAAAATATCTCATCACTATGCATATTTAGTTATGGATTATGAATTATTTACTTGACCTTTACTTTTAATATTTAAAAAATATAATAATTTTGTTAATTTTTATTATTTTACTTTATTGTAGGCATTTATTATAATTTTGAGTGCATTATTAAATTCAAATTACTGTTTAAAAATATAAACAAAACTGATCAGAAATCTGCAAAATTCTAAAATCTGTCCAATCTCTTGTTTTTAAGCTATGTGGATTTAAGAAGAGTCTACTGTATTTCCAGATATTTTTTCTCTAATATATAAGTTGCATATTATGATGAGTTTCACAGAGATTCTTTCAAATAGTAAAATGATTTTTTTGGGGAGGGGGGGGGGGAGTTTCTTTCATTGGTAAATTAAAAATAGTAAACATGTTTGAAATTTTAGAAATGTCAATTTTTTAATTTATCAGAGACAAATTTTGTGTGCAGGAGAAAAGCAAGCTAAGCGCAGATTAGAAAATTTGTTTCATTGGTCGCTGTTTCATTTTCATGATTGTTTATATTTGGTGCAAAATTGCACTTTCTTACGACTGAGTTATGCCAAGACACCTATAACAAAGAAGTACCTAATGTTCATTACAGATTTGATTACTACCAAGCCATTATTGCTACATGATCATACAATACATTTGGCATTTTTATAATAAACTGGTTAGGTCCTACACATCAGTCACCAGACATAAAACATTTATGATATGTGACAGACATTTCTTAGAAATTTACTTTACAAAATACACTTAGCTGAAAAAAAGAGGCCACACAAATACAGAGGCTGCAAACAGACCAAGTTGTTGCGACCAAAGAAAAAAAAAAAATCCGTTGAATAATATCACACTAGTTGACAAGTTTTTAAACGAAAAAGCATGAGGCTTGCAAGCATTATTAAAATTATTTGTAATTTAACAGTTTTTTTTATATATATTTCATTAAATTACAACTCAAGTTCTAAACGATTGTTGTTTCTTGACAAATGTTTTCCCTCTCCTATATTGTCGTATCCAAAATTCAATTCAAAACACTAACTCAAACATCCTTAATCATTTTTAAATTTAATATTGTTACTAAGAAATAATAGAGTACCTGCGTATTATCCGGGCCAGGAGATAGATTGCCAAAAATGGTTGTCAATCTTATTTATTGTTACCAATCATGTACAAAACAGTAATTTATTATTAGATACATAACATTGCAAAAAATGATAAATATAAAATAAATAAATAATTATAAATGAGCAATAATAAATTAATAACAAAAAATATTACCGAGTGGACATGGACAGTATTTAGATGAAAGATGTTAGCTCAGATCAGCCATGAAGCCTTTATGCCAAATGTCGTACTCTCTTCAGACTTTGCATTCTCCAGGGGCTTGGAAAATTAAACAAATGTAGCATACCAGTCTGTTTTAATTGCTTCCATCAGTCCTTTTAAAACTAGCTCATAACTTTTTCAAAGTGATCTGACACATAAATAAATAATAAAAGGCTTTACATAATGCACAGATATTAAAATTATTAAATATAAAATAACATGACTGAGAACAGCATTTTCAATTTGCTTGGATTTATACTTTGATTTGATGGATATTTAATTTCCCAATACAGGAACCTTGTTTTCTTTTTTTTAAAGCTTGGCACAATTTGGGTTACAGAAAGTAGGATTTGGGAACAGATGTGTTACTATCACGCTAAAATGTAAACAAAAGATTGGCGACTGTTTGTTTGGCGCGATTTCCAAGACTGCGCCAAACGAATAACTTAATACAATGGCTAGGTTGCCATTAAAGAAAAAAATCCCCTAAATTTGGCGACTTTTTTCTTTTTTTTAACCGATATTTTTTTTTTTTTTTTTTTTAGCGTGAGTGTAAAGCATCTAAGCCAGGATTTGTTGCCAAATAATATAAACATATATAAAAACAAACTTGATTAACTTTTATGCTTGTTTATATATGTTTATGTACATATATATTAAATATTTTATACATATATAAATATATATATATTTATAAATTTTTATATATATATACAATTTACGGTACTTTTCAATTAGCCGGGTGCCGGTGAAATATACATAGTATATGTATATACACATATATGTATATATATGTCCTTTTACTAAAGATGTAAAATTTCCAAAAATCTTACGGTGATGGAAGAAAAGCATCTTTTCTGCAAAAATTGATTAAGCTTTTTAGCATAATAAATTTTGTTCTAATATTTTTTTACAAAAAATAAAATAAAAAGTAACTTCAAAATTAATGCAAACTAGAATTTTTTTTTCACTTTAGATTAATATATTATAAATATAAATACAATATATATATAAAATAATGATTTTCGTACACTTAAGGGTTATAGTGGCCCCCACAATTATGAATTATGCCAAGATTGTAGTTATGATTTAGCCAAGTTCATCACAAAGCTTATATATATAACCAAACAATCATATATGTGCCATATATGAGGGGGTTAGAATGACAGTGGAGTAAGTAAAAAAAAAAAAAAAAAAAAAAAAAAATCTAGAAAACCATATTTTCTCTGAGCGTATATATTAATTTCTATTCAGTGTGACAGTCAAATAAGTCATAGTTAACATAGGGAGTCGCTAGAGGGAAAAACAAGTTGGACCACTTAATGCAACGGCAATGCAAGAAGCTTCATAAAATCCTTCAATTCTCAAATGACTAAATATTGACTTACTCAACTGTCATTGTAACCCCCTCATATGTTATTATATAGGGTAGATGTGCCAATAATGGACCTCCTTCCAGTAATGGGCCACCTTCAACATTTTTGGTTTAAAAACAAAAAATAAAAAATAAAAATTCAGCTTTTTTAATTTCATTAATATGTTTTCTTTAAATTCTAGTTTTAAATACAATCATAATATCAATTACCTATTACTTTTTGTGGGGTGTCCATTACTGGAATTTAGGGTGTTTTGATTTATTTCTGTTATTTACAATTAAATTTCGATTCACATTGGGAAATGTGACTATGAGCATGGTTAAATAGTGTTGGTAGATTAATATAATATTATGAAATGTGGAATATAACAATTATAACTATTAATTAAAAAATAATTTTTAAAGAAATTCCTTAAGGGTGTCCATTACTGGCACATCTACCCTACATATTATTTTAAGTGCTGATCCAAGGGGTAGATCATGGGGATCATGACCCCCCATGCAAATAGAAAACATTTTATAGAACAATACATTTAAAAAATATATACTGCTTAAAAAATCTAATCATTTTCATACTCTCATGGAGTTATTTTTTAATAAAGATACATGAAAATTGCAGATATTGTTTAAGCACTAAAGAATCGAACATCTCTTTTAATTTTCCTATAAATGTGGTACATTTTGAATTGTGTTTGATTTCTCCCTCAAGACTATGTTTTCAAGATTGTCAAGCCTGAAAAATTGCCGTAAAATGCAAACTTTGAGAAAACTGTCTATAAGATTCTTTGCATTTTTAAGAAAATGCGAAACTCTGATTTCTTGGTATGTGGATAAAACATGTAAATTTTACATATTTACTAATATGCCTGCAAATTTCATGCACTTATGAGAGAAAATTAATTCGGGTATATGTCAGAAAATAGTCCATTTGAATCTAAGCTAATGAAGACATATGCCCCCCTCCCCTTCTCTCTCACACACACACACACATGCCGAAGAAAGAAGATATGATTCCCCTCTAAATTATAGGTGCAGATTATAGGTCACTGGCTCCTATACCCAAAAAATCCAGTGGTCACAATTGTAAAACAAACTCATAAAAACAATAGTGTTTATAGGGGGTAAAAAACTAAAAAAACCCTCAGGAATTCAAAGTGTAAAGTAATTTATTTATATAAACACATGTACAACAAAATTTGAATATTAATTAAATCTTAAATCATGTACAGTCAGAAGATAAAGTTGGGCAAGATACGGTTTAAAAAAAATATGTATAAGCTAAGCAATCATGATAGCGGGGAATATCAGAAAAACAATATATCTTATTTTGATTTTGCCAGACAAAAGTACATATGAAAGGAAATATGAATTTGTGAGATTATTTTGCACTATAAAAATCAAAACACACTTCAAACATTTTTTTTATATCTATGTATTTAAATCACAGTCTATGTAAAATTATCATATTCAAACTGTTACGAATAACATTGCTATTCGAATATATTTAATAGTTTGCTGTGTTAAACAGATCATTCTGAAATGTTATTAAAAAATAATAATAATGTTTGTTATGTGTTTTAGTCTTAATCTTTAAAAAAAATATCAACATTTCACGATGGGGACTGAGAATACCAGAAATTGATTACTTTTAAATCACTTAGCGACTTAAACACCAAAAGTTAGTGGCCACAATAAAAAATTTAGTCGCCACATGGCGACCGTGAATCTGCACCTATACTCTAAATGGGGGAGTGGATCCTCCTGTGTATTATTTACGCCATATATACATCATATTTGACTATAACTGTATCATATGATTCACAAATTATATAATATATATCATATATTATTATAATGTCATATATGATTTATAATTTGGACATAAATCTTGGTCGCTTGGCGATTCATCCTCGGGGCCACTATAACCCAAAAGTACCATAATTTTTTTCTATTAAAAATTTAACCTTTCAGCATTATAATTTCCTCACTAGCTTTTCCTAAATTTAACATTATGGTTCCTAACATATCATTCAATTTAATAATCATTTCAATTGTATTTTTCATTTTCAATTGCCAAATATTAATTTATGAAAAAATTGTGAAATCTTACCTAGCTTCACCCAATGGTTCTCTATTATAGTTGAAAAGCAAATTTTAATTGTATTGTATATTCTATCTATGCCTTTTAAACAATATAAACAAAGTAAAAAATATTGTTGGGATATATCACCATTAAAAATATAATATCATTAATTTCTATTTCTATTATAACAGAAAATAAATATTATGCAAAAAATAAATATTTAATTACATTCGTTATTTTTCATTTAATAAAAAAAAATTAATAGGAATTTTTAAATGAATTTCTATGATAAAATAACAAAAGCAATTATGGGTAAAGTGTTTGAAGGACAATCTCTAATTAACAAATAAATTGTAAACAGATTTTTTAGAAATTAAAACGAGTCAGAACGGCATTCTAGTTGGATAAATACATAAGGTAAAGAGAAAAAGAAATAGGTCTATATAATATTTTGATCATAAACATAGTTAAAAATCTAATATTAATTAATAACTGTTTAAAGTTTGCAAGAAATTAAAAATAAATAAATAACCATGCATATTATGTGTATTTATTATACCCTTATGTAAATATTAAGAACTTCAATAAATAATTAAATTTAAAAAAAACGTAGTCATCTTCAGCATGCATTTTTACACGTTTGACGATCAAATTTCAGTCAACATCAAAACATAAGTCACAAGGTGCAAAAAATAACACTATTTTATGTAAATCATAAATCATCTTTTTTACATCGGTTTATCAAAAAACAATAATCTAGAACTTTAATATCCATGCAAATGTAATTCCCACGACAAAAAATCTAAATAATATAGAAAAAACTTACTCTGCAAATGTTTTCCCGGGAAATTATCAAAACTTCTTGGCGCGACGGTTGACACTTCATGCACATGGCGATAGCAGATCAATGGCGGACCGGAAGTGAGCAGTGTTTGCAATCAGCTTGAATACCATAATAGTACGTGTGCGCATGCGTCTGAACTTAGCTAACTGGAGTCGTTTTTTATCAGTGGATTTTGTATGAGATTTTTTCTTTTTTAAAGGTGCTGTGCAATGTTGAATTCAGACACTTTTGTCTGGAAGGGATTTCTATGGCTCGGGGGGGGGGGGGGGGGCAATTGCACTTTTTAACCATTAAAAGCATACAATCTCAAATCTTCCGAGGGGGATATTTCAATCAGTGTTGAATTCAGACAGTTTTCTCCGGGAGGGATTTTTGTGGCTCCGAGGGGGGGGGGGGCATTATAGAAATCCGGGGGGGGGAGATTCCACTTTTTTACCACCATTGAAATAATAAAATCTCAAATCTTCCGGGTGGGGGGGGGGATTTTAAAGCTCCGGGGTGGGAATATCCCCCCCCGGGCCACCTCCTAAATTCAACACTGATTTCAATGTTCCGGGGGGCGCTGAATGCCCCCCGCCGGGGTACTCCTTGAATTCAACACGGATGATGGTTATCAGCACGAAAATATTAGTCCCCTCCTTAGACGATATTGAAAATTCTTATGCTATCATTTTTTTATGCAACAATATTTTGGCAACCGTCAAAAATTAGCGACCTATCACGAAGATTATTTATTTCGGGGAGGTTGACTGTGCGGCCTGCGCAACATAGCGCGGAGCCCTGGCAAAGCACTTTTAGCTATACTTAGCGAGAGCCAACGTTTCTCACTGCAACACTGCACTAATAACATTTATTTTTAAATTTTATATATCATAGTACATAAAATATAGATAACAATGTGGAAAAAAATATTTTTTTCACATTTAATGTGAAAAATTATAATTTCCCAAAATCTTCTATTTTTTCCAATATTTTAAATATTTATTTTTTTAATTAACTTTTATTTTTAGGATTATCAAATGTATACATTCCCCGACAATGACGTCATCTTTGGCTGTAAGAAATAAAGTTATTACGCACTTTTTCTCCACGTAGAAACATTTAAAATAAATATACAGCAAACATTTCAGATTTTTATTGTTTTGAAAGTGCAATTTCCTCCTGGAGTTTCATGAATCCTAGCCGAAGAAGAATGTCTGAATATAGCATTGAACATGTCGTTTACTGAAATGCGTTTTGAATGTGTTCTGTTATACGCATGTGTTTCGCTTTCCATTAAATCTTTACCAAAGTGACAGCCGAGTTTCGGTAAACGCATTTTACCACACATTTTCAAACACCTGAGAATGCCTTAAACAGATTGGAAACACATCTTGACACCTCAAGCGTTTATAATGCGTTGTATTTTGAGTAAAATGTGTTTCAGGGATTTGCAGTGTGGCAGACACTAATATACATTATAGAAGACATGACCTTTTGCTGCATAGGAAACAATTGCAAACAGTGCACAAGGAGGAGGTAGACAGTAGACATATTTCTTCGAAATGAAGAAAATGCATTATAATAATATTTAAAATACTGCTTAAAATTAATAAAGTTATCCAGAAATGATTCCTGTTTATTGTGTTCATAGCTGCCAACTGCTCTGATTCTTTGGCACTAATAATTAAGGACAGAAATTTCTCCCTTTTCATATCGTAGAATTCTGTGATACAATAAGATGAAGAATATTTTAAATAAAATAGTGATGCTAAAAAAATCTTAGCAGTTGGCAGCTATGATTGTATTATGCAAATAGAGATATTAGCACTCAAAAACTTTTCACATGTATAAACCAGGTGCTAAAATTAATCACAAAATAAATCATTGCTATCATATTTAATTCCAAATGCGAGAGTCTCTTCAAGAAATTTTGTCAAGATAAAAGTACAGACCATGAAATACTACTTTTGTTTCACACCAAGGTAAATATAAGAAAAAAAAAAGGGACTCTTTTAGATATAAATGCGAAAATAAAGTTCATTTCATTTATAAGGTTATATTAAAAATATATTACTGGTAACATTATTACTTGTTTTATAAGCTTAACACTATGTGACATTACTTGTCATTTGTATTACTTTTTAGGCTTCCACCATGTCAATTTACCATGATGAAAGATCTTTTTGATAAGAATTATATGCTACAGAGGGTAAAAATTATTTTTATCAAAATATAGCGAAAATACATATTTACTAATAAAAGCTTTGAAAAATGCATTTGTTGGCAGCAAATGTAAATATTTTCTAACTCTTCATTTATGCATAAAAAATTTAGAAATACACCTTCTGTGGAAAAATCAGCAAATTTTGTGAAGTTAAATACAAAGATGTCTTTCTGAAGTAAATTTTTATTTAAAACTTCTATGCTTTTACAATCTGGTTTTACATTTTGTACACCAAAAATTTACCATACAAACACACCATTTGTATGTTTTTGTACTTTTAGTAAAATTGTATGTAATCAAGTTGAAAGAATACTAGTTATTTTGATTTGTGTTTTTTAAGACAAAAAGCCCTTAGAAACATTGTTTAGTGCAAGGTTTTTTTTTTAATTTGAATCAGCTTGATCTTAATCATGATTTAAATCAACCACATATTTAAAAAAAAAAAAAAAAAAAAAAAAAAAAAAAAAAAAAAAACATTGTTTTTATTTAATTTTTAAAAATTTAGATCAAGGTATTTTGTAAAAAATGTTATGTTTTGCCTAAAATGCATTGGAAAATTTAGGGATGTGAGAGACCAAAAACCCAAAGTCGATGCTTTTGTAATTTAATTTAAATTAAAATCTTAACAGATTAATATAAGTATTTACCTATTAGAAAATATTTAAGTCTTTTGGGAATTTTAGAATTAATACAAAAACATGGAGAATTTTTGCAAAGATATAGAAAACTTGAGAAAAAGTATAGACCTTTCCAAAGTATTTTTATTTATTTTTATCTAAATTTTTCATTGCAATTTATTTAGTTATTATTAACATGTAAATAACAAATTGTTCGATTTCCAATGCAGTTTATTTATAGAAAGATTTGGAAAATAAACTATTGATAACAAACTTTAAACATGTGCTATTAAAAAAATTTGAATGAATGAATTGTTTTAATGAAAGGTAACAATTAATTGTTTGATCCCTGACCTTTTTTCACTAAATTTTGCATATCTATTGGTTCCACACTATACATGAAAATATTCAAATTCTTCAGTATTATTGTTTATAAAAGAGAAATGTTCCTCTGTAGTATAATACATTAAAGAGTAGGTTATTAGAATGCACAATAGGTCTGAAAGGATTAATTGTAAAAACGATTGTGAATAGAGAAATTTCCAATCAAAGTTGTTTCTTAAAAAATAAAAAATGAGCGATATATATTGGATTAAATTAAATCGAATAAAAGTTAGATTTCTGAGTGTTTCTGTCATTTTTATTTTGAGAATATATGTAACAGAAGTTAAAATTTGTGGCTTAGCAAAAATTTCCAATAATATTCCTAGGTTCTATAAAAGTATACATGGAAAATTAAATAAGGTATATTTTTAAAATCTTGATAAGACAAGCACATTTTTGAAAATTTAATGGGATTTTATATATTAAGTATTAGTAGTAATAATTGAGCTTTATTAATAAAATGTATTTTTATCAAAATTTTGAAAACATACATAATAAAATCTTTGAAAAAATGCATCTGTTGGCAGTAAGTGTGAATATTTTCAAACATTTCATGTATTTATAATTAATTTAGTAGCACACATAAATATTTTAAATACCAAATTCAGCATTTTATTTAGTTTCTATAAAATATTACTGATTTTTGCCATTTTGAGGATTTTTTTTTACAGCTAGAGTTATTTTCTTTAAAGCTAAAATGCTGAAAGTTTATAAGGTAAGTACTAAAAGGATACACGAAAGCATAGATAATTGATGCCATTGTACAGGCTATTTTAAAAATCTGTCTGCAACACAGATGATGATGCACTTTAGTGTTGGGCGATGACAAGAATGCTTTTCAAGAAGCATCATTTCTCTCAATTGTATGGACATCTCGAGTGTGTTAGTTGTTTCTCAATGATACCAGTCTATAAATTGTTATTTCTATCTGATTCTCTCTCTAATTTTAAGTCATAATTTCTCATTGAAATGGCTTTTCCCATCTTTTTGGTTATTAACTAAAATATAAGGAAGCGGAGTGTTTATTATTCAGGCTAAAGGGGCTTTTGAGATACAGTTCTAGCTTTGGAGGGTTTTTCCCTTTAATCTCTAACTTTCTCTGGTTTCACCCTGGATTGGCTGCCCACAATGAATTTATCCTATAGTTGTAGGCATATGCATTTTCTATAGATACCTTTCTTATCAGCATTTGCACAGTTTCTTCCAGCAGTTTTCCAGTTTATCCTCCTTCTCCTGTTTATATACACTTTAACACATAATGTTATACATTTTGGATTGCATTTAGAGCAGATAATCTGATGCATATGCACCGAGAGGCATAGTCTCTGAATACAGTTATAGCTTTATGGGTTTTATTTTCTTTCTTTTCTCCCTAATTTCTTCTAGTTTTATGACCTTGGGTTGCTACCCACAGTGAATTTATCCAACAATTGACAATATTGTAGGCATATGCATTTTCTATAGGTACCCCCTTTTTTCAGCGTTTGCTTCGTTTCTTCCAGCAGCCCCCTCTTTACTTCTATAGATTTTATTTTTTATCTCACTCCTCTTTCCTTTTCTCCGTTATCAAGACGCTGACAGCTTAGCTCCTCCTTACCCTTATATACACATTATCTTTACTCTTCCCTCCACTCTGTTTCTGGGGTATTCGAAACGAGTACCATTAGGTTGTCCTCCTTAAATGTACCTTTACTTTTTCGATAGGGGGTCTTAGTTTCTGAAATATGAAGGGCTTTTGCTCCTCATTTTCAAATTTACTCCTTTCCCTCCTTTATATTTTTTTCTATGCTGGGTATTTACCTTTTTAGGTTCATGGTCCTATGCCCTATCTTTCCCTGATTTTCTGTTTTATTTGGACAACATTTGTAAGCTTTAGCAGATTTTTGCCCCCACCACCATGTGGCACTTTTGTTATTTGTATGTTGTTTGTACACATAATATTTCTTGTCTTCTAATTATCCAATTTTTATGCAACTTTCGTCATTGTATCTGTAGTCATTTCGTCCTCCATATTACTTCCCATCTTCTGCAGTAGAGGGCGCTCAGTATTCCCTTTTTATTATATTACCAGTATCTGTCCTGTTAGTTCTACTTGCATCTGGCATTATTGACTTTGCATATCCCCCCCCTTCCCCCATCTTTTTTTTAGTTATCATTCTGCCCGCAAGAGGGCGCTCTCTTTCTTGCGCTTAAAAAAAAAAAAGATCACAGTTGGTTCTTAGAACATACAGTAATAAACATCATTAAAATAAGTAAGAAACAAATGTGATCTTAAATGTTTTTTTAAAAATGCGCAAGAGGGCGCCCTCTGCCGGGGAATATGCAAGATGCTAATAGAACTAGCAAAAAAAGGCCAGATACTGGTAAGATAATAAAAAGGAAAGAATGAGTTTCCGCTACTGCAAAAGATGTAAAGTGACGTGGAGGAGGAAAAGATTACAGGTACAAAGATGAAAGTTGCATAAATAGAAAATAAGAAATACTATGTGTACAAACATACAAATAACAAAAGTTACACATGGTGGTGGGGGCAAAAATCTGCTAAAGCTTACAAACGATGTCCAAATGAAACAGAAATTTAGGGAAATAGAGGGCATAGGCCCATGAGACTAAAAAGGTAAAAACACAGCATAGAAAAAACTATAAAGGCGTCAAGGGGGTAAATTTAAAAATAAGGGGCAAAAGCCCTTACTATCTCAGAAACTAAGACCCCTATCGAAAAAATAAAGGCATATTTAAGGAGAACAACCAAACGGTACTTGTTTGAGATATCCTAGAAACACAATGGAATGAAGGGTAAAGATAATGTTAAAAATATATATAAGGGGAGGGTCTAAGCTCTCAAGGTTGTGATAACGGGAAAAAAAGGAAACGGAAGAAAAGTGGAGTGAGATGAAAAAGAATATCTATAGAAGGAGAGGGGGGGGGGGCTGCTGGAAGAAACGGAGCAAACGCAGAAAAAAGGAGGTACCTAGAGACTGCATATGCCTACAATTGTCAATTGTAAGGATAAATTTACTGTGGGCAGCGACCCAAGGTAATAAAACCAGAAGAAATTAGGGAGAAAAGAAAGAAAATAAATCTCCCAAATATAGAACTGTATTCCGAAAATATGCCTCCCGATGCATACGCATCACGCTATCTGCTTCAAATGCATTCCAAAATGCATAACATTGTGTTTTAAAGTGTTTAAAAACATGTGTTGTGAATGCGTTTAAAAAAGCGATGCGTGTAAAAAGTGTTTAAAACTACACCTCACGAACACATTATTTAGCACCAGGAGTAAAACATGTTTCACCACACGAGAACACTTGGAAACACATTATGAACGCATTTTATGCGTGCAAAAGTCGGTCCGTTTTTGTGTTAGTTTTGCGTTCTGTATTGTGTTGCCGGGATTTGCAGTGTACTTAAGAGTCTTGTGCTTAAAATGTACCTAGAAAATTGTTTATATATAGCATTTTTATGCTTTAAAAACAAAACTGTATCTTGCTTATATAAAATTTTCAAAATGTTAGCAACATTACACTAAGAAAACAATTTTTTTTTTCAACACTAAAAGATAAAATGTAGGTTCACAGCGTTACCATACACTATATATTCTGAAAATTTCACGAAAAAAAAAATATTGAAAAGTTTTTAAACTATACCTTGCGTGCAATGCCCCAAATTACATTTTGATAAAAACGACTTTAAAGTTCTCCTTTTGAAAATATTCCATATTTAACAAGTATTAAGAGTGCATTCATTTTATTTTAAAGTGTTCATAGATCATTACTCTTTACTAATATATATTTTTCAATAACTGAATTTTTTGAATGTTTAAGAATCACAAGTCTTCTTAATAAGTGAGGGGGTTAGAAGGACAGTGTTAGTAAGTCAAAATTTTGAAAAAAAAAAATTAGATAACCATATTTTCATTGAACGTACATTAATTTCTGTTCGGTGTGACAGTCAAATAAGTCATAGCTCACTTAGGGAGTCGCTAGAGAGCAAAACAAGTTAGACTACTTAATGCAACGGCGGTACGACAAGTTTCACAAAACCCTTCATTTATCAAATTATTAAATACTGACTGTCATTCTAACATTAACTCTCATCCACTGTCATTCTGACTTAACATAAATGTCATTCACTTAAATGCCCTCAAATGACATTTTATCAACAGTAGTTTGGTAATAACATAATGATGAACTGTATTATAAAATTATATTTAAATTGGACCATTTTAAATAAATTAATATAGCTATGATATATAACTAATAAATAAATTGAATTAAATGTCTGCATTAATAATCTTTTTCAAATAATTTATCAATCCTTTTATATCATTGTGTGCTATTAGATGTTCAAAATGTGAGGCCAAAAATGTGAGAGGATATAAGTGTAATTACGCGGCAATGCAACCAAGCATTAGTAGCACACAGGTAATGTCTCTAGTTTCGAAATGGAAGGTCAAGCGTTCGAATCCAACCAATTCCATTGTTTTTCCATTATTTCCCCTCCCTAGGTTTAGGGGTTCGTCCTGGCCATTAGCCATAAGCTGGTCCCTAGGGTGGGCGCTGTCTGTCTATCTTTTCAATTAGGGGTTGGAAATGAACTCTGCTGATTTCGCAGATGTAAAAGAAATTTAAATACTCAAATTTGTTTATTGTCTTTAAAGAATTTTAAATTACAACAGAAAAAAAAATGGAAATTATCTACTACTTACAGGGTATATCGTAAAAGATTCTCTAACATTAAAATTCAATGGTACATTAACAATGATAAATATCAATCCGAAAGAATTGTTCATCTGGTGGCTCTTATATTTTGTATGCAGTAATTTAAAAAATAGTTTAATTTTTCGTCTATAGATTGAGGCGCTCTTTTTAAAACTTTTTTTCTCAATAAATTTTCAAAATAAAAACCTTTCTTTTGTATTTCAGCTAAATGGAATACAAATAACAACCGAGATAACTTTGTTTTCCTTTTACACGTTATTTTGATCATTCTGACGTTTGAGACAGCGCACTACCATCTATTGACGAAATCTTTAACTATTTTTTAAATTACTGCATACAAAATTTATGAGATATCTGATAAACATGTCCTTTATTCCATATTTATATTTTTTATTGTTAATGAATTATTGAATTTTAAAGTTAGAGAGTTCCTTTTTGAAATATCTTGTACATTGAAACATATTTTGCATTCTTTATAAAAAGTACATTTTCAAATTTAAATGCACCATAAGTCAAAGGAAGAGTCAGTAAAATTCTAAAATAATCACCATCAGAACTAATTTTTTCAAAGATATGAAAAAATGAAATATTTTCTTTACTTGTACTAATTTCAGAGACTTTATAACTAAATTCTCGAAACATGACTGAGTAATTGTTACAGAGACCTTTAAAGGCATTTTAAAGAAGGGAAGGTCGAAGGAAGGGTTGCTTTAAAAATTACCCTCGCTTGTTTAAACCAAAATTTATCCGGAACTAAACGTATATTGGCCTTCTTATCTCTTTGACGTTTAATGCTTTTTGAAGTAATGTGAAAATTTTTCCTTGGACCGGATAACGCATCCGTCCTCTTGTTGGCAATTAGCCTCGTTTATAAGGCGCGTAAGAAAAGAGTTCGAAGTTTTAGAAAAGGATAGGTGATAAGTTAGGTGCTAAATCGTGCGCGGAGGGTTACTGAGGCCCTTTGGTTTTCAAGGAAATAATGGCTACAAATCACACTCACGGGGAAACAAAAGTTTTAGAGGTTTGTTACTCAGCTTGCACTCTTATGACCTTAAAGTTTATTCTGGAGGGAAATAGTTTGGAGATCCTCGTGATCAACAAAGGTATTGTCGCTTCCGTAACAATTTTTTTTTTATGGAATATTCATTATCTGAGCTGCAATAAATTTCCCTTTAGTTGTTCAATTAATCTTCCAATTTGACACTCGATTTCCATTTTTGAAGTTGAAGCAATTTTTAACAAAATTGAAAAATAGCCATTGTACTTTTAGCGCAAAACTACGTTTTCAAATATTTCATTCCAGCAAAGAAATCACATGGTCGTTTCTTACTTCTGCAAGTAAAGTCAATTGCACAGTTGCAAAATAAATAAATATATAAATAAAATAAATAAATAAAGTGCTAAGATAATGAGAACATGAAACTGCTTTTTACCCCAAGTAATTTTGACTTGAAAAGGAGTATTCATTGTTGATACAAATATTTACAAATAATTAAAACTTACATAGTTACAGAAATGGAAAATATTGAAAGATATTTAACAAACAGTATTTTTTATTTGCAATAGCAATTATTAAAATACCATTAAAACATCTTACACTTATAACGTTTCCGCTTACATACGTGACCGTCTTCAATATGATCATGTCATTTTAAACTGAACGGGTTTTCCCATTTCGTTGCTATTTTTATTGTGTGCGTTAGGCTGTTGAGCAATTGCTTCCATCTTGTGTCAATAATTGCATGCTCTAGTAAGTCACTTTGTTAATAGAAATTTCAACTTCTTTCCCATAGAAGGCATCATAGTCTTTGCTAACAAAATATGTAGTTTTTTTTTTTTTCTTTTTTGTAACGTAATTTAAACCTGCTTCAAGGTTTTAACAGAATTCTTGCCAAACTTTGAGCGTAAGAAATTAAACACATGTGGAATCCCTTTTGAAAAAAGGGTGTATCTCAAAAATAAGAACTTTCAAATTTAAGTAACTTTGTCTCAGAGCTATTGAGTACATTATGTTCTTGAAAATAAGCCATTATGTCTCAGTCATAAGGAATGAATTTTAACAGTATGAGAATACGCAAATGTGTTTTCTCTAATATATATATTTCTTCAAAAAAAAATTTAAATTCTTTTCGTAATAAATTAGTAAAACTTATATTTTTAGCAAAAATAAAAATTTAAGAAAAAATTTGAAGAAAAAAATTTGAAGAAAAAAAAAATTCATAGCTTAACTTTCACATCTTGCTATACAACAACATAAAACTAAGTAAATCACAAAACTCTACTGTTACTGTTATCTACAGATCTGGGGATCCCAGGGGGGGGGGGGGGGAGGGCTTGGTCCTGTACCCTGTCAGCCCATGCCTTAATCTGGCTCTGTTGAAAACAGCTAAATTATATATTATATTGATTTCCCACGGACTGATATATTATTATTTCCTGAAATGTATAGTCTTAGGTTTAAGCTCTAACATGAGCATTGTTTTCAAAATGAGTATATTTTTTTTCATTTTTCATTCCTTTACTTTCAAGTGTTACAATGTGTAAGTGTATTTATGAAAATTCTATTATTTTCTGCAAGCTATTAGTGTTTTTACTTAGCTGTTTGTTTTTCTACTAAAAGATCTGTTTAGGACAAAATTGTGTCCTTTAAAATACCCTTCACAACTTTTTTCATTTCAAAACAAGACCCTTTCGCAAAATTTTTCATCTTAAAACAGGACCCTTCCCAAAACTTTTCACCTTAAAATAGGACCCTACACAAAATTGTTTGTTTTAAATAGACTTTTCACAAAACATTTCCGTCTCCAAACTGAACATTTCACAAATTAAATAATTTAAAATTAAAATCTGACTGTTAATTTTACATATATAAAGAAAATATGCGCATTTTAGATACATACATCTTCTTAAAAATATACAAACAAGAACCTGAATATGAATATCATTTCAAATTCACAAAATGATGGCTAGATTTTCCACAAATGTAAAAAGCTGTTCACAATTTCACAAAGGCTGGGACTCACAATTTCACCCTGGGAGAAAAGTCGATACAAACCCCTGATTAAAAAAATAGAAACTCTATACAAAAAAAAAGTACTGTTAAATTATTTGTATTATCTTCGTCTTTAGAACAATATAAATTAACCTGATAAAATCTTTTATACATAAAAAACTATTGATATTACTAAAATTCTATCACATTATTCATTTTTACCAATAAATGAAGCTAATTGAATGCCTACTCACACTGTCCCTTGCCGCAAACCAAACATCGCAAAGTGACAAGTGCTCCCGAACCCTAACATCCGTCTAACAGATTATTAGAATTACAAGGCCGTAATGTTATCTCATTTGGTGCAAATTATAAATCTGCATTGACCTGACTTACCTCATAACTTTATCATACGCCCAATTAAACTTCGAAAATAGAATGCATACGAGCATATAAAACTTGGAGGGGAAATAAGGCGCCGACAAACGCTGTGGATCATAAATCGCTCCAGGAAATTTCAGAGATATGCATCTTGCTTGCACTACATCATTGCGTTTTATCAATTTATATTAGTTTATCAGTTGATTTCGAACTGCTAATTATTTTCTAAGTCATTTATAGTAATACTGTTTCGGTTTATTATTTTAATCTTTGATTTATTAAATTGATAAGGTTTTCCCGTATACAAAATTATTAAAAAAAAACAAGACAAGCTTTGAGAGGTGATAGTGTAGACCTGAACAAACAATTTCTGTGTAGGAAACCAGAGTCGTAATCGTTTATTCATTTAAAATACAGGGTGTTTCACTCCAGTCTGATTTCGAACTGCTAACCATTTTCTACGTTATTTACAGTAAAGTTTCGTTTTATTATTTTAATCATTGATTTATTAAATTGGTAACTTTATGGCGTGTGGAGCATACATGTCAAAAATTTAATTCTGTTTCCAAAAAAAAAAAAAAAAAAACGGATTTCGCCTTTGCCAAATTGGCCGAATGAACAAACGTAGCAAAAGCGACCGAACTGATGTATATATATGTATACAATTAGATACCAAAAAAAAAATTGGTTTCACATGCAGAAAGTCTTTTGTAATGATGCGCGCAATCTGTGATTCCAATTTTCTACTCAACAAGTTTAATCACCCTTATAAAAATTAATTATCCCCATATTATGATCTGAAAAAAAAAATGAAATGAAAGAAGAAGCATGTATCTATTACTGTCTTTAAAAATTGTTATTTTCTAATGTACGCTTTTTAAGATAAAAAATGACAAAAATGATCTTTTTTTTTTTTTTTTTTTTTTTTTTTTTTTTGTCATTTTTTGGTATTTTAAGAGTGTGGTTCTCAAATGATCTGCAACGCAAAACTTTCTGACACATTTTTAAACGGTAAAGGCATAAAATTTGCAGGCCTGACTATTGAAGCGATTTGGAACCAAAATCAGTTTTCCTCCTTTTTTTTTTAATAGATCACTTATTGAGTTATAAGAGATTTGTGTCACGTGACGGCCCGTTTTCCCGCTTTGTCGAGCTGCTACATCGGAAATTTGGTTCAAAACGCCGATTTTGACAGTATTTTCTGAAATATCATCTGCCTTTACCAAAAAAATGGAAAGTGCCTTCCGATTACAAAGTTTCTTAATAAGAACACCTGTACATTGCATGCGTTTCCGAATGAAAATGAATTAAAACACAGTCTTTGAAGCTGTTGTATAAGGAGCTAAATTCATTTATTTTATTCGTTTTTTAGAATAAAAGATTTTTGGTTTCAAAATAAATAAATAAATAAAATATAAATATAAATAAAAATAAAAAACTAGAGCTACTGCCGTAGGTTAATGTTAAAATAATTTAAAATATATGATATTTAAAATGTTCTTTTTTTCCAGTAAACTAAATATAAAATATAATCCAATAGCAGTGGAGAAAAGTCACTGTTGAATTGTCTTTGTTGAAAATAAATTATAAGTAAAAAAGAAAATTAATAGTTTTTTTAATTTTTTTTTGTTATTTAGATTATTATTATTATTATTATTATTATTATTATTATTATTATTTTGGTTATTTTTCAGAGTAATTTATTCAAATTTTTTTAACATTCACATAAATTAACACAAATAAGAACTGGACAATACAAAGCTATTCCTAGCCATGTTAAAACCATTTTATTAAATTCACCAGTAGACCCGTGCAAAGATTTCACACTACATTCTAATATTTTTTAGCAATATTTAATATTTTTTAAATTCAGGTTAAGAAAGAAGAAAAAGTACTACAAACAAAGTTAATCAAGCGAGATTATCATCTAATTTATTCCATCAAAGTTACAGTAAAAACTGATCAAAGTTAACAAAGGCAAAATAAGTCTAAATTTTGCTTTTTAATCATAAATATGAAATAAACCCGCGCAGCAACCCACTTTATCTTTATTGAACATTTTTTTTATAATCATTGTTGAGTATGGTATAATGCGATATTTTATTTTTGTAGCAACAATAATTTCAGAAAAACCTTTATTTCATTTATGATAACAAAGATGATTTAATTTTTAAATAACAGCAATTTTTAATCAAAAACACGTTTTAACGAAATGTGAGTGTACTATGTCAGAAGCCTGTTCAAAATCCTTTCATATGGTATCCCATTTATCGTTCTGCGTTTTGTATTTGCTTAGAAAAAGGGATGTTGACAACAGAAATAATATATATGATAATTGTAATTATTTCATTAGTATTCTTTTACCATATCACAAAGACTAATATTTACCGACCTGTTCGTGTACGATGGCAAATACAATCCTATTAAAATTTTAGGCGCGCCAAATACTAGAATTTTATTTTCTTGTGTAAAATATGCAAGACCATAAAATGATGAACAATTTTATGATGAATCAATCATCATATCTTCCAATATTTCATCATCCCAGAAGGAGGTATCTAGCGGTCGCTGACTAAAAGTAGTTTATATTATTTATATTCTCAAATGAAAGTCAGCTTTCGTTAGCGACCCGGTATAGCTTTTAACGAGCGAATTCTTTAACTAACTAAAAACTAATTTTAATTTTAAATACCGATTACAAGAAGATACAAGTGGAGCCCTCTAGCGTTTGATAAGGAGCCGCTAATAAGTACTAGAGAAAAATTGTTCCAATTTTTTTTTTTTTTTTTTTTTTTTCCAAATGAAATTTTGTGACTGGAATTTTAAAAATTAAGTAATATTTAATTTCGTCCACATTTTCATTATTGTTTATTGTTTTTACATTTATTTATTTATTTATTTAAAGAAGAAAAATGGTACAGTAGCATTAAATCAAAATCTTTGCCAGATTGATTCGCTGATTTCATACCCTTATATAACATTTTACTACGTAATGATGCGTAAAAAAGTCTATATAACAGGAACACAAATCATGTGGTTCGAGAAGTTTCACCTACTTACATACAGATGGCGTTGCTGTCAACAATTGTCTTTCAAAACTTTTCGAACTGAATCAATCATCTCTCTCTCTCTCTCTGGCGGATGGAAGAGATCTCGGAAAGTTTCCTCTTTTCACCCGCCGCATCACAACACTATCCGCGTGGCGCTCAAGACATCTGTCGTAATGACTCAGCAATGTGTTCCCAAACCTCAGAAAATGAAAAGTGGGGGAAAAAACCCGACTCGGTCCTTTAGCTAATTGAATTTCTGTATACTGAATACAATATACAAGTGGGATCAGACCCCTCTGGCCCCTAATAAGGAACCGCCACTTAATACAGACAAATTGTTACAAAAAGATTTCTGTTTGCAAGTGAAATTTTATAATTTCAGCACTTCAATTTCATTTAAATCTTCATTCCTTTACTTGTTTGCTTATGTTCTTATTCGTTACATTTATTTATTTGCTTGTTTCAAGCAAAATTACAACAGCTCTAGAATCAAAATCTACTTATAGAGATTGATTCTGATTTCACACACTTGTGTAACAAATTACCTCATAGTAAAACTGAAGAAGTATAAAACAGGGCAACAGGTACACAAATCACGTCTGCCAAGAAGTTAACCTGCTTCCATATAGATGACGGTAATGTCCAAAATTCCCATTCAAAACTGTACGAACCAAATCAATCTCTCGCTATCTCTGGGGAAAAAAGAAGAGACCTCAGATTTTTTAATGTTTTCACTCGTCGCGTCACAAGATTATCCACGTGACGCAACAAATGACGCCGCAATGTTTTCCTTTAGAAGGAGGAATTTTCTATCTCGCTCCCAAAACACAGAAAAGGAGAGATGAAAAAAGAAAAAAGTAAAAAAAATCCCCACTCAGCCCTTTAACTAATTGGTTACAAGTGGGGCATACATCCCCATGGCCCCTAATAACGAGCCGCCATTTAGTACACCCAAATTATTACGTTTTTTTTTTCTTACACATATTATAATTTTTTCTTGCAAATGAAACTTTGTAATTGGAATTTTATAATTTAAGCACTTTATTTTCATTTCTTTACATATTTGTTTAATGTCTTATTTGTTTGTTTAAACAAATATTATAGTAAATCTAGAATCAAAACCTTTGCTACAAAGATTCGTTCCGATTTCATGCTCTCATGTAACATGAGATAACATGCTATCATTCCGCTACGTAGTAAAGCCGAAGAAAGTATATAACAGGCACACAAATCACGGCTGTCGAGAAGTTCACCTGCTTACATACAGATGGCGTTGCTGTCAACAATTCCCTTTCAAAACTTTCCGAACCGAATCAATCATCTCTCTCTCTCTCTGGCAAAGAGAAGAGACCTCGGAATTTTTCCTCTTTTCACTCGCCGTGTCACAACATTATCCGCGTGGCGCACAAGACATCTGTCGTAATAAATGACTCGGCAATGTGTTCCTTAAGATGGAGAAATTTTCTCTCTCGCTCCCAAAGCGCAGAAAAGGAGAAGTGAAAAAAAAAAGAAAAAGGAAAAAATTTCCCGAGTCGGTCCATTTTGTGAGATGAATGCTTTTCCGCCGGAGTAACTCTCCTCTCTCCAAAATGAGTGATGATTTGTCTCTTCCCGCATCTTGGGATTGGAAGAGAAAAAGAAGAGATGTGGTGGTAGCCAGAAATGATGAATTATTGCTCATCTTGGCGTAAGCCAAACTGCCGTGATCTGGCGCATTTGTTTTCCTCCGCGGCAGCGAAGCGACGTCGACCGAATGGAGGAAATTAATACTTGATTTATGCGATTCTTTTCAGGATGGTAGTTTAATTTCGTTTTAAGTCCTGAAAGTTATTTATCATCTCGGTCTTTCTTTTCTTTTTTTTTTTTTTCCTTTCTTTTTTTCGCGAAAAAAAAAATTAGTTGAATGGCTTAGAATAGAAATTTATGTTTTGTAAATAAATTAATTTTTAAATAATTTACAGATAATTACAGCGTAGTACAGTCGACATATAGACGTGTTTGTTGATAGAAAAATAGTAATGTTTTTGTAAATGCTGGGAAATTAGTTGTTTTAATGTATTCTTAACATGTCCTGATTATTTTGACAAAGCCCGCCACTCCCCCCTCCCACCCCTCGAAAAAAAAAAGGTGAGTTCGATTCCACTTCCAAGATCTCATGTCATCCTATGAGGAAATTTTAAACACCGGATTACCCAATATATTTATCAAAATTTAACTTTTCATCATTTTAAAGTTCATGAAGGGAGAAAATTAATACTTGATTTATGCGATTCTTTTCAAGATGGTAGTTTAATTTCGTTTTAAGTCTTGAAAGTTATTTATCATCTTGGTCTGCCTTTTCTTTTCCTTTTCCTTTTTCTTTTTCTTTTGTTTTCTTTCACGAAGAGAGATTGGTTAAACAGTTCAGATCATAAATTTGTCTTTTATTAATATAATTAATTTTTAAATACCGTATTTACTTGTGTATAATGTTTACCTTTGTTTTTAAAGGGGAAAAATGTCAAAATGAAAAATATATGTCTCGTGTATAATTCGCATCATAATATTTTAAGGGACTATTTCAGCCATACGAAGGCACTCGCACGCTAATGTTAATCCTATAGGAGAGTTCTTTAACTATCTCGTTTACATTCCAATATTTTTAATTAATTAATTAATTATTTTTTTGTATTTATTTAATTTAATTTAATTTATTTATTTTAATTAATTAATTAATTAATTTATTTATTTAATTTATTTATTATTATTATTATTATTATTATTATTATTATTATTATTATTATTATTATTATTTTGTTATTGGCTAGCTGAGCCGATCTCTACAAGGGCCTTTTTCAATTTTGATTGCAGTTTTTTTTCAGTTAAAAATATTTTAAGGAATTATTTCAGTCACGGGAAGGCACTCGCACGATAATATTAATCCTATGGGAGGGTTCTTTTAAAATATCTCGTTCGCATTTTAATATTTTTAATTTATTTACTTATTTATTTATTTATTTTTCAATTATTGAAAATTATTTATTTATTTTATTTCCATTTATTTATTTATTTTTATTTTTATTTTTATTTTTTTGTTATTAGCTAGCTGAAGATGATCTCTACAAAGTCCTTTTTCAATTTTGGTTGTAGTTTTCTTTTTCCAGTTAAAAATATTTTAAGGGATTATTTCAATCACGCACGCTAATGTTAATCCTAGGGGAGGGTTCTTTTAAAATATCCCGTTTGCATTTCAATATTTTAATCAATTAATTCATTAATTAATTAATTTTTATTTTATTTTATTTATTTATTTTTCTAGCTGATCCGCCCGGCGTTGTCCGGTCCTGTAAAAAAATTAAAGAAACGCAAAATCACTCAAAAAACCAAACTGTTTGTCTGGTAACTCTTTGTCTTTCGGAAATTGAATAGAGAAATGGACCCGAAGCGGAAGTAAATTTAATACCGCCCCCTCAAAAGTCTGGATCATTTATTTCAAAGAGGGTCAGTTTTGAGTAAAAAAAAAAAAAAAAAGGTTACCGTCGGATTTTTTCAAAATTTGCATTTTCGGAATCAGAAAAATAAACTAAGTACAGACTGTGAGTTTTGATTCAATACCTCCGATACTTTTCTTAATACTCGAGGATGAGTGAAAATTGAACTATTTTGTTGTCTGGGATTGTGAAATCGGTAACTTTTTTTTGCGGTTTCAATAAAAATAGCAATTTCGGGCGCACGCGCAGGAAAATATTTTAGTTCCACCGCCAGGGGATGCATCCTGTTCTAAACAAATTTTCCGACACGTGTCCCTGCTGCCTATGATACCGTGTATAGCAGACGTGCTACGGACGCGCTGCAAAATCTTTAATCCAGTTTCCACCACCAGGTAGAGTATTCTGCTCTAAATAAACCTCTTTCCGAACGAAACTCCGGCACT